>CM076572.1:653754506-654083688 GCA_034641835.2 Pinus albicaulis | reverse complement strand
ATTGGAGCATGTGTTTTGTATGATCTGAGCTTGTGTAGTGTGTAACAATTGGAGATAGTGTTGAGAGCTTGTGAGGAGTTTGTACTATGATTGTTACATGATCTCTATCATTATAATATACAGATAGTTGGGGGTTTTCAGCTTTAAGCTTTCCCATAAATACTATGTTTATATGTGTGATTGTTTATGGTTTTAATGTGCGCATGCGATTGTTTAATTTCCGCAAATTGATGATCAATAGTAGAAGAGGTTATGTATTATGCATGAAGCTCAAATAGTGTGTGATCAGGATAATCTCAGTGAATAAGTTATCTATTATTCAAAATTATACCTGGTAGCAAAGCGATATTGATCATTGGAGCAATTTCATAACATTGAAGCAGTTGAGTTTTGTGCTGGTGGAATTCGAATTTGCAGCAGTGTTTTCTTGGTGTCGAAGTTGAGATGTCTTTCAACGGATTGCGATTGGAGTACGCCCTTGAGGGCAGCTCAAATTATATTGCATGGAAGGACAGGATGGAGGCGGTGTTAGATGAAAATGGGCTGAAGGAGTTCATAGATGCAGAAGTTCCAAAGCCTACTTCTAGCGATGCTGCCATAATTGAGGCTTGGCAAAAGAAGACAGCAAAGTGTTGAAGGATTTTGTTGGAGGGTGTGAAGGAGCACATAGTATCCAGCCTGCATGTTAAGGCTTCTCCATTCCTGATGTGGAAAGCCTTGACAAATTTGTTCCAAAGCAAGAGTGACCAGAGGAAGTTGGCGCTCAAGGATAAACTCAGAAACATAAAGATGGAGAAAGGCGACAATATGCCCAAGTACCTCACGAAGTTCACCCAATGCGAGGATGAGATGGGAGTGTGGGGGTGTTGTAGATGATGAGGACTTGGTGAGCAGCTCTCCTTGGGCTTAGAGAGTTGGCATTCCTGTCGGGACTCTGTCAATGGGTCGGGGAGAGGTGCCGGGATGGGAGCGACTTTCGTCGGATCTTGTGCAAGAAGGAGATAGAAAGTGGAGTACCGGGAGTGATCATCATCAAGAACTGCATTGAAAATTGCGCTTTGGTTGCCAAAGAAAATAAAGGAGAGAACAGCTTCTCATTCGAGTGCGAAAGGCAAGGGAAGCGGGACATGTCAAGGTGAAGTGCTTTCACTGTCACCAACATAGACATTATGCCACAAATTGTCCGCAGAAGAAGAAAAATAAGCAGGCTGCTGGATCTGCAGCTGGAGAGGCCTTCGCCTCATAGTTTGAGCTGGATTTTTTGCTGATCGCATGTTTGGTCTCAAGTGTGATGGGTTCAGTGTGGTTTCTAGACAGTGGTGTGTCTTTTCACATGACAGGAGATCGAGATTTGTTTTCAGATCTGGATGAGAAAGATCTTGGAGTGCACATCGAGATGGGCGATGATGGTAGATACAGTGCGACCGGTATCGGTACCATTTCCTTTAAGAGGGAGTCTGGTAAACCCTTCGTATTGAAGGAAGTGATGCATGTTCCAGGATTGAAGAAGAATCTTATCTCTATGGCGATGTTAGAAGACAAGGGATATGATGTTGTCTTTAGCGAGGGAAAGGCTTTCCTGTGCAGTAAGGCAACTGGTGAGACCCGGAGGATAGGGGTTCGAGTTAAGAACCTTTATCAATTGCAGGTAGATGGCTACGCAGCAATGGCAGGCAAGG
Source organism: Pinus albicaulis (assembly GCA_034641835.2). Taxonomy (NCBI): domain Eukaryota; kingdom Viridiplantae; phylum Streptophyta; class Pinopsida; order Pinales; family Pinaceae; genus Pinus; species Pinus albicaulis. The sequence continues at coordinate 654,082,009 of CM076572.1, read as the reverse complement.
CAGAAGGAGTGGTGAGCTGGGATGATGGCGAGTTGTGGCACCGGATATTGGGCCACCTTCACCATGGAGCTTTGAAGATACTGCAGCAGATTTCTACTGGGCTTCCTAAAGGCACTCTTGCGCAGTCAGATCAGTGCAAGGGGTGTACCTTGGGAAAATTTTTGAAAGCCACCTTTCACGAGAAGGATAGTCGCGCCACGACGATCCTTGAGAGAATTCACACAGACGTGTGTGGACCTTTCTCAGTAGCTTCAACAGCAAAGCATAGGTACTATGTGATCTTTGTTGATGATTTTTCTCGGAAGTGCTGGATCTTCTTCATGCAGAAGAAGAGCGAGACATACTCAAAGTTCTGTGAGTTCAAGGCGCTGGTTGAGAAAGAATCGAGGAAGCAGGTGAAGGCTCTTAGGAGCGAAAATGGTGGTGAATTTAGCTCTGGTGAATTCAAGGACTTTTGCAGCGCAGAAGGAATTCGAAGAGAGCTCATAGCACCTCATAACCCACAGCAGAACGGGGCTGCTAAGCGGAAGAACAGAACGATCATGGGTGTTGCACGAGCGATGTTGCATGATCAGGGCCTACCCATTCACTTGTGGCCAGAGGCATGCAATACTGCAGTATATGTGCAGAACCGTTGTCCTCACATGATACTTGGCATGAGTACACCCAAGGAGGCGTTTTCTGGTAAGAGGCCTGATATTTCCCATTTGAGGATTTTTGGTTCACTTGTTTACATTCATGTGACGAAGGATGCCAGGAAGAAGCTGGAGCCGACCGCAGAGGTTGAGATATTTGTGGGGTACACTGATACACCACACAACTATCGTGTGTTTTCCAGACAGTCGCAAGACTGTTGTGCGACGGGATATCAAATTTCAGGAGGAGAAAGCCATGAAGTGTTCGCTTGAGAGGGAGCTACACTTGCATGCAGAGGAGGAGCTATTAGTTCCTAAGGATGAGTCTCAGGATGTGGATCAACCACAAGATGAGGTTCATGGAGTGGAAGAGACCACTCAGGCAGCGCCAACCATCAGAGGGCGGAAGCGCACTACAGAAGCTGAGCGACTGGCTCAAGATGCAGAGAAGGTTGTAGGAGCACCTACATCACGGTCTAGAACGACGATCCCTGGCCGGTATGCGGATACATGGCTCTTGTGAGCAAGTGTATCGTGACAGAGCCATCCTCTTCCGAGGAAGTTGTGGAGGATCTCGCATGGGTAGATGCCATGGTGGAAGAGTATGATTCGATTGTCAGAAACAGTGCATGGGAGATTGTCCCAAGGCCGGAAGGGAAATCAGTGGTGGGTTCGAGATGGATCTACAAAGTGAAGCAGGCAGCTGACGGGAGTGTGGAGAAGTACAAGGCAATATTTTTTGCCCGAGGCTTTTCACAGATAGAGGGGATCGATTATGAGGAGACCTTTGCACCTGTCGCAAGGTATTCTTCCATACGGACGATTCTTTCTCTCTCAGCGCAGATGGGGTGGCACATTCATCAGATGGATGTGAAGACTACGTTCCTCAACGGATTCATTGAGGAGGAGGTGTACATAGAGCAGCCCGAAGGTTTCGAGATCTTCAGCAGCGAGTCGCATGTGTGCAGGCTCAAGAGAGTGTTGTATGGGTTGAAACAAGCACCTCGTGCTTGGTACACACGGATAGACAGTTATTTCACCGGACTTGGATTCTCCAAGAGTGAGGCGGATCCTAACCTATACCAGATTGTGGTGGAGGGTAAGTTGTTGATCATTGTAATTTATGTAGATGATTTGATTTTGACAGGTGATGAGTTGTTGATACTCTCATGCAAGGAGGATCTTGCAAAAGAGTTTGAGATGAAGGACTTGGGCCTCCTTCATTATTTCCTGGGATTGGAAATTTGGCAGCGCAGTGATGGACTGTTTGTTTCTCAGGGTAAGTATGCCCGGGAGATACTGGAGAAGTTCAACATGCATGGCTGCAAGCCTGTTGATACTCCTCTTTCTGGTGGATGGAGGAAGGAGGATGCTACTTCAGCAGAGGTAGTGGATGCCACTGTTTATCGACAGTTGGTGGGGTCGCTTATGTATCTGGTCAATACACGACCCGACATATGCTATGCAGTTAACCAGCTTTCAAAAGCTATGGTTAAGCCTACCAAGCTCTTTTGGAAGGCGGGGAAGCATGTATTGAGATATCTCAGAGGCACATCGGGATATGGATTGTGGTACAGACAGTCGGATGAGGTGAAGCTATGTGGCTTCACGGATGCAGATTGGGCAGGGAGCCCAACGGACAGAAAGAGCACATCTGGAGGGATTTTCAGTATCGGGTTGACAGCAGTTTCTTGGTACAGCAGGAAGCAGAGATCCGTGGCACTCAATTCAGCAGAGGCAGAGTATATGGCAGTGAGTTTGGCTGCATGCGAGGCTATATGGATGAGGAAGATCCTGGTCGGGTTGTTCGGTTCACACTTGGATCCTACTGTGATTTATTGTGATAATCAGAGTTGCATCAAACTCTCGATTAATCCAGTATTTCATGATAGATCTAAACACATTGACATCCGGTATCATCATATCAGAGATTGTGTGCAGCGGAAGATCATGTTACTTTCATACATTCCCACGGAGGATCAGGATGCTGATATCTTGACGAAGGCGCTCACCAGGAGCAAATTCGAATACCACAGAGGCAGGATAGGGGTGGCAGATAATCCTTATCTTTTTGAGAGGGAGTGTTGAGATTGCAACAAGATGATGAGCTTAGTGGAAAGAAGTCGCCTTCACTAAGTGGGCCCGCAGGCTATTTTTGGCGCAAAGTCTATTTTTAGACTATGTCTATTTTTAGACATATGGATCATGTTCTATGAGTTGCAGGATGCTATTTGTGGATGGTTAGTCAAGTCAGAAAAAATAGATGGACTTCTATTTTTAGACATACTGGGCGGAATCTATTTTTAGATTGCCAGTCTAAAAATAGATATGTCGAATATTATTAGCTCTTAATAATATTTGGACTCTAAACATTATCTTATCCTCTTGGAGCACTTCAGTTCGAGTCACGGATGTGGCACATGCAGCTGATAGAAGGAATTACGTTATTCCTAGGGTTTAGTGGAGCTATTGCATGGTTGACTTCAGTTAGAACTCATGTGATAGAGTTTGGTGGAGTTGATGAGACAGTTAATGGAGTTGTGTTCAGTTTAACTTAGTTGAGCTAGTTGTATCTAGTCTAACTGATTGATACAATTAGTGAGAGTGGTGTGAATTAATTATTAATTAATTCACTAATTATTAACTCATAAATAAACTAATGAATACATCAGTTAACTGCAGTGCATGGACAGTTTCAGTGGAGACCAGTGGAGAGGTAGGTGAAAGAGCAGTGTGACTATCAGTTGTGACTATACTGGTGCATGAGATTTGCACACACATTGATGGAGAAGCCAATGAGGATTGCGCAGTACATACTGGTGGGATTCAAACTTGGATCTCATGATTATCCATATTGGATTGCGCAGTAGAGGCAGGCTAACAGGTGGAGCAGATTGGAGCATGTGTTTTGTATGATCTGAGCTTGTGTAGTGTGTAACAATTGGAGATAGTGCTGAGAGCTTGTGATGAGTTTGTACTATGATTGTTACATGATCTCTATCATTATAATATATAGATAGTTGGGGGTTTTCAGCTTTAATATTTCCCACAAATATTGTGTTTATATGTGTGATTGTTTATGGTTTTAATGTGCGCATGCGATTGTTTTTAATTTCTGCAAATTGATGATCAATAGTAGAAGAGGTTATGTATTATGCATGAAGCTCAAATAGTGTGTGATCAGGATAATCTCGGTGAATAAGTTATCTATTATTCAAAATTATACAAGGTGGATTTTCCTAAGCTTGAGTGATCATTTCCTCAAGATCTTGTACACATTTTGCTGCTATAACATTAATAAGATGGCTATGAGATCTTATTACATTTTCTGAAGTTGATGCACACTGCTCTTTCATGGTTGTGTTTACATATTGCTGCATCTCCACATTTGGAATATCTTAAGATATTCCCAATAGTGTAGAAACTCCCTATTTTTGGATAATACATTGGTATCAAAGCATGATCTTTGGCTCAGCTTGCGAGTTTCAGCCATAAGAAGATACAAGAGATCAAGATGATGAAGAGGATGAGCTTACTCTCATCAGTTTTCAGATCCAGAAAGGACCTCTCCAAGGAGGTTAAGAATATGGAAGAAGGAGAAGAGGAAGGACCATGCACTTCCTACTCTCAAAGAGAAGAAGACATGAAGCATGAAGAACACTTGGAATCTGAAGTTCTAAGTGAGTATCTTGCTAAATACTGAGCTAAATCTAGAGCCTTCAAAAAGACTCTATCTTTACCACAATTTATTCAGCTGAAGGAAGAGAGAAGACCCTACAGCTATGGGATGATGAGAGGCAATAGATTTATATTGTCCACTTTTGATGGATCACTCACATGTGCAGCAGAGGCTTGGGTGATGAAGCTAGAGGCATTCTTCCTGCTACATCCTGTAGTAGATAGAAAATCTAGAGAAATTGCAGCGCTGCACCTTGAAGGTGAGGAAAATACTTGGTGGTTCAGCCATTGGAGCCATGCAAGGGTATCCACTCTTGCTGAGTTTTCTCAAAGAATGATCAGAATATTTGGCCAAAGGATGGAGGAGCCCTCACCACCATTTGAAGAGGCATATACCAGCATTGTCATAGTCATGGAGGAGCAGCCTTCATCTTTAGCAGTTGGTGAAGCCAACACATCGAAGGAGGAATCCCTTATATCGATATAAGATGCTTCCAAGATTTCCAAAGGTATGTCAGAATTTCCATCTCTTATCATTTCAGCAAACATTATGGGTGGGTCCACATCATTGCATATTGTTGATTTAGAGCAGCAGAATTGCACTGCGATGTACAAGAGTAGTGATGAAGAAAAGAGGAATCATTCCTCATGTGAGCATTCAAATGACAGCTTCATTCAGGAAGCCATGAAGGAAGTAGTAAGAAGGAGTAGACATCTGGAGATAAGAAACTCTTTCTCCTCTCTAGATGACACTCTCTCAATAAGCATGCCACAGCTCAAAGAGATACTTCTACTTGCAGCAGATCCAAGGCCTCTTTGGTTTTGGAAGGCCATGCATGAGGAGGAGATCTCATGGAGAGATTTCATTGGAGGTGCACTTCAACACATCATGGAGTGCAAAGTTCTTCAACAGTTTGAGGAGGTTCTTCCCTTTTCACACTTGGATCTTTATGGATTCAAGGAAGAGCAGATAGATGATGGAGGACATCTTAGGATGGATAACATCTCTCATGTTGGTGTTGGACACTTCTTGAGCCACACACATCATGATGGGAGGTTTTTTCCTACCACCTATTTGGGTCCTTATGGGGTCAATTTGATCCTTGAGAAGATTTCATTTCAATATCCCATGAAATGCAAGGACAGAAATCTGATTTGGGAGGATGGTAGCCCTCATGGGAGGAGTACTAAGATGGAGGATGGAAGGATACATCCACAAATTATTGAGTGGATGTGGATGAAGAGCAAGAGGCTAGTAAGCCACTTGCAGATCTATGACACCGGGCAGCAGGAGGCTTGGCTGCGCTGGTTACTCTTGAAGGAGTTTGGCCATCACTTGGCATACACTCTTCCTAAGGGTATGGGGATGGAGAAGATGTGGCAGGATGCTTGCACCATTGAGCAGGAAAGATTATGGATGCATGGTGTTGATATGACATTCATATCATTCATTACATTTTCATCACATGATTTGGATGATGAAAGTATGAGGAGGCAGCAAAACTTTTGTTGCTTTGGTTGTTCTTGGGAGAGCAAGGGCATATTTTCTCTCACATATTGTATGATGTTACAGGAGTAGGAGATGGCACTATCATGGTGCAAAGGGGTACTCCTTGGCCTTAGATGAACAGGAATTACTTCCATTTTGGGAGGGATTTATTAATTGCAGCAACATTATTGGAGGAGTCTTTGACAATAATCATGTCAGAGAATTGAGCTATGGGTTGGCAGGAGCCTATTTGCATAGGCCAACAGCGTTGTTCTTTTGGATTATGGACTTATTCATATATTCATGCATCACTTTACTTTCAGCACATGGTGAGAATGTTGTTTTTTCATCTATTGATTATGTAACAAAGTATTTGCATCTTCTTACCATTATCATACAGTGCATTGTTCCACAAGAGGGAAAGTTTATTGTTGAGCCCCATAAACAAAATCTTACCAACTATTATGATGGAGACAACCATCCTTTGTATAACGATGGGCAATTTTTTTATTCTTTTTTGTATGCTCAGTTGACACATTCACCCATTCACTATTCACCAGTAGATGTGATGATTCACACAACTAGCCATTTGTAAAAACATCACTTGCCATGCTATTTTCTGAAGTTGCAATGGGAGAGACTGTGTTGTGTCCACTTGAGACATTGTTTGTATCATGCAGCATCATGTAAAACCTTCATCAAACTTCTCATTTGGATATCCTATGATGATCATGTCCTATTCATCATGGATGAGATGTTTTGGGCCAGCTTGTTCTTCAATGTTGGAGAGGAGATCCTTGGAGGGTTGTTCTTCATTTTTCCACTTAAGGGAAATACTATTGCAGCCCAATATCAGCACATACTCTAAACTTATCATAAGTTGAGAGGATTATAGTGTGGGGTATACTACCTTGTCTACCATGAACATATTTTCAGCCCACCTACTTTGCATGAGCCAAAGGTGGAGGAAGACTTTCAGGAGTTGCCATGTTGGGAGGTAACTCATTTTGCTTGTGGGTGTGTTGTGGACAATTTTTTCACCCCCTAGAGGCAGGTCTAGAGTTGCCATAGACGATTACCTAGGACATCTTAATATAGCGGAGCTCTCATATAGCTTGGGTTGTCAATCCAAAAGCTCACTTACTATCTCTTGTTTGAACAAGGGAAATTGGATTTAGAAGCCTACCAAGCTCTCTCGGAAGGCGACACAAGATAAGAATAGTGTAGGGAAGTCATGGTAAAACTCCAATACAAAGGCATCGAACGATTAGAAACGACGCCCATAGGGAAGGGAACGGTTCAAATAATATATCACAGAAATCAAATATCAGGAAGTGAGTGCAGTGAGGAAACATAAAGAAGATATTAGTTAACATGAGACTGATACCTAGATACACAACAGAACCACATAAGGGCATACCAATCTATGAATCCTTATATGACAATGGCGTTTTAAAAGCACCCTCCTCATGCAACTAATATAGCAGAAAATATGGAAGAGATGAACATGGAACAGTATATCATGACTAGGCCTATTTAAAGCGCTTGACTAATCCCAGAAAGGGCATCGACTATGATGAATCCTTACTGCAAACTAGTGAGCCACTCGCATTCTAGAACATGATACAAGAAGATAAATAGCATGAAATGAGAGATTGTATTAACACATGAGAGAAAATTACATACTGTGAGATACCAAAGACCAGAATCCTCATTACAGTTATAACTCCTCCTCACTGAGACCCTACGGGCTCTGAACCTTCATACCGAAATATTACAAAATGTATACAAAAGCCTTTTCACTGCACAGTTTGCTGATAGAAATCTGGAACCCTTACAATGTCTTCTTTCCGGATTTTTATAGAAAAGATAGAGAATTCTAGAGAAGGAGGTAGATGGAGCACATTTAATGACTTAATTTGAACAAAATGGTGGAAAGGATTCGCGCCCACTCTATGAATGACTGAATATAAATAACTGTAATTTACATTCTGCCTCTAGAAATAAATGCTGAAGATGAAAATGTCTTCATGAACAAGACACAAATAATAATATATACAATGTTATGCCTCTTGGTATTGAGGAAGAATTTGCTGCCATAAGAACCACTAAGATGATACACAGTCTGTCTCTACTCTCGTCCTTTGTAGCTTGAATTTAAATCCTGGATCTTTAAAGCAGGGCGAAGCGTCCCTTGATTTTCTCTGGAGGGTTCTGTAGATTCATATCTTTACTTTCTTTAATGATGGTCATTTCTCACACCTACCCTCGGCTTTTTCTTTAAATTTTACCAGCAGAATGTCATCCTTTGTCATGCTCTTAACCTCTGCAACAGAGGCAACAATTTAAAGCGCCTTCTTGTTATCTTGAAACCTGCAAAACCCACAGATATATCAGAAAAACCAGACTCAGAGGTAAGGAGAGTGGAGGCGGGGGTCATGATGACATCGTGGACACGAATAGATGACAAGAACACGCAGGGTGGCAGAGGAAAGACAATGGAGACTTTGATTGAACAGACGGAGTGTAGTTGTGTGGAACAGTTGGAACACAATGCGCAACCGAAAACGGTAAATGTGAATGAGAAACACATATATATATATATATATATACGACAAGGGAGAAATATTATGGACGTGGGGGATGATGACGTGTGGATGTATGATGGACGGGTGGTTAACCGACGTGGCAGCGGAGTCAACAGACGGGGAGACTAATTCCTGGGCCGTCGGATTACGAACACAGATCAACAGTTGGGAGCTAATGGGAGCAGTGCGGTGGTGGGCCACAAAACACGGCGGACAGGGGTTAAAGGGCGAGCAACTCTGGAGGATATCCGTCGTTGGATTGACATCGCCAAATCCAACGGCGCGGGGGAATTCCGCTGCCCGATCTTGGTACAATCTTTAACGCGCGGGAAAGCGGTTTTTAGGTCCCGTACCACAGACACGCGGTGTGTTTTAAATGGAATCACTGGCATTTGGTTCAAAACCGCTGACCCGGTGGAAGTGGTGCGGGATTTACCGCGGGTTTCTGCAGTGAGATACGGACGCGGGGGCCACCATACAAAACGATCTCCGCTTCGTTGATTTGCTTCGAATCCAACGATTACGATTGCGCCCGAAATATAAGACAATAAGCTCCTCTTCCTTTTAGCTTGTGGTTTTCGGGCTTGGGTCACATGGTGACGACAGGAAAAGGGGCTAAGGCCCTGGGGCTTCGGCTCAATATAATTTTAATAGCGGGTTTTTAACCTTCGGATAATGCATTTTTGGGCGAAGATGGTAAAATCAAGCGGGAGCATTAGGATCTTAAGCCACGGAAAAGATCTGAAAGAAATTTGAAAAAGGTGGCAGACCAAAAATTTACATGCAGGAGTAAATATGTACAACATCGGCTCCATCTGGGGACGACATGTTCGTCATCGGGCATGTCGAGAACACGCAGACCACTGAATATCTCATTCTGTTTTTCCCATTCCACTGCGTTTCTGCCTCAGGTAATCGTCAGCGCTCTCTCTTTATGAAAATAAAAACTAAAATAACTTATATACAATATAATACAATCGGGCACCCCTGCCTGGATCAGAATTGGAAGTATGGCTTGAGGAATTGGCCATTCACCGGGGCGTCCAGCAGATCACCCTGTAGGTTTTCTAACATGAAAGTATTATTTCGCCCTTGACTCACGATTTTGAATGGGCCAAACCACAGCGGATCAAATTTAGCATGCTTGCCCTTCTCTGCTCTGCGAACATCCCATCTAAGAACCAGGTCTCCAACTTGAAACTTTCTATCCTTTGCATGCTGATCAAAGACATTCTTCATTTTCTCCTGATATTCTATCAATCTCTGATTTACTTGGTTCCGTGTTTCCTCTAATTCAACCAATTGATTAATTCTTCGGACCATGTCATCTGGTTCTTCCTGGTTTTCTTTTCATCGACCGAGAACCAAAGCCAATTGCCTGATGACCAAGCTGCCAGGTCAACGATCTACAAACCTTTTCTGTTTCTCTCTTGCTAGTTATCCTATTTGCCCATAGAGAAAATTTTAATTGGGAGTCCCAATTCTTGATTTCGTTGTTTCTTGAGCCCTCACCAGGGTTTATTGAACTCTTGCTAAACCATTTCCACATGGATAGTATCTTGTGGAGTAGTTCAATATGATGTTATATACGGCGAGATTACAAACAGCGGACAACACGAGCTTTATCATTAATAATTCTAATTCTAGCGGGACAGCCAAACCTAGATATGATATTTTCCTCCATAAACCTCATTATCACGGCATCTGTAGCATTTCTGGTAGGTATGGCTTCCACCCATTTTGTGAAATAATCTGTGGCTGTTAATATCCATTTATATTGGCCACTTGATGGGGGATGAATTTCTCCTATAAAATCTAATCCCCATTTCTGAAACGGTTCACTCACATGAATAGGAATCAAAGGCAAAGCTGCTAATTTCTGTCTTTCTGCAAATCTTTGGCACTTGTCACATGCTCTGACCCAAGCGAAAGCATCTGTAAATAATTTTGGCCAGTAGAAGCCTGCCTTCAGGATTTTATGAGCTGTAGCCCTCCAGCTGTAATGCCCTCCACATATTCCCTCATGAAATTCTGTCATTACATTCTTCACTTCATTTTCTGTGAGGCATAATAGTAATATACCTAAAGGGTCTCTCCAATATAGCTGTCCATTAGCAATTATGTATTTCTGGGACTTCATTCTTACAGCTCTGTATTTTATCTTATCACAACTTGGAGGACAGCTAAGTGTTAAAAGATATTCAACTATTTCTTTATACCAAGGACTAGTGAGATATTTCACGTGTACCTTTTGAGTGGCCATCTCCATCCCTTTCTGTTCTTCTCCTTTCTCAGATTCTTCATTTGCTATCATGGATAGATTAATGCCCAAGGCTTGGTGATTTGATTCAGATAACATCTTAGCAAGTCCCTGTCCTTTAATCAACTTGGTAGGCCTTATGTCTAAATCATACTCCTGTATTTTTGCAATCCATCTTCTTCTTTTTCCTTTGCTATCCCCCTGGAAAAGAATGTCTTTGACAGCTGCTGTGGGAACATATGCAGTAATGTGAGATTTCAAAACATATATTCTAAAAGCTTTAAGGGACTTTACCAGGGCATATGCCTGCTTCTCCAATATATTATATTTTAATTCAGCATCATAAAGCACTTGACTGAAGAAAGCTATAGGCTGCTCATATCCCTCTTCATTTTTCTGCAATAATACTCCAGCAATTGTGAGGAGTGATGTTGAAAAGATCATAAAGAAAGACTTATTATAAATACAGTCCCATTTCTTAGAAACTGACAAATGCTGACATTTTATCCTTGTGAATCCATCTCAGAATCACAGAGGACCATCTTGTTAGCCACCTATATTTTCCATTCTATCAGCTGGTGGCTAAATATTATGTGCAGCCTTCAAGAAACAAATTCAGTCCTGAAGTTGTTGGTGCTTAAAGTCTGTTGGTAAAATCATAAACTGCTGGTTGGTTCTTCATACTTTTCCTTCTCTCAGCCTTTGATATTCCATGAAAATCCTAGTCAAGTACTGCTGCATCCCTTTTTCTTTTCCCTCCCTTGCTTCCGTTTTACCTTCATTTTTCCATTTCCCTTTATTCATAAAAACCCCACAAAACCATGTGATGTTCCTTATCCCTTCATTAATCTCTTTTCCCAAGGTTAAAAACCCATTTTTTAACCTTATCGGAATTATATTTCCTTTTGTAATTCTTTGGAAAACCATAGAAAACACATGTTTCTATGCATTAGGCTTAAGCCCCTCAGGCTAAGCCCCTACACGTTTCTCCCTCCACATGCCCGAGCGCCACGACCGACCGCTCAAGTCCTGAGGCGCTAAACCGAAACATGGTCCCACTCCGCCCTTTTCCTTTGAAACATTCAAAAACCCATCTTTTATAAGGTTTTGGTGTGAAATATTAAACCATGTGTTTTATTGCCCCAAGTCTTCCTAGCCGTCGATCTGTTCCCCAGATCCGATGGAGCGGAGTGAGCCCCACCAGGTGGACCCGTCTCCCCCGCGCCCTTTTTTCAAAAACCGTGGTTTCATCCCGCACCGCTCTCCGGGCAAAACTGGTTTTCCCCTGTCGGTCAGCGATTCCACACACTGGCCGACACGTGTCCTCCGCCCTGTTTCCAAAACTGCCGGGCTATCACATCGTCCGCGCGTTATTCTTCGGACTATAGCCCCGCAGCGGGATTCATCTCCGCCGTCGGATTTGGGCCCTCCCATTCGACGGTTGCCGATCACCTCTTCTGTCCAGCCTTTAACGGACTTGCCCACCTATTAATTTCCCCGGCGCGTTCGAAAGCCGATCTCCACCGTCGATCTTCGCAGATCGACGGTTCTCATGCAACCAACCGATTCCATCGTACCGTCCCCTTTTTTCTCCGCTGACTTTTCAGAACGCCCCCGACCGTTGATCGCAATACGATCAATGGCTCCGATTGCTCCATTTTCCCACACGCCCTCTGATGCAGATTGTCCATATAACGCAGGATTTTCTCATTTTGATTGTATTTTGCAGGTTTTAAGGTTCTTTCGTCGTGTTTTAAGAAAATCTGAAAGACGAGGGTGACGACTCCCGTTCTTTCGAATCATCCATAAGATCGACCGCAGGGTGAAGAACAGTGTTATCAACGAGGTTTCATGAACCTTGGTTGCCGCGCATCCCTGTAAAGCTTGAAGAATACCGTCAAAATCAACGCAGAGAAAGAGTATCGGATATTGAAGACCCCAGCGAACCAGAGCAGCAGATTAGTGGACGGATTGGCGGGGATTACGGCTAAGACGGTTATCAAAAGCCTAATCCCCGACTCAGAACACAGATTAAAGAAAAACCTAAAAGTGTTCATCAGACACATCGCCTCCACTGCCATACTTTGAGGCGAATTGATTCCTCAACCACTGCAGTGCCACCTATTGCCTCAAAATGCTCAGTCAGAGGCCGAATTCATTGAACAGGATCAGATATTATGCCTCGGAACAGCCAAAGAAGTTATTTATGCCCCAAATTTAATGACAGAATGCTTGCAGAGTAACCCTAATAGTACGCAGAGCCTCAAAGGTCAACAAAAGATCCTTCTGAGCTTACTTCATACGTATAAACACATTAATGCAGTGGAACACCTGTATAATTTTCTTCATCGAGCCTCCCAGGGCCAGGAAGACATTAATTCTGCATTAATTGTATTTAGAGATCTTTTTATCAGATCTCACCTCCTCATCCTTCTATAAATACTCCAGAAGAAGATGAGTGAGGGGTTGGATTGTTTGGTTGTTAATGTAAATTGCTGAAGCATTGTAATGTAATTGAGTCGGAAAACTCTTGACTGTAAATAGTGGTTTCATAGGCTCTTGGAGCTCTGCTTGTAACAGATAGGTTAGGTTGTGAAGAGAGATGGATTAAAACATTGGATCTGAAGATTGTAACCGGTTTGAAGCAATCAATACAAGCTGATTTATGGGATCCTGGTCTATGCTGATGGTGATGTTATTCTCACTGTAACTTGTCATTTTATTTCGGTTTTCAATTTGTTTCATTTTCCACTGTAAAGAACAGTTTAAACAGTGTTAGGACTTGCTGTATATCAGTAACCTTCTCTGGCTGAAAAATCTTTATCCCAATGTTTTCTTCTAATTGTGTTATTTAGAAATGATTTAATTCAGTCTAAGCACAGAGATGCTGGCGTTCCCTCATCTTTTCGTCACTGCTGAATGTTATTTTTGAATGTTACTTTCAATATATGTTGTGTAAGTAATGAATTGAGGAAATCAAAGGTTAGCCATGAGTCCCTTTCTTGTTTGCTCGACTATTTGATTGTTTCCCTTAGGATGTGTTAAAAGCTGACTAGTTTCGAAGTACTTATCAGATCTTAGGCCATTCTGTGTTATCTTTGTGATTGTCTTGGAAGTAACTAAGTAAAGAAGAACTAGGAGAGGATCATGGTGAGCCCAGCCCACTAGTTTCTACTCCAAAGGTTGCCTTCAAGTTTCCCTTCATTTTTATTTGTATTCTATTAGAAGTGTATCAAAGGCTGGATAGTTTCAAAGTACTTACCAGATCCTAGTTTTCTTCTATGTTTTTCTTAAGTGCTTGGTCAAAGGCTGGCTAGTTTCAAAGTACTTACCAGATCCTGGGCTGCTCTTTGTTCTGCATCCGTCATTTCCCTTTCTTGTTGTACCACTCCATTCCATAAATCAAGCCTTAAAGAGATCCTTAGGCATAGATGACTTGCCCCATAGATTACTCTTGAACCTGAATGTTTCAATTAAACCCTCTTATGACTCCATAGCCCAATGGATTGAAAACTTGCCATCATCTTTCTTTATAATCAAAGCTTACTCTTTTGCTTGCAACTTCTCACCTTTGAACCTATTTGCAAATAGATCTTTCCGCCTCAGACAACAATTATGTTCAACCATCCAAGAAAACCAAACAGAATCCTCGGACCTCATAACTAGCCTAATATCATCACCCTAAACTTCAAAGACAATATCCATCTTTGTACATATTGGAGAGATCCCTCTCCGGATTCAGGAGGGCTAGATCCTAGAATCCCAAAGTTGGTTGAAATTATGTTAACTCTGTGATCGGACTTTGCCAATCTTGCTTGTTAGAGAGACCTAACACATTTTACTTCATTCTCCTTTTTCAACATATTATTTATATGCCTAACTATCTCGGCATAGTTAGGAATGAACCTTCTCAAAAAATTGATTCGACCTAAAAACACCTGTACTTCCTTCTTATTCCTGGGTAAAGGAATACTATTTATTACTTCCACTCTCTTAGGGTCTATTTTCACACCATCTTTAGTTACAATGTGCCCTAAGAGTTTTCCCTCATCTAATGCAAACAAAGATTTTTGAGGATTGAGAGAAAGGCCATACCTTCTGCATTTTTCAAAAGTTCTTCTTAAATGTTCAATATGCTCATCATCATTCTTTGAAAACACTGTGATATCATCAAGATATACCACCAAAAACTTGTCCTGTTCTCCAACAAAGGCTATGTCCATTGCCCTCTGAAAAGTAGCTCCTGCATTAATTAGCCCAAATGGCATCCTGGCATACATAAATGTTCCCCATGGTGTAGTAAATGCAGTTTTCTTCTGATCTTCTGGGAAAACATCCAACTGATTATAATCAGAAAAACCATGCATCATTGACATTCTAGATGCTCCCACCACTTTCTGCAGGATGTGGTCCATCTTAGGCAGTGGATAATTATCTTTTAATGATGCTCTATTTAAATTCTTGAAATCCACACACAGCCTTATTTCTCCATTTTTCTTTCGAACAGGAACAAGGTTTGCTACCCATTCTGAGTATCTCAATGGCACAATTATTTTGGCCTTCAGTAACTTCTTGATTTCTTTTTCAATAGAGGGAAGCAACAGAGGATTTATCTGTCTGAGCTTCTGCTTATAAGGCTTTGCATCTTCCCTCAAAGGAATTTTATGCTGCATTATATTAACATCAAAAGTTTTTAGGTCCTGATAGGACCAAGCAAATACATCTTTATAAGATTGAAACAACTTCAAATATTTTTCTTTATAATCTTCTGGGACCCTTTTAGATAGTTTCACAATTTTGGGATCAACATAAGTACCCAGATTCAAATCTCCCACTTGATCTTCTTCTGTCACCTTGTTTGGCTGCAATGGAATATCATCTTTGTTAAATAATCTTTCTAGAGGCACCAGACCTCTAGGTATAACATTTCCTTTCAGCTGCAGCACTTTATTACCTGCTATCTTCTCTTCCCATCTGTTTTCTGCAATATTTTCAGTTTCCTCTTCTTCATTATCATCAATCTCCATATTAGAGAATTCTCCCACTGTCTCCATGAATCTCTTCATCTGTTCATCATCTTCAAATACCTGCCAGTGTTTAATTTTATCTGGGATAGATGGCCTGTAACGTACCTCCACTTCTTATCTTAAAAGTGGATTCTGAGGAGGACGGAATGTACTAGCAGCTACAGCAAGAGAATCTGCTATTCTGTTTTGCTCCCGGGGCATGAACTGTATGTTAAATGCTGAGAAGAAATTTTCTATCATGTCCCACACTTCGTTTCTATAAGCTCTCAGCCGTGGATGCTTAGTTTGGCATTGATTTTTGATCTGTCTTACCACCAGCTCAGAGTCTCCCAAGACTTTTAAACATTGGATGCCCATGTTTCTAGCTGTCTGCAGTCCCAATAATAGTGCCTCATATTCAGCTACATTGTTTGTAGCCTCATACTCCAATTTGAAAGACAGTGGCACCCATTTTCCTGTAGGGGAGATTAGTAGCACCCCAGCTCCATTGCCTTCTCTTGAATTTGCTCCATCAAAATGCAAAGTCCAAATTCCTGATTCCTGATCTTCTTTAGGCTGCTCAGCTTGAATTTGACCAAAAAGGGGCTCATGAGCATAATTTTGATTTTCTTCTAACATAAAACATGAGAAGTCTCCCTCTTTGTTATAAACTGGAGAGTTCTCTGAGCAGTCAGCCTTAGTTACCATTTTAACAAATCTAGTCTCCCTGTATAACCTCCTTTCTTGACCCCCAAAGACTGGGACAGTAGCATATGTAAGATCCAGTTTAATTGACCCCCCAATCTTGGTACCCCATGACCTTGACAACAGCATGCCAAAGCGAGCTAGGATATCAGCAACCACAATGTCCATGACCACACTTTTTGCTGGAATTTGGGCCAAATTGACCACTAAGTCTTTAATCATTCCCAAGCATTTAACTCTTTTAGAATCAAATGAATATAAGTCTTTGTATGGTCTTGTAATTTGCAGTCCTAGTTGTTCCATGACAGACAGAGGCATAAGATTATGGGAAGCCCCAGAATCTAACATACAATTGTGCAACAGCAGGTCATGTATAACTAGAGACACGTAAAAAGGAGGAGTAGAAGGGTCTATCTCCTCGACATGTGGGCCAAAGACTACCATGGGTCTTTCTTCTTGAAGGTTTAGACTATCAAGTGCAATTGGTAATTCAGGAGGAAGCATAAAGGAAGTGACTTGAGACTAGTATACAAGCTATTTTAGTAGCTCAGACAGGGGGACAGGAATCTTAATCTTCTCAAGTTCTTTTTGCAAATTGAAAGCAGATGGGGGTTTTTCTATCACAACTTCTTTTGACTCCTTATTTTCGGCTGAAGACTTAATTTCTTTTGACACTGGCTCAACATTAGGAGGACTGACTACTTTTGAAGAAGAAGGAATCTGATCATTGGACTGCAAGGGAGTATTTAGAGGATTCTTACCTTTTTCTATGTTTCTCTTTGTTGTTGATTCCTTCTAAGCAGATGCTTCTTTCTGAGGTGGCTCCTCTTCTTGATCTTGAGTTCTGGTCCTCTTCCTTGAAGATCTGAGATCATATTTTACATTGAATTGTGCTTGCATGAAATCAGCAAATTGCTTACAATAATGATCAATCTCTGCTTCTTCGTCTTCGTCTTGTAATGGGCAATCCATATCATCAGTATTTGAAAAAGCCAGATTTGAATCTTCTAATCCATAAGCTGCATCTCTAGTGGAGTCATCTGCTGGTCCTTCCAGGTACAAGGGATGAGGTACCTGGTCCTGTTGTTCCTTTGCTTCTCTCGGCAATATCTGCAATGGTGGTCTTCTGTACTGAGGATTGTATCCTCTGTTTGGAGCATTGTAATAGTTCTTGGGAGCTGCATTTTTAGCTTCCAGTTCAAGCTTGACCATCTTATTTATCATTTTTCTTATTTCATCCATTTTATCTGAATATTTTTCCTGATTAGAGGTGGAAACCTCTTCTTTGCCTCTCCTCCTAGTATCTTGTTCAATTTTTCCCTTTAGTTTCCCAGTGGAGGCAAAGTTTGCTTCTAATTCCAGAGCATCTGACTGTGCATCATCTAAAGTGGCAGGTTTTCTTTCTCTCAACGAGAATCCAAAGTCAAAATCAAAGGCTGCTATAAAAATTATCTTGGCAGTAGCTTCATGGGGCTTCATTTCAGGAGGCAGGCTCAGATATAACTTGTTGAATCTTTTGATAAACTTTGATACCCCTTCATTCTGTTTCTTCTTCATAGTATTAAACTCAGTAAGACATTGACCATGATCTTTCTTTTCTCCCCACTTCCTGAGAAAAGTATTTTCCATCTGGTCCCAGGTGGTCACAGAACGATTCCCCAATGTCTTGAACCATTTTCTGGCTTCACCTTCCAAAGACTGCACAAACAATCTCAAGACCACATCCAAATGTTCAACATTTAAGTTTTCTGCAAAAGAGCAGAAGGTCTCAAGATGTTTCTGAGCATCAACTTCATTTTCACCATTAAATCTTGGCAGAATATTTAGATAATCCTGTGGCATATCATTTAGCACTTGGGGCAAGGCTAGTGGAGCGTATTTGTTCAATAGAAAAGCAAGAACATTAGCCATTGGGGGAGGTGGGGGTTGTACAACAGTCTGAGATACAAATGAAGGGAGAGGAGTAGGAGGAAGCGGAGTATGAATAACAATGGGAATATATGATATGGAGGACTGAGGCGTAGCTGGGAATAATTCACGGTTAACAGCAGCTACTTCTGTGACTTCTTTAATTTCCTCAGCCTCGGGAGTAGGATGAGAATCTTCTTCAATCCGGACACTTCCTCTACGTGGAGTTTCTGAGTAAAACTCGGGATTTTCTGTTCTGATCTCTTGAGAAGAAGAGGGCGGATAATCTTCAATGGAATATTCAGGGTTTTCAGCACGAACTGACTTCCTCTCCTTCCAAACTCTTTTATGAATGATCTTCTCTGGGTCAGACACGTAAGGTGTCTTTGATTGAAATGTATCTGACCTCAAATGCGGCTTACGAGGAGCCAGGACTACCAATAAATTTATCAAATGAAAGCAGTGGAGTCGCCAAGGTGAGAGATACGCAACTCTTCAACTCTCTGTGCTCACCTGATTAGAGAGTGAAAATAATTTGTCGAGGCCTAGGGAAACTGATATTCTTAAATTCGTTCCTCGGCAACGGCGCCAGAAAGATGTTGTGGACAATTTTGTCACCCCCTAGAGACAGTCTAGAGTTGCCATAGACCAGTGCCTAGGACATCTTAATATAGCAAGGAGCTCTTCATATAGCTTGGGTTGTCAATCCAAAAGCTCTCTTACTATCTCTTGTAAAACAAGGAAATAAGTTTTGAATGGGACCAAACTCTCTCAGAAGCTGACACAAAGATAAGAATAGTGTAGGAACATCATGTAAAACTCCAATACAAAGGCATCAGACAGTTAAGAGACAGCTTACTGTAAAGAGGGCCGGTTCAAATAATATATCACAGAAATCAAATATCAGGAAGTGAGTGCAGTGAGGAAACATAGAGAAGATATTAGTTAACATGAGACTGATACCCAGATACACAACAGAACCACATAAGGGCATATTAATTTATGAATCCTTATATGACAATGGCATTTTAAAAGCACCCTCCTCAAGTAACTAATATAGCAGAAAATATGGAAGAGATGAACATGGAACAGTATATCATGACTAGGCCTATTTAAAAGTGCTTGACTAATTCCAGAAAGGGCACCAACAAGGATGAATCCTTACCGCAAACTAGTGAGCCACTCGCATTCTAGAACATGATACAAGAAGATAAATAGCATGAAATGAGATATTGTATTAACACATAAGAGAAATTACATACTGTGAGATACCAAAGACCAAAATCCTCATTACAGTTATAACTCCTCCTCACTGAGACCCTACGGGCTCTGAACCTTCATACAGAAATATTACAAAATGTATACAAAAGCCTTTTCACTGCACAGTTTGCTGATAGAAATCTGGAACCCTTTCAATGTCTTCTTTTCGGGCCTTTATAGAAAATATAGAGAATTCTAGAGAAGGAGGTAGGTCGAGCACATTTAATGACTCGTTTTGAACAAAAATGGCGGAAAGCATTCGCGCCCACTCTACGAATGACTAAATATAAATGACTGTACTTCACAATCTGTCTCTAGAAATAAATGCTGGAGGATGAAAATCTCCTTATAAACAAGACACAAATAATAAAATATATACAATGTTCTGCCTCTTACTGAAAGAGGGAAAATCTGCAGCCATAAAACCTTGAGATAGCCTGCGATTTTGTACTGTACTCTCGGCCCTTTAACTTTGAATTTAAACCCTGGATCTTTAATGCAGGGCGAAGCGTCCCTTGATTTTCTCTGGAGGGTTCTGTAGATTCATATCTTTGTTTTCTTTATTGATGGTCATTTCACATACCTACCCTCGGCTTCTTCTTTAAATTTCACCAGCAAAATGTCGTCCTTTGACATGCTCTCAATCTCTGCAACAAAGGCAACAATTTAAAGTGCCTTCTTGTTATCTTGGAACCTGCAAAACCCACAGATATATCAGAAAAACCAGACTCAGAGGTAAGGAGCGTGGAGGCGGAGGTGATGATGACATCACGGACACGAATAGATGACAAGAACACGCAGGGTGGCGGAGGAAAGACAATGGTGACTTTAATTAAACAGACAGAGTGTAGTTGCGTGGAACAGTTGGAACACAATGTGCAACCGAAAATGGTAAATGTGAATGAGAAACACACATATATATACGACAAGGGAGAAATATTATGGACGCGCGGGATGATGACGTGTGGATGTACGATGGGAGGGTGGTTAACCAACGTGGTAGCGAAGCCAACAGACGGGGAGACTAATTCCTGGGCCGTCGGATTACGAACACAGATCAACGGCTGGGAGCCAATGGGAGCAGTGCGGTGGTGGGCCACGGAACACGGCGGACAGGGGTTAAAAGGCGAGCAACTCTGGAGGATATCTGTCGTTGGATTGACATCACCAGATCCAACGACGCAGGGGAGTTCCGCTGCCCGGTCTTTGTACAACCTTTAACGCGCGGGAAAGCGGTTTTAAGGGCCCGTACCAGAGACACGCGGCGTGTTTTAAATGGAATCGCTGGCATTTGGTTCAAAACCGCCGACCCGGTGGAAGTGGTGTGGGATTTACCGCCGGTTTCTGCAGTGAGATACGAACGCGGGGGCCACCATACAAAACGATCTCCGCTTCATTGATTTGTTTCGAATCCAACGGTTACGATTGCGCCCGAAATATAAAACAATAAGATCCTCTTCCTTTTAGCTGTTGGTTTTCGGGCTCGGGTCACATGGTGACGACAGGAAAAGAGGCTAAGGCCCTGGGGCTTCGGCTCAATATAATTTTAATAGCAGGTTTTTAACCTTCGGATAATGATTTTTTGGGCGAAGATGGTAAAATCAAGCGGGAGCATCAGGATCTTAATCCACGACAGAGATTTGAAAGAAATTTGAAAAAGGTGGCAGACCGAAAATTTACATGCAGGAGTAAATATGTACAACATCGGCTCCATCCGGGGACGACATGTTCGTCCTCGGGCATGTCGAGAACACGCAGAACACTGAATATTTCATTCTGATTTTCCATTCCACTGCGCTTCTGCCTCAGGTAATTGCCAGCACTCTCTCTTTATGAAAATAAAAACTTAAACAATTTATATACAATATAATAAAAACAGGCATTCCCAACCTGGGTCAGAATTGAAAGTATGGCTTGAGGAATTGTCCATTCACGGGGGCATCCAGCAGGTCACCCTGTAGGTTTTCTAACCTGAAAGTATTATTTCGCCCTTGACTCACGATTTTGAATGGACCAAACCACATCAGATCAAATTTAGCATACTTGCCCTTCTCTGCTCTTCGAACATCCCATCTGAGAACCAGGTCTCCAATTGATAGAATTTCCTATATTCTATCAATTTCTGATCTACCTGGTTCCGTGTTTCCTCCAATTCTACCAGCTGATTAATTCTTCTGACCATGTCATCTGGTTCTTCCTGATTTTCCTGCATAAAACGTGCTACCGGCAACGCCAATTGCAAAGGAAACACATCAGCTCGGCCATAAACCAAATCATAGGGGGATTTCCCTGTTGCTTTCTTACTGGTTATCCTATTTTCCCACAGAGCAAATTTTAATTGAGAGTCCCAGTTTTTCTAATTTTCACTGATTGTTTTCTTCAGGGCCCTCACCAGGGTTTTATTAGAAGATTCTGCTAGACCATTTCCCTGTGGATAGTATGCTGTGGAGTGAGTCCTGATGATGTTATACCTTTGGAAGAAATTCACAAATCTGGTAGACCTGAAAGCCTGTGCGTTATCAGTTACAATTCTAGCAGGACATCCAAACCTAGATATGATATTTTCCTCCATAAACTTCATTATCACGACATCTGTAGCATTTTTGGTAGGTATGGCTTCCACCCATTTCGTAAAATAATATGTGGCTGTTAGTATCCATTTATATTGGCCACTTGATGGGGGATGTATCTCTCCTATAAAATCTAATCCCCATTTCTGAAATGGTTCATCACATGAATAGGAATCAAGGGTAAAGCTGCTAATTTCTGTCTTTCTGCAAATCTTTGGCACTTGTCACATGCTCTGACCCAAGCAAAAGTATCTGTATACAATTTTGGCCAGTAAAAACCAGCCTTTAGGATTTTATGAGTTGTTTCCCTCCAGCTGTAATGTCCTCCACATATTCCCTCATGAAATTCCGTCAATATATTCTCCACTTCATTTTCTGTGAGGCATAACTGTAATATACCTGAAGGGTCTCTCCAATATAGCTGTCCATTGGCAATCATGTATTTCTAAGATTTCATTCTTACGGCTCTGTATTTTATCATATCACAACTCGGAGGACAGCTAAGTGTTAAAAGATATTGGACGATTTCTTTGTACCAAGGACTAGCAGATATTTCATATGTATCTTTTGAGTGGCCATCTCCAGTCCTTGCTTCTCTTCTTCTTTTTCAGATTCTTCATTTGCTATCATGGATAAATTAATGCCCAAAGCTTGATGATTTGATTCAGATAACATCTTAGCAAGTCCCTGTCCTTTAATCAACTTAGTAGGCCTTATCTCCAAATCATACTCTTGTATTTTTGCAATCCATCTTCCTCTTCTACCTTCGCTATCTCCCTGAACAAGAATGTCTTTGACAGACGCTGTGGGAACATATGCAGTAATATGAGATTGAAAAAAATATACTCTAAAAGCTTTAAGGGACTTTACCAAGGCATATGCATGCTTCTCCAATATATTATATTACAATTCAGCATCATAAAGCACTTGACTGAAGAAAGCTATAGGCTGTTCATATCCTTCTTCATTTTTCTGCAATAATACTCCAGCTATTGTATGGGGTGAAGCAAATGAAAAGATCATAAATGGCTTGTTGTAATCTGGTCCAGCTAGCATAGGAGCTTCAGCAAATGCTTGTTTTATCCTTGTAAATGCATCTCTAGATTCCTGGGACCATCTTACTTCATTCTCCTTCTTCAACATATCAGTTAGATGCCTAACTATCTCAGCATAGTTAGGAATAAATCTTCGCAGAAAATTAATTTGGCCTAAAAACACCTGTACCTCTTTCTTATTCCTTGGTAAAGGAATATTGTTTATTACTTCAACTCTCTTAGGGTCAATTTTCACACCATCTCTAGTTACAATGTGCCCTAAGAGTTTTCCCTCATCTAATGCAAATAAATATTTTTAAGGGTTGAGGGATAGGCCATATCTTCTGCATTTTTCAAAAGTTCTTCTTAAATGCTCAATATGCTCATCATAATTCTTTGAAAACACTGTGATATCATCAATATATACCACCAAAAACTTGTCCTGTTCACCAACAAAGGCTATGTCCATTGCCCTCTGAAAAGTAGCTCCTACATTAATTAATCCAAATGGCATTCTGGCATACATAAATGTTCCCCATGGTGTAGTAAATGCAGTTTTGTTCTGATCTTATGGGAACATGGCCACCTGATTATAACCAGAAAAACCATCCATCATTGACATTCTGGATGCTCCCACCACTTTCTGCAGGATGTGGTCCATCTTAGGCAGTGGATAATTATCTTTCAATGATGCTCTATTTAAATTCCTGAAATCCACACAGAGGCTTATTTCTCCGTTTTTCTTTCGAACAAGAACAAGGTTTGCTACCCATTCTGAGTATCTCAATGGCACAATTATTTTGGCTTTTAGTAGCTTCTTGACTTCTTTTTCAATAGAGGGAAGCAGCAGAGGATTTATCTGTCTGAGTTTCTGCTTATAAGGCTTTGCATTTTCCCTCAATGGAATCTTGTGTTGTATTATATTTATATCAAAAGTTTTTAGGTACTGATAGGACCAAGAAAATACATCTTTATAAGATTGAAACAACTTTAAATATTTTCCTTTATATTCTTCTGGGATCTTTTTGGATAATTTTACAATTTTAGGATCAACATAAGTACCCAGATTCAAATCTCTCACTTGATCTTCTTCTGTCACCTTGTTTGGCTACAACGGAATGTCATCCTTGTTAAATAATCTTTCTAGGGGTACCAAACCTCTGGGTATAACATTTCCTTTTAGCTGCAGCACTCTGTTACCTGATATTCTTTCTTCCCATTTGTTTTCTGTAGTATTTCCAACTTCTTCCTCCTCATTATCATCAATCTCCATATTGGAGAATTCTCCCACTGTCTCCATGAATCTCTTCATCTGTTCATCATCTTCAAATACCTGCCAATGCTTTATATTATCTGGAATGGATGGTCTATACCATACCTCCACTTCATATATTAAGAGTGGATTTTGAGGAGGACGGAATGTACTGGAAGCTACAGCGAGAGAATCTGCTATTCTATTTTGCTCCCTGGGCATGAACTATATGTTAAATGCTGAGAATAAATTTTCTATCATGTCCCAAACTTCGTTTCTATATGCTCTGAGCCGAGGGTGCTTAGTTTGACATTCATTTTTGATCTGACTTACCACCAACTTAGAGTCTCCCAAGACTTTTAAACATTGGATGCCCATGTTTCTGGCTGTCTGTAACCCCAATAATAGTGCTTCATATTCAGCTACATTTTTTGTAGCCTCATAATCTAATTTAAAAGACAGTGGCACCCATTTTCCTGTAGGAGAAATTAATAACACCCCAGCTCCATTGCCTTCTCTTGAATTTTCTCCATCAAAATGCAGAGTCCAAATTTATGATTCCTAATCTCCTTTAGGCTGCTCAGCTTGAAAATGACCAAAGAGGGGCTCACGAACATAATTTTGATTTTCTTCTAACATCAAACATGAGAAGTCTCCCTCTTTGTTATAAACTGGAGAATTTTCTGAGCAGTCAGCCTTAGTTACCATTTTAACAAATCTAGTCTCCCTGTACAACCTCCTTTCTTGGCCTCCAAAGACTGGTACAGTGGCATATGTTAAATCCATTTTGATTGACCCGCCAATCTTGGTACCCCAGGACCTTGACAGCAGCATGCCAAAGCGAGCTGGTATATCAACAACCACAATGTCCATGACCACACTCTTTGCTGGGATTTGAGCCAAATTGACCACTAAATCTTTAATCATTCCCAGGCATTTAACTCTTTTAGAATCAAATGAATATAAGTCTTTGTATGGTCTTGTAATTTTCAGTCCTAGTTGTTCCATGATAGACAGAGGCATAAGATTATGGGAAGCCCCAGAATCTAACATACAATTGTGCAACAGCAGGTCATGTATAACTAGAGACACGTAAAAAGGAGGAGTAGAAGGGTCTATCTCCTCGACATGTGGGCCAAAGACTACCATGGGTCTTTCTTCTTGAAGGTTTAGACTATCAGGTGCGATTGGTAATTCAGAAGGAAGCATAAAGGAAGTGACTTGATACTGGTATACAGGTTGTTTTAGTAGCTCAGTCAGGGGACAGGAATCTTAATCTTCTCAAGTTCTTTTTGCAAATTGAAAGCAGATGGTGGTTTTTCTATCACAACTTCTTTTGACTCCTTATTTTCGGCTGAAGACTTAATTTCTTTTGACACTGGCTCGGCATTAGGAGGACTGACTATTTTTGAAGAAGAAGAAATCTGATCATTAGACTGCAAGGGATTATTTAGATCATTCTTACCTTTTTCTATGTTTCTCTTTGTTGCTGATTCCTTCTGAGCAGATGCTTCTTTCTGAGGTGGCTCCTCTTCTTGATCTTGAGTTTTGGTCTTCTTCCTTGAAGATCTGAGATCATATTTTACATTGAATTGTGCTTGCATGAAATCAACAAATTGCTTACAATAATGATCAATCTATGATTCTTCATCTTCTTCTTGCAATGGGAAATCCATATCATCAGTATTTGAAAAAACCAGATTTGAATCTTTTAATCCATAAGCTGCATCTCCAGTGGAGTCATCTACTAGTCCTTCCAGGTACAAGGGATGGGGTACCTGGTCTTGTGATTCCTTTGTTTCTCGCGGCAATATCTGGAATGGTGGCCTTCTATACTAAGTATTGTATCCTCTGTTGGGAGCATTGTAATAGTTCTTGGGAGCTGCATTTTTAGCTTCCAGTTCAAGATTGACCATCTTCTTTATCATTTTTCTTATTTCATCCATTTTATCTGAATATTTTTCCTGATTAGAGGTGGAAACCTCTTCTTTGCCTCTCCTCCTAGTATCTTGTTCAATTTTTCCCTTCAGTTTCCCAATGGAGGAAAAAGTTCGCTTCCAATTCCAGAGCATCTGACTGTGCATCATCTAAAGTGGCAGGTTTTCTTTCTCTCAACGAGAATCCAAAGTCAAAATCAAAGGCTGCTATAAAAATTATCTTGGCAGTAGCTTCATGGGGCTTCATTTCAGGAGGCAGGCTCAGATATAACTTGTTGAATCTTTTGATAAACTTTGATACCCCTTCATTCTGTTTCTTCTTCATAGTATTAAACTCAGTAAGACATTGACCATGATCTTTCTTTTCTCCCCACTTCCTGAGAAAAGTATTTTCCATCTGGTCCCAGGTGGTCACAGAACGATTCCCCAATGTCTTGAATCATTTTCTGTCTTCACCTTCCAAAGACTGTACAAACAATCTCAAGACCACATCCAAATGTTCAAAATTTAAGTTTTCTGCAAAAGAGCAGAAAGTCTCAAGATGTTTCTGAGCATCAACTTCATTTTCACCATTAAATCTTGGCAGAATCTTTAGATAATCCTATGGCATATCATTTAGTACTTGGGGCAAGGCCAGTGGAGCTTATTTGTTCAATAGAAAAGCAGGAACATTAGCCATTGGAGGAGGTGGGGGTTGTACAATAGTCCGAGATACAAATGAAGGGAGAGGAGTACGAGGAAGTAGAGTATGAATAACAATGGGAATATATGATATGGAGGACTGAGGCATAGCTGGGAATAATTCACGGTTAACAACAACTACTTCTGTGACTTCTTTAATTTCCTCAGCCTCGGCAGTAGGATGAGAATCTTCTTCAATCCGGACACTTCCTCTACGTGGAGTTTCTGAGTAAAACTCAGGATTTTATGTTCTGATCTCTTGAGAAGAAGAGGGCAGATAATATTCAATGGAAAATCCAGGGTTTTCAGTGCGAACTAACTTCCTCTCCTTCCAAACTCTTTTATGAATGATCTTCTCTGGGTCAGACACGTAAGGTGTTTTCGACTGAGATGTATCTGATCTCAAATGTGGCTTTCGAGAAGCCAGGACTACCAATAAAATTTATCAAATAAAGACCAGTGGAGTCACCAAGGTGAGAGATACGCAACTCTTCAACTCTCCGTGCTACCCTGATTAGAGAGTGAAAACAATTTGTCGAGGCCCAGGGAAACTGATATATTCTTAAATTCGTTCCCCGGCAACGGTGCCAGAAAGATGTTGTGGACAATTTTGTCACCCCCTAGAGACAGTCTAGAGTTGCCATAGAACAGTGCCTAAGACATCTTAATATAGTAAGGAGCTCTTCATATAGCATGGGTTGTCAATCCAAAAGATCACTTACTATCTCTTGTAAAACAAGGAAATAAGTTTTGAGTGGGACCAAACTCTCTCAGAAGCTGACACAAAGATAAGAATAGTGTAGGGACATCATGTAAAACTCCAATACAAAGGCATCAGACAATTAAGAGACAACTTACTGTAAAGAGGGCCAGTTCAAATAATATATCACAGAAATCAAATATCAGGAAGTGAGTGCAGTGAGGAAACATAAAGAAGATCTTAGTTAACATGAGACTGATACCCAGATACACAACAGAACCACATAAGGGCATTTTAATTTATGAATCCTTATATGACAATGGCGTTTTAAAAGCACCCTCCTCAAGTAACTAATATAGTAGAAAATATGGAAGAGATGAACATGTAACAATATATCATGACTAGGCCTATTTAAAGCGCTTGACTAATTCCAGAAAGGGCACCAACAAGGATGAATCCTTACCGCAAACTAGTGAGCCACTCACATTCTAGAACATGATACAAGAAGATAAATAGCATGAAATGAGATATTGTATTAACACATAAGAGAAATTACATACTGTGAGATACCAAAGACCAGAATCCTCATTACAATTATAACTCCTCCTCACTGAGACCCTACGGGCTCTGAACCTTCATACAGAAATATTACAAAATGAATACAAAAGCCTTTTCACTGCACAGTTTGCTGATAGAAATCTGGAACCCTTTCAATGTCTTCTTTTCGGGCCTTTATAGAAAAGATAGAGAATTCTAGAGAAGGAGGTAGGTCGAGCACATTTAATGACTCAATTTGAACAAAAATGGCGGAAAGCATTCGCGCCCACTCTACGAATGAATAAATATAAATGACTGTACTTTACAATCTGTCTCTAGAAATAAATGCTGGAAAATGAAAATCTCCTTATAAACAAGACACAAATAATAAAATATATACAATGTTCTGCCTGTTACTGAAAGAGGGAAAATCTGCTGCCATAAAACCTTGAGATAGCCTGCGATTTTGTATTGTACTCTCGGCCCTTTAACTTTGAATTTAAACCCTGGATCTTTAATGCAGGGCGAAGCGTCCCTTGATTTTCTTTGGAGGGTTCTGTAGATCCATATCTTTGTTTTCTTTAATGATGGTCATTTCACATACCTACCCTCGGCTTCTTCTTTAAATTTCACCAGCAGAATGTCGTCCTTTGACATGCTCTCAATCTCTGCAACAGAGGCAACAATTTAAAGTGCCTTCTTGTTATCTTGGAACTTGCAAAACCCACAGATATATCAGAAAAACCAGACTCAGAGGTAAGGAGTGTGGAGGCAGAGGTGATGATGACATCACGGACACGAATATATGACAAGAACACGCAGGGTGGCGGAGGAAAGACAGTGGTGACTTTAATTAAACAGACGGAGTGTAGTTGCGTGGAACAGTTGGAACACAATGTGCAACCGAAAATGGTAAATGTGAATGAGAAACACACATATATATACGACAAGGGAGAAATATTATGGACGCGTGGGATGATGACATGTGGATGTACGATGGACGGGTGGTTAACCAACGTGGTAGCGGAGTCAACAGACGGGGAGACTAATTTCTGGGCCGTCGGATTACGAACACAGATCAATGGCTGGGAGCTAATGGGAGCAGTGCGGTGGTGGGCCACGGAACACGGTGGATAGGGGTTAAAGGGCGAGCAACTCTGAAGGATATCCGTTGTTGGATTGACATCGCCAGATCCAACGGCGCGGGGGAGTTCCGCTGCTCGGTCTTTGTACAACCTTTAACGCGCGGGAAAGCGGTTTTAAGGGCCCGTACCAGAGACACGCAGCGTGTTTTAAATGGAATCGATGGCATTTGGTTCAAAACCACCGACCCAGTGGAAGTGGTGCGGGATTTACTGCCGGTTTCTGCAGTGAGATACGAACGCGGGGGCCACCATACAAAACGATCTCCGCTTTGTTGATTTGTTTCGAATCCAACGGTTACGATTGCGCCCGAAATATAAAACAATAAGCTCCTCTTCCTTTTAGCTTGTGGTTTTCGGGCTCGGGTCACATGGTGACGACAGGAAAAGGGGCTAAGGCCCTGGGGCTTCGGCTCAATATAATTTTAATAGCGGGTTTTTAACCTTCGGATAATGCATTTTTGGGCGAAGATGGTAAAATCAAGCGGGAGCATCAGGATCTTAAGCCACGACAGAGATTTGAAAGAAATTTGAAAAAGGTGGCAGACCAAAAATTTACATGTAGGAGTAAATATGTACAACACATCCTTCATTAAGAAGATTTGCGTTTATTTAGTTTTCGTCGCAAAGTGTTCTTTTTGTTAAAATGCATTAGATTACATTGCATTGAAGAGTATTTTGAGATTTATCATTGAACTTAGATCACATTGTTTAATGATTGAAAGCTAAAATTCGCTTTGAGTGCATTATCTTTCATTAAAAGCATGCATTAAGTAGATTCTCATTTCATCAAAAAATGCATTGAGTGCATTATTATCATTTGAAAAGAAAAAGGAAATTGTGCATAGATTACAATTGCATAGTTTTCGAAAAAGAGAATTTTGCATAGATTACATCGCATAATTCGCATCGTTGAATGTTTTAGAATACTTTTGGATAGTGAAAGTCATCTAGTTTGGAAAGATTTCGTTTGCAGTGTTCTTGTTTGTTCCATCATTGTTTGAAGCTCTTCCCTTAACTAGATAGCATTCATCGAATTGAAAAGTTTTTTTTTCTCATATAGATGCATACAGGAGATTGTCATATGACATACGCTAAGGCCTTGAAACTGAAACGTAATTGAAGATCAACCATAAAATTTACTCAATTTACCTAAGGAAGCATTGAAACATTAACGAAACATTTAGTGGTCTAGGCTAGAGACGTGTTTCGGCGTCTTTAAACCTAGTAGCTGTCGTTCGCCTCTTGGCTTTAGACAGCACTAGTACGGACTTGTGATCCCCGTACCGTCACGTATATAAAGGGAGACCCCACTAGATTTATATCCTTTATCCATAGGAAGCCGAGTCTGCCACCCTATACATATTGATACCGGACACAACATTCGGGGAGATTGCTGCACGTACGTTAAGTCCTTGGTTGATTTCTCTTTCATTTTGAAACCAAGGTGTATATTGCGATTCACGGTTATTTGGTACACCCTTTGCCTAGCATTCACAATGAGTCATTTAGTCTTATCGACTCCTTAAATTTGAAAATGTCATCAATGTTTCTTGTCCACTTTCATGCCTTGTTTTCAATCATGTTCAGAGTCACACACCTATTTCTCGGCCTCTTTAATACTGGAAAGTAGAGTTCTTTATTCAGTAATAAAATTAGCTGTCACAATATTCCTGGTTTAAAAGTTGTCTGATTTCTTAAACAGACATTATTTTTGAAGATAATTTCATTGGCATTCAGAAGTCTATATGAAATCTATGAAGGGAATCCTAGTCCTTTTCCTCCTTTTGGAAATGTTGGCGCTCCTTATATGGAAATGTTGTCCCTCCCTGGGTTAACTGTTGGGTTGCCTGTTTGGTTATTTTCAACCTCTGTGGTCTCGAATGTCTCGGCTACTGGTCAATCAATTCCTTCGCCTGAACGACATCATGTTGATTCTAAGGTGGACCCCTCCCCTTCTTCGCTTGTTTCTGCGTCCTTCTCTTCTACTTCGCTTGGTGAAAGTCTGGATTCGAGTAACCAGGTGGCTAAGAAGAAGAAGAAGAAGACAAAGAAGAAGAAGTTCGATAAAGGAGAGGCTAACTCTGCGGCTATTGCGCCTAAGAAGTCTCCTCTTGATAAAACTTCCAACCCTCCACGGAAAGTCAAGTTCCCTTGCATGTTGTGCACATGAGATAATCTTCTTCGAGATTGCCCTGGCATTCCCAAGGTACTTGAAGTATGGTCCAACGATCATCCATCATTGCCTTTGGCTTCTTGGAGTCAGGTTGGGGGCACATCTTCAACTGGTGTTGGTAAAACTCCTAAGAACCAGGGTAAGATTACCAATCCCTGTAAGTTATGTGAAGGGCACCATGCCATTCACCTTTGTCTGTATATGGATGAAGCCAAGAGAGTTTTGGAAAACTCAACTGTTTCTACACCATGCCTTCCGGCTGGTTACAAACAGCTTTCTTCAAGTCCTCCACCAGCTGATCCTACATTTGGTCAAGAGTCATCCTTGGTCGATCCTGCTCCCTCAGAAATTCAAATTCAGGAATCCATTCCCGACCAACCATTGGTCATGGGATCGGTTGAACTGGCCCTGTCTATGGTACACCGGGTATTTTCCATTGAGAGTGGACCTCACACCCCTCATGTTCTTCTTGTTTCTTCAGATTCTTCGGACTTGGAGAAAGATTCTCCTGTCCCCATACCTCAAGAAGAAGCTCCTTCACCTCCCGTGATAGAGGTCCTGGAGGATTCTCCTCCCACCTTCGAGATGGAGGTCGTGGAGGATGCTCCTTCTTCTTCCGTAACATCAGGGGAAGACCATCTTGTTTCGATGGTAGCCCCTCCGAGTAGTTTGGTCGCTTCCGTTGATTGGAATCGATTTGCGAGATACCGCCTTCCGTATTATGTGCCTTTCGAGATAATGGTACATGCCTTTGGTCTGGTTGTACCCAACACCATTATAGATGAAGGCGCATCTGTTAGTGTTCTATCCTCAACTACTTGGAAAGCTTTCGGTTCGCCACCGCTTGCGCCTGTTACACAGAATCTGTTAGCATTTAACAGAAGAAAAAGTCAACCATTAGGGATCCTTCCAAGGTTACTTGTTACTTTGGGAGGTAAAACTGTCCATATGGACGTGATGGTTGTTCCAGGCCCCTTGGATTTCAATCTGCTCTGGGGGCGCGATTACACACCTATGCCATGGGAGTGCTTGTCTCCTCCCTTTTTTGTGTGGTCTGTTTTTCGCATGAAGGATAGATTGTGACCATTGATCAGCTTTCGTTCTTTGGTCCTGATGTGGCAGTTGGTCGGCCATCATCCCTTCCTGGTTTTTATCCAACCGTTGTATCTGCCCCATCGCAGGTCAACTATGTGGCTACCTACCCCGTGCTTGTACTCAGTGATAGTGCCATCGTACATCGTGTGATGGGGGCATTGGGTCCAGACTTCCAAGATGTTTTCCTTCCATCGGATGGGCAACTCTTGGAAGTGATGAATTCTTGTTCATTATGATGAAGTCTGTCAGAGCATGGTTCTTTTCCTGTGTCGAGCTCCTTAAAAAATGAAACGGGGTCTGTCGGAGCACAATTCATTTTCTTGTGTCAAGCTCCTCAAAAAATGAAATAAGGTTGTTGGAGCATGGTTCTTTTCCTGTGTCAAGCTCCTTAAAAAATGAAACAAGGTCGTCGGAGCAGAGTTCCTTGTCTTGTGCCAAGCTCCTTAAACCATGTGTCCGAGGATAGTTCTTTTAATGTGTCAACCTCGTTAAAATAATGAAACAATTTCCTGTTCAATTCGAGTCTTTGTTTAGTTCTCGTAAAATCTTGGGCTTTGTGTGCCTTTTTTCTTTGGATTCGTAATCAACCCTCACTCCATCCGTTCATATGGACTCAAGCTTCGGGGGCATGTAGCACATTGAGTCACCATGCTAGGGGCATGCTTACTTTTTCAAGCATAGTTTGTTTCCATTTCAAGCTTGTGTAAAAATGAAACCGGTTTCAAGCATAGTTTATCTTTGTTTCAAACTTGTGAAAAAATGAAACCAACTTCAAGCAAAGTTTCTTGATTTCAAGCTTGTGTAAAAATGAAACCATTCCCATTTTACCTCTTGTGATTGTCATTTTATCAACCTGTTTTTGCCAGATGAGCCTTGGTTTTCTCACTCCATCACACGTCCTGCTTGGCTTACAATATGCCTCTTCACTTGCTGTTCTGCACCTATTCCCCAGGAACCGCCGTGATGAGTGGTCTGTAAGCCAGCCTCTAATCCCTACTTTGTTCTGAGTACCCACCGCCATCAATTAGCTGTTACCCCAATACCACTCATTCCTCCGTGAGGAGTTTAATTTCAGCTCTTTTCCGACTCCCTAAACATGAAAATACCGCCAGTCACTACTTCGTTCTCACAAAGTGCCACAAAAATATATCCCACCCAAAGAGAGCCAGTCTTTCTGCCTGATGACGCCACACGCAGAAAGGAATACCCTAGCCTATCGCGACTAGGAGGTTTTCTCAGACAAAGTTTTCTACCTTTTCGGATCAAAGGAACTATTTATGGAAAGGGACCTGTTGGAGTTTACTTTTCTTTTGTCTTTTCAAACTCTCTAAACATGAAAAGACGCCGATTTCTTCCTTTGTCAGACTCGTTAAACCTAAATGACATCAGGGATTGTCAATCATGACGTTATTCGAGTCTCTCCTTCCTAGGGCTCGTTAAATGTACTAGGATGGATTCGTCCGAAGGAAGGATTTATATGACAAGCATATGCTATCCTCTTCAAGCTTGTGTAAAAATAAAGAGGTACTCACTGAAATGGTGGGGAAAATGGAACCAACATCACTGTCATGTCGACAGTATGTCGCTCTTGAACATGGCACTTGTCTACATTCGTGTCGGGTTGGGGACATCTCATCTCGTTTTCCACTTGCCTCCATGGGTTTGGATGATCCCTTTTGACTTCTCATCTGCTCTTTGTCCCGTCATCATGACCTCTGATCTATTGATGTAAAATACTACCAAATCCACTGTCGTGCCGCCGATATGTTCAAGAGAAGTTGACCTCTGCAGATTTCAACCTTCCTCTAATTCTCATCTAAATCTTGATTCACAAGACATTATGTTCCTCTGCGTCATGTCAATGATGTGGGAAACACTATGGCCCACTTTCGATCAAGGTCACTTCCTGTCGACTTCAGCTCATTATCCAGGAAGCTGATCTAGAGACTCCCTTCTGGTACCTTAGAGCCTGCATGCCTCAACAAGGTGTTCTTCGTGTTCGATGTGGAGGTTTTCATCATCGGGCCCGAGCAGTGATTCTTGGTGTTTGACGTCAACTTTACTGAGCCCATGCCGTAGATTGTACCTATAGTACCTTGAGGGCCATTGTCATCATTGGTGGTACCTCTCGCGTCTGTTAACAACTTTCATCATTGGCTGGTAATCAGGCGATGTTCTCGCATGTTCGACTTCAGCTCTCATATTCACATGCTTGAACTTGTGCTTTGTTCGGGTCGAGATGGAGCGCAAGACCCTGGATTCCTGTCTGTTATAATCCAGGCTGCGATTTTGTGGATTCTTATGATTAGTTACATGACTCATTCACTGGATGGCTGCGAGCATACCTGAGTCTATTTATCGATCCTCACTGGATGGCTGTGTCCATGCCTCGGATCTGGGTTATTACATACTCTGTTATGGATGGCTGCGCCCATACCACGTATATATCATGTATTTGAGACATCAGTTGTATTTCTCAACGCAGGTTTTTCGACGGCGGTGTTTTCAGTTGGACACGTTCTCGTAAAGCATTTCACCCCTCTCTCTCTTTCGGGCCTCATGCTTTAAGGGGCATCTGTTACACAGTAATTTTTCACCGTCCCTGAAATCCCCATCTCTCCCATTGGAGGGTCATTTCTGTGACCAATAAGCAATGTCATGCCTTGCAAATACCATCATTGCATCCCTTTCCATGAGGACAACATTTCTTCTATTGATCATTTCCTGAGGAGACCCTTAAAAACACCTGTTTTTGCCTTGGCGTTGGTAGCCCATTATGTCATCGCGCCAATGGGGGAAAATTAACACTAATCCCTCACCAATTGGCGCTCTGTCCCAGTTAAGCACCCGCGCCAATCTTCTTTTGGAAATTTTTTTAAAAAACGAGGCGAAGTTTCGATTACAACAACTTCATGGATGAGTCATCAGGAGTGGTTTCGACTGAATAACCATGGCCTTCCTCCTTTGGCCTCTTGTTTCCATCGTATGGGGAACCTCCCAAGGGATAAGGCCTCCCTTCTACTATTGTATGGATCCCAAGCTCTTCCTCTCCTCTATAAATATAACCTTCATCCATTGATGAAGGGGCTGAATGGCTGAATGGCTGAATAGCTAGTCTCCAAGTTCCCAAGAGCCTAATGCTGTAAGAGCTTTGATCCATTCCCTTAAGGAAAAATCCAAGCAAGGATATCATTGTCGAGACATCCGAAGAGAGAGGTTCGTCCCATCCCTGACAGGCTTTTTCGAGATGTGTTCCGCTGGCGACCCTCCGAAGGAGAATTCAACGTCAGAGCTATGGTTGTATTCTTCTTTTGATTAATTAATGATAAGAGACTATTGGTTATGGTTCCACTCTTGTTATTGATAATGATCATGAGTTATGTCTTCTCTGACTGACATATAGTTGTATGCACTGGATTTTACGCTTGCGTTTGTTTTGTTTCTGGCATGTGCAGGTGTCCGATCACGGAGATCGTGAGGATTGTGATCTGCCAGAGCTAAGGAACAGGAGTGCTACTTTCTCTACAAGCGACAACGTTGGATTCCAGGTAAGCCTTCATCGCTAGTTGGTTTATCTGCATCAGAACCCGCACTATAGCGTGAACGATTGTTGCTAGACTCACCGCGTAGGGATCGCCTTGTCCGGCAGAGGGGACGTACCTCCACAACAATTTTACTCAACGAGCTCCGCAAGTTTCTCCCATATTTCTTCACTTGGAATAGAAAAATTTACCATACTTCGAAGTCTTTCATATACTTCTATGTATGTCTGAAAAGTTGGCTTATTGAGGAATAGATTATGGACTTGATGTTGAATATGGAGATCATATTGTAGGCCTTCCAAGAAAGCTCCTCCACTTATTACTCATTTTTCTTTGGTAAATCTGGAAGTATCTGTATCTATATCACATAATATTTTGTTAGGTCCCTATATTACTAGTATAGTCCATTATTGTTGTTAGTGTAACCCCGTTATTTTTATTGTTGTACCCCTATAACCCCAATATTGTTATTATTGTGCCCTTACATTATTATTGTTAGGTCGGCTAGGATTACATTATGGCCCCATGGACTCATATATATAGAAGGAGGTTTTGGTCATTTGTATCATCCAAGAATTGTTCATTTATGTAATGTGAAGGAGGTTTCCCCCTCGAAGTGGCCTATTTCCATTAGGGGAATTTTGAGGTCTAAATGGGCCTCCTAAGAAAAATGTACAAAAAAAAAAAAATTTATAAGAACCAATAGGATTCAAGATGATGATGTCAACCATGGGGGATGATTCACCATTTTTTAAGTAAAAGGGTAAAAGGATTAAAAAATAATAAAATAATAAAACTACTTTTTCAGCTCGTATTTTCAACTTATCTCCCAAAGTTTTTACTCAAATTTCAAGTGGGAGTACTCATTGGATGCAAAATTTAATTCCTCATTCAAGGAGTATCCATGTTGCATACTTTCGATGGACCTTTATACACGAAAAATGAGAAATGCATGAAAACATGTGATTGCAATCACGTTTTTAATGTATTTCTCATTTTTTTTCGTGTACGAGAGTACATCAAAAGTATGCAACATGGGTACTCCTTGGATGGGGAATTAAATTTTTCATCCAATGATTATTCCCGCTCGAAATTTGAGTAAAAACTTAGGGAGATAAGTTCAAAATACGAGTTGAAAAGTAGTTTTTTCTTTTTCCCTCTAAACTTTGGTGATGTAATCAAATATTATTTTGTTATTTCCACTATTATTTTATAATTTCCTTAGGAGGGCCATTTTAGACCTCAAAATTCCCCTAATTTAAGGTGTTGATCTCTCTTTTCTTCTATTTTGGAGCTGGTTTCATAACATTTGGTATCAAAGCTTTGGATTCTAGGGTTTCGCTACTCCAAACAGGTCATCATAGCATTTTCGCTGTAAATTTTTTTATACAAAGGTTCAAAAGATGATAGTTTTACAGAGCGAAGCCAAAATCCCGAGGAACGTCGTGTAAAAATTTCAGATCTTGCTTCGAAATATTTGCGGAGATATGATCTCACAGGGAAGTTAGGTTTTTTTCAGGCTCTTGAATTTCACCTAAAACAGGTCATCATGGATTTTTCGCTATAACTCTGTTTCTATGAAGGTTCAAAAGCTGAAATTATTACCTAGCGAAGCTGAAATTCGAGGGAACCTCGCTTCCGTAAAATTTTCAAGTCTTGGTTCACAATATTTGTGAAGATATGATCTGTGGAAGTTAGGGTTTGTGAAGGATCCCAAATTTCATCTCAAAGAGGTGACCATGGTAAAATCATCATAACTCTCTCTCTGAGCGTCAAATTGGAATTATGTAAAATATGGCTGCAAGTACACGGACTTTGGTTTCCTTTGTATCAATTTCAGAGCCGAAGGAGGAAACAGTGACATGTGGCACGTCATACAAGTTCGCTCTACAAAACCAGTACATAATTAGTTCATTGTGGGAGATTGGGCATAACTTTGCCTTGAATAATCCAAATCAGGTCAGACCTATGGCATTTGAAAGAAGATTCAGAGCTAATACATCGCTGACTTTCAGTTATTGAATATCCAAAATCACAGAGATACTTCAGTTTCAATATGGAGCTCCTAAAAAGAAAGAAAAAGGTGTGCTTTTTTTCGAATTGCACAACTCTTGTGTGAAAAATCAGTTTGAACTTATTCCAAGCACATATTGAAGCATAGATATCAGTATTGGGTTCTAAAATTCCACCTAAAAAGAATTCAACACCCATTAAGACTTCAAAATGCTCTACTATGACTCATGAAGAGGAAGAAGCACAACATGACATATCAAAATTACAAGAGAAAGTACACCAAATTTCGCTCTCGCAAAGAGCAACAAAAAATGAAATGGAAGTTTTGAAGAAAGGTGTGGAAGCTAAGATGGAAGATTTGAACAAAGGCATGGATGGTTTGAAGAATGACATGGAAGCTAAGATGGATGGCATGGAAGCTAAGATCAATGAAAAAATGAAAGACGACATGGAAGACATGAAGAATAATCTAAAAGAATACATGGAAGGTTTGATGACAAGGTTAATACAAGAAATGATTCCTAATGACGGAAATATGGTAGAGGAAACTCATGATGAGAACAAAATAAATGTTAATCGTGATTTCATTAACTCTAATTTTGGATTGAAGAACCACCATATTCCAAAGATGGATATGAGGAAGTTTGATGGAAAGGATCCTGTAACATGGATACTACAGATGGAGCAATATTTTGATCTCGATAACGTGAAAAACACACAAAAGGTACGCATTTCAACTTTACATTTAGAAAAAAATACATTTGTATCGTATCGATGGCTTTGATCCCATAATTTTTTTTTCACTTGGTCAATTTTTACGGACGAAATGATAGCACATTATGAGGATACAAAGAGCAACACCTTATTTAGCCAATTGATAAATCTCAAACAAAAGGGTTTAGTGGGGCAGCACATTGAGGACTTCCAAAAATTGAATATAAGGGTAATTGATATTCCAGAGGAACACAGGATCGATCTCTTCATAGGCACTTTAAAGGATAACATCCAACATGAAGTTCTCATTTTGGAACCTATCTACTGGAGAAGCCATTTAGGCCGGAAAGAAAAATGAATGTAAACTATGGTGACAAGGAAGCCTACCGCTCACTTTTATAAAGAGGGAAGTGTTGCTACTCCCAGATTTCCACAACCTAAAAGGTTGACACCACAACAATTGGACGGAAAAAGAGCAAAAGTGCTTTGCTATAATTGTGATAACAAATACACTAAAGGTCATAAGCGTGTTGAGAAGAAATTATTTTACATAGATTGTGAAGAGGAAGAAGAAAATGAACAAGAAGAGGGTATACACCAGGAACCAAC
This sequence comes from Pinus albicaulis, assembly GCA_034641835.2. Lineage (NCBI taxonomy): Eukaryota > Viridiplantae > Streptophyta > Pinopsida > Pinales > Pinaceae > Pinus > Pinus albicaulis. Next base: position 654,042,478 of record CM076572.1, on the reverse strand, counting down.
CCAAGAAGAGGAAGAAATGAGTCCGACCATATCGTGTAATGCATTGGCAGGAATTACCACTCCTCGAACTCTTAAGATAGAAGGACATATCAAGAAGAAAAAGGTAATAGTGTTGATTGCAATAGGGGAGTAACAATAATTTTATTCATTGTAAGGTAGCCAAGGAATTGATTTTTTTCCTATACCTCGTTAATTTAATTTCAAGTGATGGTTGCAAATGGAGGAACTAGAAATTGATTTGGAAAATGCCATAATATCAAGCTAACCATGGGGGACTATGTATTGAATATTCCAATGCTTTCCATTCCAATGGGAGGTGTTGATTTTGTACTAGGAGTACAATGGTTACAATCTTTGGGGATGGTAGCTTTCAATTTTCAAGAACTTTACTTGAAATTTTTTTCGGAAGGAAAGGAAGTCGAATTACCAGGTATCGTAGGGAAGCCGAGAAAGATAATAAGCTCTAATGTCATGACAAAGCTTTTGAAGAAATAAAAACGAGGCGTAATTTCACAATTATGCTCACTAGAAGTTCCAACATCAAAATCATATATTTCTCTAGATCTCCAAAATCTCTTGGACAATCATTCCAAAGTGTTTGAAACTCCCAAAGGACTCTAACCGTCCATGATCATGATTATGTTACAATTTGATTCTGTGAAGAGTTCCTCCAAACACGTTCATAAATATCCTTATGTCTAAAAGAGCACCATTGAACGTATGATTGCATAAATGTTAGAGGATGGTATAATTCAGCCTAGTCAAACTTTTTTCTCTGTTGTAGTATTATTGGTGCACAAAAATGGTGGATCATGGCGCATGCGTCCAGATTATAGGGAGCTTAATAATCTCAATATTAAAGATAAATTTCCCATTCTTGTGATTGATGAATTATTTTATGACTTACATGGATCAATTTATTTTACCAAGTTGGATCTCCATTTAAGATATGATATCAAATTAGAATGAACACTAAAGATATTCTGAAAAGACCATTTCGAACTCATGAGGGTCATTATGAATTTTCGGTCATGCCTTTTTTCCTTACCAATTCACCTTCTACATTTCAAGGGTTGATGAATTCCATTTTCAAACCTTTCCTTAGAAATGAAGTAAGAGTTTTACGACTCCATAATCTAAGCAATGTCCTTGAAATCCTATGTTCCCAACATGTTGATAGGGTGCTCAAACTATTGGAGGAGAAACAATTATATGAAAAAACATCTAAATGTTTCTTTGGAGTACAAGAGGTGGAATATCTAGGTCATATTGTATCTCATGAGGGTGTTAAGATAGACCCTAAAAAAATTAAAGCCATTAAGGAATGGAAAGTCCCCACAACCATAAAGAAGTTGCGAGGATTTCTCGAGTTAACAGGGTATTATCGCAAGTTTGTTAAGAATTATGGGAGAATAGCAACACCTCTAACAACATTATTGAAGAAAGATGCATTTTCATGTACTCCTGAAGCAACTAAGGCCTTTGAACATCTTAAAGAGGCAATGTTCCTAGCACCAGTATTAGCTACGCCATACTTCACAAAAACCTTTATTATGGAATGTGATGCCTCAGGAAATGGAATTGGTGTTGTTTTAATGCAAGAAGGAAGACCCATTGCTTTTGAAAGTCGTTTAATCAAAGGAAAGTATTTGCAGAAAGTTATTTATGAGAATGAAATGTTGGCAATACTACATGCAATAAAGAAATGGCGACCCTACCTAATGGGAAGACACTTCAAGGTAAAAACTGATCATGATAGTCTTAAACACTTTTTGGAACAAAGAATATGTTCAGAAGAGAAGAAAAAATGGGTCACAAAGATGTTGGGTTATGACTTTGAAATCATATACAAAAAAGGGAAGCTAAATGTTGTTGCAGATGCACTCTCAAGAAAGGATGAAGAGGTGGAAGCATTGCTTTGTGCCATTTCTATTATCCAACTAGATTGGATAACCGAAGCAAGGAATGAATGGAAGAAGGACGAAGAAGTGTGGATGCTCATTCAAAATTTGCATCAAGATCCTAGTACATCTGATACATTTAGTTGGAAAAATTATTCCTTATGGTACAAAGATCACTTATATATCTGCAATAATTCCCAACTAAAACAAAAGATTCTTTTAGAATTGCACAGTTATCCTTTAGGAGGAAACTCAGGAGTTTTAAAAACTTACCACAGGGTGAAGAAAGAATTTGTTTGGGATGGCCTTAAATCTGATATTCTAAAGTTTGTGGCAGAATGTTTAGTTTTACAGCAAAATAAATTTAAGACAATTAAGACCCCGGATATTCTACAACCTTTATCCATTCCAAGTCAACGTTGGGAGGATATTTCAATGGATTTTATCACATATTTACCTAAGTTTGAAGGAAAGAGTGTCATCATGGTGGTAGTTGATAGAATTACCAAGTATGCACACTTTTGTGCATTATCTCATCCATTTAAAAAAAGTACAGTTGCTAATGAATTTATGGAAACAATTCAAAAGCTACATGGAAACCCAAAGATTATTGTAAGTGACAAAGTTCCCATTTTTATTGGAAATTTTTGTACGGAATTATTTTCTTGTTTGGGTACTCAACTAGCTCATAGCTCATCTTATCATCCTCAATCTGATGGTCAAACTGAGATAGTGAATACATTTTTGGAAGGATATCTTCGTTGTTTTGTATCTGATAAACAAGCATAATGGGTCAAGTGGCTACCTCTTGCTGAATGGTGGTATAACACTTCCTTCCATACTGCAGCAAAAATGACCCCATTTATGGCACTTTATGGATATCATCCACCATCCATAACATATTCTTTAAGAGAAAATTCTAAGGTTCAAGCAGTGGAAGATCACATCGAGCATCAACAAGAAGTTCTCCAACTCTTAAATGATAACGTAAATTTGGCACAAAATCGAATGAAACAACAGGTAGATCAACATCGTAGCGAGATAAGTTTTGATGTAGGAGACTCGGTATTTTTATGGGGACAACCATACAAACAAATGTCCCTCAAACAAGCTAATAAAGATAATAAAGTATCACCAAAGTACTATGGTCCTTACAAGGTATTGCAAAAGATTGGTATTATGGCATACAAATATGAGCTTCCTGCTTCTTTGCGAGTGCATCCAGTTTTCCATGTTTCATGCTCAAAGAAGGTTATGGGGGACAAACTTCTAGTTCAAACAATATTTCCAGAACTTGATGAGGAAGGAAAAAACATATTGGAACCTAAAGCACTCACGGAAACAAGAAATTGACAGCAGCGAAATCGATCATTTTCAGAGTATCTCATCAAATGGAAGAACTTACCCACTGAAGATTCTACATGGGAGGATGAGAATTTTACATAGAAGCATCTGGAGCTACTCAAGCATTGAGGAAAACACTTTTTTGAAGGAGAGGGGCATGTTAGGTCCCTATATTACTAGTATAGTCCAATATTGTTGTTAGTGTAACCCCCTTATTGTTATTGTTATACCCCTGTAACCCAAATATTGTTATTATTGTGCCCTTACATTATTCTTTGGTAGGCTAGGATTATATTGTGACCCCATGGACTCCTATATATAGAAGGAGGTTTTGGTCATTTGTATCATCCAAGAATTGTTCATTTATGTAATGTAAAGGAGGTTTCCCCCTTGAAGTGGCCTATTTCTAAGGCATTGATCTCTCTTTTATTCTATTTTGGAGCTGGTTTCATAAAATATTTCCTAGTAGTTCTCTAATGGAATAAATTTTCCATTAGTGGCTTTTAAAGCTAGAAGTCCTTTCTCCGACAATGTATTAAATTTTCTGTTAAATCTTTTCACTTGTAATTCCAATTCCTTGCATTTATTCTCTAGCTATATCATAAGGTTCTTTTTAGTTAGAACTCTATTTACTTACATAATTTCGGTTGTTCTATGCTGTATCTGGATTTCTTTGAGCTCATCTTTAGTTTTAGAGTTCAACATCTTAATAATCTTATGTGATTATGCTAGCCTATGTTCAATCTCATCTTTTGTTTTCTCAATTGATACCTTGACATTTTGTACCAGTTATTCCTACTAAAAAATAATTTGAAATGATGGCCACAAGTTTGTGATATTGGCATTAATGTTCTTCCATATACTTTGTTTAGCATCTACCAACATTTGTGTTGTAAAAGACTGATTCTCATATTTTACAATTTGTCAAGTCAATTTGAAATTTTTCTGTACTTCTGCCAAATATGCATTATCTGATTTGATCTTATTTTCCTCCAACTTTGACAGTGCTGTCATTAAATTTTCATTTTCCTTATTTTTTAATGATATTTCTTGCAAAGTTTTGAATAACTTGTCAGAATAATCTGAAGTGGATGCTTGTTCTGTTTGCTGTACCTCCTGATGTGATGATGTACATGTTTCTACCAACTTTTCCTTTTCATTCAAAAATGCCTCCATGTCTGTTTCCATTTTCTGAATCTGAACACTTTGTTCAACTATTATCTTGAACATATTTTATTTCTCTATCTCCAGATTGGTTACTTCTTTGGATTGAGGATGCTCTATGGTTGGGAGTTTGAGTTGTTTCCTGAGAGCTTGAATATCTGCATTTTTATTGTTGATCATCTCCTTGGCCAGTTTAACATTCCCAGGATCATATCCTAGTTTGATTATTAAATATTCCAAATCTTTGGTTCTAGTGTCTTTGGCTAGAGAAGACGCTTTTTCTATATTCAGTTGTGAATGCATATTATTGAGAGAGACTTGTAACTTTGAGGCAACCATAGTTGAACTAGTCGGTGATGAATAAATCATCTCACCTGCTTTCTTATGAAAATAGATTTTATCAACTGCATGAAACTTGTTAGTATCAATAGAAAATATTGAAGCTTTGTAGTCTTCTGCACTTCTAGGGACTGTAACTGTAGGTTCTACGAAAGCTAATTAGAACTGTCCATTTTCTGTATCAAATGCAGAAAACAACCTATGTTGAGTAGTAGCAGTTTATTTCCAAAAATATGAATATGTTTTAGCTTTCAAATATTCAATCTTCTTCCTGATCTCCATGTATCTTGAAAAAATGTTCTGTTGTGTTCCCACCTGAGATGTAGAAGATACATGTGACTGTGTTAAATATTCAACATTTGAGAAAGGGGTGACTGGTAAACCTGTTAGAACAATTGTATCTTGTTATTGTGTTTCCTTCTCTTCTGATGATTCTTCTTGATTGGTTGTCTATGTATCATATTTAAGGTCAATGATAATTTTGTCCTTAGGATATGTCTTCTTCATTCTCTTGAAATCAGGAAAATATCAAGAATACGAGTATCTGGGAGACATGATTTCCCTTATTATTTTAGTTTCCTTGTCCTTTGGAATAGGAGTTTGCAGATAAGTCTAGATGGCAATATGTTCTTTAGTATCATGTAGTGTATTCTCCGTCCACTCCTCCTGATAGGCATACTTATCTATCTATGGTCTAGGTGTATGTGCATATGGAGTGGTTTTCTTCTCAAATATTTTTTTTGAAATTATTCCAAATGGATCATATGACCACGTGAAACTTAACTTAAAATTCATTTGATTTAGTATTTCTTCTATTTCCCTTGCTACTACTTTGGTGTTCACTATGTAAGGCCCAACCCGTGATTTCAATTTGCACTGTGCGTTCTTTTTGCTTGACACAAAATGTAAGCCACCATATTCAACATCTGTCTAATGTATTCAAGAGAAAAATTTCTCACTGGCACAAACATCGACTGTTAATTTTTCATAAAGAAACATTGTTCTTTACTTTGATAGCTACATTTCTTCAATAAAATGTTAAGTTCACCCCAAATAATTATACCATTGTACATATCTGTATTATTAACCATTAGAATATGAAACTATGAAAAAATAACAACACCATCATCATCATCATCATCATCATTTAATAAATGGAAAGTAAAAGATCAAAGGAAGTGAAGCATGAACACATAGAGACACTAGGATTGGTCTGAGACCAGGGCAGAACCCACTACGGGGAACAACCTTGGAAAATATTCTTCTTATATCGTCATCAAATAATTCAGCAACAAGATTAAAATTATCTATAGGTACATGTCTTTAATATGCAGAAGATAAATAGCATACACGCACTAAAACCATACCCATATTTTTGCATGAAGGAAACTGAGTCTGAGAACTGAAATGCACTGACACTAGTTATAGCAAACTGATGAATACAACTGATACTGAATGAGGAATGATGATACATCTACAAAAAAAACAAATAGATCTCACATATAGATCAACAAATCTATAATACCAAAACACACATCTAATATATCACTAAGTGAAGTGAAATATGAAGTCCTAGATCTGAATCTAGGAGTCTGTCAATGATTACTCTGATGCAACTGTGACTAAATGACTGATCTCTTGAAGCACTGTGGAATAAACTAAAGGTGAACCAAATTATATATTCCCAGTAATTCTCTGAGCCGCAGCCTTAACACTCTTAGCCCGAGGCTTTGGGGCTCTGAGTCGCTATCACAACACTCTATGCTCGTAACTTAGCTTTAGATCACCTTGATCTGAATTCTGTGACAAGGCTGTGTCCTTAACAAGCTTAGCCAACAAATTTTGGGTCTTTGGCCATGGGGAAAAAACACCCAACCCATGAATTTGATGACCTAGGCTGCTACCTCAACTCTTGCTACTTGCGACTCTACTTCAGATCACCTAGATCTGATGTGTGATCACCTCTATGATCCTGACCCTTTGCGTGAGCTCCTCCCGACGTACTTGTGCGATCCAAGACATAAAAATAGACAAACCAAACTAATGGATGCAAATCATAGATCACATGTGCAAGTGTAAAAATGAGCTTCAGGTCGCTTCTATGTATAACTTTGTGAGGGATTTCTCTGGGGCTTTGACTGGATTAACATGCGGTTAGGCTGACCCATAAAATAATAAATTAATTCATAACTTAACTTATGCTTAATCGATTGGGACAGTCTATACGACGATTTTTATCCTCTCAAAAATATGAATCTAATTAAATTATTATCTTAATCATTTGATCTGTCCATAGTGAAATTTGACCTTAGTTGCAAAAATTAGCACTCCCTTTCAACTAGGAAGAATTCCACTTTGCTATCTCTACTTGTAGTTCTCTGCATCATGGTGTCATCATGACTCAACTCAATCTGCTAATATATGTTCATCGATCAATATGCCATTATGATATTCATGCATCATCACATGTCATCACTTAATATCTCTGTCATGTGATCGTCATGTTGTGAACCTTTCTCATTACAAATCATTAATGTACTCTTCATGCTCATTTCTTCTTATATCTTGTTTTTTTCTTCTTGTATGTTAAACATTCTCGGATCTAGAAGAAGAATTTGTCACCATATGGGAGCTTGGGCTACCATCATTCATTCATCAGGCTATCTTTATGGAATCTTTACCATCGGGTTACTACCCAGAATATCATCATCGAAGAGCATATCATCATGGAGCACATCTCGACTTGTAACTGCATCGGGGAGCGCATCTCAACCCCGAATCTCATGGGGGAGTTATACCTCTACAAAAACATATCTAGAAATAGGATACCCATCCACGCAGGGGATATCATCTTTCCCTTGGTGTCACATCAAGGAGCTCACTCTCAACCAAAAATTTCATAGGGTTATTTCACATCGGGGAGTTTACTCTCAACCAATTCTTTTTACTACTGATCTTCCCATTAATGGGCCTGAATATTCATGTGGTAGAACACCTACATGATAATATTTCTTGGACGAGATACCCAACTTACGAAGAGATAAGGATCACATGCCTCCAAGGCTTGTCAACCATTGGAAAAACATAGAGGTATTCCTGACAAGCCTTGCTTCTAGGTATGATGCCAACTCGGGTATAATCTGAAAATACAAAAGGTGGGGGATACACTCAACTTTTCAAAATGGATAAGGATCACACACATCCCTTGAGTCACATATAGGGGAGAAACATCTATTACCCTATTTTCCAGAGTTCCCTCAACCCCAGGAGCCCATCAATTCCACACCCTAGGAGCTCAGATAGGGAGGAAGAATTTTGAGGTCTAAAATGGGCCTCCTAAGAGAAATGTACAACCAAAATAAAATTTATAAGAACCAATGGGATTCAAGATGATGATGTCAACCATGGGAGATGATTCACCACTTTTTATGTAAAAGGGCGAAAAGATTAAAAAATAATAAAATAATAAAACTATTTTTTCAACTCATATCTTTAACTTATCTCCCAAATTTTTTACTCAAATTTCGAGTGGGAGTATTCTTTGGATGAAAAATTTAATTGCTCATCCATGAAGTACCCATGTTGCATACTTTTGATGGACCCTGCTACACAAAAAATTAGAAATACATAAAAAAATGTGATTGCAATCACATTTTTCATGCATTTCTCATTTTTCGTGTAGAAGGGTCCATAAAAATTATGCAACATGGGTACTCCTTGGATGACAAATTAAAATTTTCATTCAATGAGTACTTCCACTCAAAATTCGAGTAAAAAATTTGGGTAATAAGTTGAAAATACGAGTCAAAAAAATAGTTTTTTTTCTTTTTTCCCTCTAAAATTTGATGATGTAATCAAATATTATTTTATTATTTCTACTATTATTTTATGATTTTCTTAGGAGTCCCATTTTAGACCTCAAAATTCACCTAATGAGTTGGCTAAGTGTCCTCGATCAACACTGCTCTGATATGGTATCTGTTGATTCTTGTTCCTACAGGACATAAAATCAAGCATTATGTTAAAACATAGATAATCATGTAATTCACAACAAGATACTAATCATGGAAAGATACCATAACCATCCTCCCTTTCACAGAGGTTTAAATCGCACATGGATACCATAATCATCCTCCCTCTCACAAAGGTGTTAATCACACATGAATATCATAATTATCCTCCCTCTCCCGGAGGTGTCAATCACAAGCCTAAGCTTGTCTCGAACAACTTCAATATCTCAATAAATGGAGAGATCACAATCCTAAATATACATATTTTAGATTCTCTATCATCATATTGTATCCGCGTCTTATCAAGATCATGCTCGGTCATCTCTCTAAGGAGCTTCTAAATCATGCCTCACAACTAGCCTTGCTATCAACATTGTATCCGACATTGGTCGTGCTATGGACCTGTAGTCCAAGATATCATGGTAGATATCATACTAAGGTAGCATCCAACTGTGCTCATCAATACTAATCCCAAAAAATCATCAGTTCATTCATGCAACTACATATCATGGGACAAATATCTCAACCTTTAAGAGTATAAAAAATAAAAGATGTTTGGTGGAAATTATGAGTGAGGCAGCTCAATCATGAATTCAATCATGTTCTATACATATCATATACGAATGGATGTTAAAAATGGAACATCAATGCTTCAGCCAACTAACAGATGCCATGTCACATTAAAACAACATTTGAACTTTAAATCAGAGTGTCCAAGGATTTACATTACACAAAGACATTTAAACAATCTTGCAATATGGAATTTATTTCCCAAATTACAAAAATCAATTCATCATGCCATGATACATCATAACAATATTGAGAAGTCATATCACTCTTAATTATATTTTCAGAGGCTCATCACCTGTCAAGGATAGACTATCATTATGTATAATCAAATCCATAATCAATATCAAGGCCATACCTTGGAACTCATTATCCTGGCTTTACCGGATAGCAATCACATATAAAAAATTCTGAATCAAGGAGCTTGCATCACACAAAAATCTCTACAAGCATAATGAATTACCATGCAGACATAACCAGCCTTACACAAATCAAAGTTGTGTTAACAAAATTAGCTCATCTAGGTTTAGAAGCCAGTCAAAAATATTATCAAAGACATTGATTTCATTGTATCAATCCTTTCAACCAGAGAAAAGTAGAGCACATATCAAGTATTGACCTCATTTTATGTCAAAATTTCAGGTATATCATTTAACATGTCATTATAGGCCATTTCCATCATTAGATGTAAGTGCATACACATCACGGTTAAGTCATGCATGTTCATACTAAGTCATAACAACCATTGTGATAAGAACAAGGAGGCCAATACAAAACAATACATCTGTATACTCACATACGACACTAAAGGTAACTATGCCCACATAACATAGTCATCCGGAAAAATCAACCATCACCAGATCAAATCATGTCAAATCCAATTGTGCATTCATGGTAAGATATATAAATATAGACATATCTCCATCATTAAGCATCATATCAAAAGTACCAAAAATAGTTTTATCAATATCAATCATCCAAAACATGATGCACAATCCTAAAAAACAATGACATATCCATATGAATGCCTCCGTCACCTGCACACACAATTTCGGTTCAAATATACGAACTTTCACAGCTGACAGATCTTACTGGCATCTGCAATACATCTGCCGTACTGACATCTTAGACGGGACCATATGATTTCATGCTCAATTCCAGAAATTTCAGAAATCATTTCACAACAATAACACAAATCAAAGATCCATAGATTTAGAGTATAGACTGAATTCATTGCACAAAACTTCATTTTTGCGTCTCTCAGGCATAGTCACATCTATGAGCCTTCCTTTGTGAGAATAAGGACCAAACCTCTGCTGTGGATTAATCAATGTCAAATTCTCATAAACCATATTTCAATAAAACATAGGCTAGAAATATGAGTAAGAATATTTTAGGAGAGAGGTTCTCCCTCTAAATGAGAATCCACTTCATTCATGTCATCAACCTGTCTTTACTAGGATCAAGAAATAGTAGATCTATTAGATCATAAATACAATATATCTATCATGATCACCGATATCATGTCATCAATATTTCATCAAGGGTTGGACTTGAAAGATCATGGCCGCAGGCTAATGTGACAACACAATATTATTATCAAAATATCAATACATCAAGTTAGAGAATTTAATTTCACTGTATGCTATAATTGCAGGTAGCCAAAGATCTGAAACATAAATTTCATAGATATGCCTCTATCATCACAATTTCCAATACCATGAATATAATCATTAGGATCAAGCTAGATTATTCAACATACCAATAAAACGAAATCAATATTTTTCCATGAGATTTCATCATGCTTATCAAAGCATTATTGATAACATATAAATGAGGTAACATTTTATAGGGGATCAAACAAATCTTATGCGTATCAAGAGTACCATCCACTAGATTCAGAATCAGGATCTCAAAATGATAGATGTTAGCCACAGATTACGTTATGCTAATATATCCAAGATCAACAATCACATCAAGTACTCTTGCAGAATCAGGAAGATCATCATGATCAAAATATTTAATACTAGGTGCACCATTTCATCATAGGAAACATAAATCCCAATCACTCTTATATGTGCATGCATGAGCCATCCGAGAAGTAGAAATTCTTAATATATCGTAGGGCTTACCTAGCCATCCAATGTTGTAGTTAAATCATTGCATTAAAAAAATATTCCATGCACGCCTTTCAATATTATCTGTGCACCTTCATGTAGGCAGCTTGTAGTGCTCAAGTGGCTCTTTACCTTTTTCAGATCTAGTCATCTTTCCTTTTCTAGATCTAGCTGCATTTCCAGATCTAGCCAATTTATTGCATTTCCCAATCTAGCCATCTTTCCTCCATTTCCAAATATCATCAAGAGGGATCCACTCATCACATGTCACCACGAAGGTTAGATATATCTAAGTGCTCAAACATACATGCAAGAAGTAATGTATAGAAACAATAATTATAGAAATTGGATCCATAAACATGAACAAGAGTAAGGATTATAAGTCAAATAATACTTATCTTCAATGAGCTATTATCCTCTTCCTCTCAAACCAACCTTCAAGAGTCAGTCATAGATCATAAAACAATTTTTCCTTCAATCAACAACTTTATTAATAACCAGGTCAACTGTAAAATTGATCCCAAGTACTTGAGAATCTCCTCATAGATCATGCGAGGGTTTCATATACCAAATATCAAGACTTTACCATAAACCAAGATTTCTCTCAAACCCTTATCTACTAACTGCCTAGGGTTTTATTCATACCCTATAATTATTTTAGGTCTCTACCATCCTTAGCTGTCTTTCATAAAAGTGTCTCCTTGGGATGATCTCCATGGCTTTTCTTCAACTAGCTCTGATACCATGTTAATTTTTCATAAATCAACATTGTTCTTTACTTTGATAGTTACATTTCTTCAAATCTGTATTATTTAATGTCAAAATCTGTATTATTAGTTACATTTCTTCAAATATGTATTATTTACCATCAAAATATGAAACTATGCAGAAAGAAAAACACCACCACCACCACCACCACCACCACCATCATCATCATCATCATTTAAGCAACAGAAAGTAAAATATCAAAAGAAGAGAAGCATGAACGCATAGAGACATTGGGATTGGTATGACACCAGGGAAAGACCCACTACGGGGAAAACCCTTGGAAATTATTCTTCTTAGATCGTCATCAAATGATTCAGTAACAAGAGTACAATGATATATAGGTAAATACCTTTACGATGCAGGAAAAAATAACATACATGAATTAAAACCATACCCATACTTCTGAATGAAGGAAATTGAATTTGAGAACTGCAATGCACCGAAAATGGCTATAGAAAAATGATGAATGCAGCTGATACTAAATCATGAATGAAAATACATCTGTAGCGGAAACAAACAAATTTGATATAGATATTAGCATATATATAATACCGAAGCACAAATATGATAGATCACTAAGTGATCTCAACTCTGAAGTCCTAGATTTGAATCCAGGAGACGGTCAATGATCACCCTGATGCAACTATGAGTGAACGAATGATGTTTGGAAGCATTGCATAATCAAATAAAGGTGAACCAAATTAGATATGCCCAATTATTCTTTGAGTTGCGTCATTAACATGCTCAACCCACAACTTTATGGCTTTGAGTCGCTATCATAACACTCTGTACCCACGACTCAGCTTCAGATCAGCCCGATCTGACATCTGTGACAAGGACACACCCTTAACACACTTAGCCAACGAATTTGGGGTCCTTTTCCGCAGGAACAACACACCCAGCCCACAAATTTGCTAAACTAGGATGCTACCTCAACTCTTCCTGACCGCGACTCTGCTTCAGATCACCTAGATATGATGTGTGATCACCTCTGTGATCCCAAGCCTTTGCGCGAGCTCCTCTCGATGTACTTGTGCGAGCCAAGAAATAAAAATAGATGAAACAAAATAATGGACATAATCATATATTTCTTAAGGAAGTGTACAAATGAGCTTGAGGCCGCTTCTATTTATAACTTTTTGAGGGACTGTTTGGGGCTTTGACAGGATCAACATGCGGTTACACCGATCCATAAAATAACAAATTAATTCATAACTTAACTTTTTATTTACTAATTGGGGCTATCTATAGGTCGATTTTGATCCTCTCGAAAAGAGGAATATAATTAAATTATTACATTAACCATCTAAGCTGTCCATAGTGGAATTTTACCCTTGTTGCAAAAATTAACACTAAAAATATGTAGGGAGGAAGCTCACACCCATAAAATCGAATCTCTGTATAATTCTGGTAAATATACCAATCTCCCACTTTAGCTTGTTCTTTAAGATGAAAAAAATTCCTGATTTTTGGTGAAACTCTTGGTATAACATCACTACTAAGAAGACATAAGGATGTGTGTAAAAACTACTCCACAAAATCGCTAAATGAAAAATCTTCTGAATTCCTTCTAACTAAATAATTCGAGTAGAATACTAATAATTGACTTCCCTGTTCATCCATCCTTTGTACCTAGAACTTAACCTATCTTCTTGATAGAATAACATTAAATACACTAGGACTAATTGGTGTTTGAATGCTCCTTCAGCTTTAAACTTCATAAATTTCTCATGACTAATATCTGATAAGTACTAAGCGCAATTGAAAAGAACTGAAGGCTTTTGACCAACTGAAAATACTGAAAAAAACCCTAACAATACCTCATCTACCCACTGATATAAATGATAACCTAATAGGAAAGTCACCATGGAAATAACTTTCCTTGACATCTCAGGGAAAATTGCAGCAAAGTATGGGGGATTAGTTCTAGGAAATTTAGATTCACAGGAAAAAGAATTAAAAAATATGGCCTCGTTGGGAGAAGGTAAGTTTTTGGTATATTTCCATGAGCACATAAGTTTAAAATGGGTGTAAATAGGTTTGGGTATGTATTTTAATGATTTGACATATAACTTCTGGGGTAACTGAGAACAAGATTTCATTGTTATGAGAAATTATTGGTTTCTAGTTGGGGAGGTACCTAAGATGACACCAAGTAATAAACTATGGAAAAATATGAGTCTGGGGAAAGATAAACTGAGGCAAGCCTAATTCCTAGATGTTTAGATCATCATTGTTGTCCAAAAACTTCTGATTTTCCCAATTTCGAAGCTCAAACTCACATTGAGTTTCTAATATCTTGTACTGGGTGTTGAAAAAAGGGGACCTATCTAAATCATGCATAGGAGGTGACATGGGATTCTCATCATCCTTCTTTTCCTTTCCTTTGTGTGAAGAAATCTTTGATTTTGAAAGAAAACTTGAAGAAAATTGGGTTACTAGATCGTTATTTGATCAATTGCAGAAGGAGAAAGCTCTGCATAGAGTGCTGACACACTTGAAAATTATTTGGTCTAAACTTGTGTAAAAGAGATAATACAATCTTGAAGCAGGGTTTTAAAACGAGAATTGAGGGGTATTAATAGAATTGTTACCGTTTAGAAGTGTAGCATTTACTAAAATTCATATGTTGGCAGGGAAAATTTAATAACCAATGTCTATATGACTGTTGGCAGGATATTTGAAAGATAACGGTCAGGTGATGGGTGGCATGACTAGGATGGAATGAGAGCGGTGAGTAGAAATGGAATTGGAAGATGGTTTTCGAGGGGGGGGTTGATAGTAGTGATAAGTGGTAAAGGTAGGAGACTGTAATATTCCCAAATTTTCACATCATATTTGGAATATTAAAGTCCTTTATTTTCTTAATGAATTAAGTAAATAAAAGGGTGGAGGGACCCAGAATCCTTAGTATGAATAAATATCCACTTTTGTGTGTGTTAATTAAGCCTAGATCTGCATAACAAGGTAGTTGAGCAACTAATAATGTGAATGAAATTGGAGAATCTGTCTCATTGATGAGATAGATCATGGAGGTTGACACAGTTAACTAAGATCTTGAAGGGACCAAACAGAGGGATGATTCAGTCAACTAAGATCTTGAAGATGTCAAAGATCATGGGACATTCATGATAAAGTGATGGAGGACGTTGTGCCAACAAGGCACACTTGATGGAAGGTGTACATTGCACCTAGACATGATGGTTGATTTGGTCAAACAACGCAGTCCAACTTGGAGGAAATTGTCCACATGTGACAACGCAGTCTAGATGAGGGCCAAGGATTGGGAAGGCTCAAATGTTATATAAAGAAGATGAAGGAAAGAATGAGGGCATGCTGATTATTCTTGATGCAAACATCTTTTCAGATCTGGAATTGTCATGTGACATTCCACTACTTTCTTAGGCTGTTTAGCAGAGATTGTAGGTGCTGTTTAGCACAGGGTGTTCCTGGTTGGGAATCCCACCTCTTTCTTAGAGTATCTCTAGAAATATTTTTGTACTTCATTCTACATCAGGCTTTAAGTTCCACATATCTTTTCCTACTTTCTGCAGAACACTCATATTCATAAATTGCAGATTTTTGAAGATAATTTTGGAAGGAGGAAGTTGTCTTCAGTACTTCAACTGGAGAAATGGTGAGGGTTTATTCATATCACCTTGGGCTTAAATATCAGCTTCCCAGAGCTTCATTTCAGATTTGGCAGCAGGCCAAGAGTTATTGACCTCCTAGCACTAGTATTCCCTTCAGGAATAACGCTGTTCATTTTGCAGATCTAAAATGAGGAAGGAAGTTGCTAGTATTTCAGCCAGCAATCCTGTGAGGGATCATTCCCTCACATTTCCATCAGTCTTACCATTAGCATGGATTTTATTGCATCATTTTTCAGTAGGTAGAAGTCCTCTCTTTTTCTCACAGCGCAGTTTCTAGAGGCAGTTAGGTAGTAGCAGTTGCAATCATCATTGGAGGATTGAGAAGCTAGATCTAGAGCTTCTAGCTCATAGATATGAAGAAGGGATTAGCCCTTCAAGCATAGATATGATCTGATATCATATTTCAACCATCTATTTGTTAGATCTAGCTTCAGATCTGTATTTCCCAGCAGATTAAGGATCAAATCCTAGGGAGGTGATTTTCCAAAGTTGCAAATCTTGAAAATCCTTTCTGGATTATCTTGGGAATCCATCACATTGGCCAGATCTTGAATCTTGGCATCATTTGAGCTCCAGATATGAGTAGATCTGCATTTTACTTTTCAGTCGACAACTATATGTTCATATTCTGCTAAAGGGATAACGCAATATCTTCTTCAGTGCCTCTCCAGTTACGTTGTACCTATTTTGGCTTGTTTTCTGGGTACTTCTAGACCATCTCTTTGGCTAGATCTGCTCATATTTTGTACATGGTGTAACTGATTCTTCTTCAATCTAATAAAATGGCTCAGCTTCTCTATAAATTCTGATGTTGTCTTAAGACTTATCGTTTATCTTACTGTAAGTTCTTATATTGTGTGAAGTATTAATACATTCTCCCTTTTGGGATATTACAGAGACCCCTCGAAAATGATGTGAAGATGCCACATCACCTTGGGTGGTTTATGATAAACCACATTTCTCCCCCCCCCCCCCTTCCGTTAAGCCTCGAAAGCTCCGGGGGGGGGGGGGGGGGGGGGGGGGGATGGGTCTGAACATTGTCCCCCACTGTTGATTTTGGCAGGGACGATCTCGACCATGAAAAGGTACAACGTATTATTAAAAATGACAAAATGTCACATCAAATTATTTTATTTCAAACTTTAGAAAAATTCAATAAAATTTGACTGTTGGAGGAATTTGAACTAGCACCCTCTTTTGGGATTTTGTTTTTATTTTTAATTCTTTTCATTCCCCTTTATTTTTATTTTTCTTTCAATTTTCTTTTCTATTTTTTTTCTTTAGAAAAAAAAATGAAAAAATCATTTACAACATCCCACTACGATAAATTATTAGATAATCATACCTTGATCACTATATTTATAGGACCCTAACAAGTAGCTGTAGCCCTAGAAGTAAGGCCACAGACCACAAGCCATAGATAAGCCTAGCCACATGCCACAGACAAGCTGCAAGTTGTAGGGTCGTAGGGCCTATGATTTATGAGTAAGTTAGATCAAGGGTTGGTTAGACTTACAAGTGCAGGGCGAGGGCTGGAAAAGTTGGCCGAAGTTTGGAAAAACTACTACAGTAATTCTAAGAAGTTGACAGGAGTATTGAGAACAAGAAGATAGAGGATTGTGAAGTGCCAAATGTTGAATTTGACTAGGTTTGGCTTGAATTTGACTTGGATATTCACACACATTTGTAGATAAAATTACTAATTTTGTAAACCTTGTTGAAGAATAATACTTCCTAAGAAAATTTGTTGGGTTTTCTCCCAAGGTTGGGTTTCCGAGTGTAAAATTATTGTCTCTATTGTGCATGGTTGTCTTTCTATGATTTGTATTGTTTCCGCTTCATTTACTATTGATATTTTCTAAAGTGTAATTTCTCAATGATATCAGTGGCCTAATAATACCGTGTTGAATTCATTAGGAAGTAAATTATCTGGTAGAAAATTGTATTCTATTGTGCATCTTGTATTAAAATCAAAATGGTATCAAATATTTGTTGAAAGAGAAGCTATTTAAGTCAACCTAATAGACAAATGTTCAACAACTTGATTGGCTTTTGGATCTCTTGTCAAAATGACACCAAGTATTTGAGTTGAAGACAAGTTAGATGGTGTCATTAACTTAAAATATTGGAAGACCAGGATAATCCTTATCTTCGAAGAGAATGAACACTAGGATCATGTGTAGAAAGTTGTTCGAGAGCCAGAGGGAGTTGAGGAGAAAGACACATATTAGAAGAATGAAGCTAAGGATAAAAAAAATATTGGTAGATTCCATAAAGGACGACTTGATTCCTCATTATTGTTTCCTTGAACACTTCCATGGAAGTATATGATGATTTGGTAGGATTGTATGAGAGTAGCAACAATAACATGAACTTAACCTTGAGAAATTGTCTCTATCGAGCCATGGTGTCTAGATTAGATTCTATTGTCTCATATGTTATGGGAGTCTCCTAGATCAGAGATGAGCTTGTAACCATGTGAGATACCATTGATTATACAAATCTTGTTACAATGACTCTTAATGAATTCCATTCCTCATGGGGGCCATTTATTGAGGGAATTTGTGCACGATAAAAACTACCCAAGTTTGATAAGTTATGGAATGACTGCGCCCAAGAGGAGGCTAGATAGTTGTCCACATATAAATTGTGAAATACACAGGATGAAGAAACTGAAGGCCTTGTTGCTCATACAAGGAAAAGGAAAAAGTAACTATGGAAATTTTGATAAGAATAATTCAGGTAGAAGACCCGCTCCTATTCAGGATAAGAAGAAGAAGGATAAGTCAAAGGTCAAGTGTTTCATTTGTCATGATTTTGTACACTATGCCTCCTAGTGTCCTAAGAAGACAAGGAAGGGGAAGCAACATGCATCAACAAATAATGTTGATGATGATGAGCATCCACCTCATAAGAAGTCAAAAGAATATTTTATTTAGAAACTATTACCATTTTTAGTGATGTTTGTTTTGTGGATAGTGGTGCTTCTAGGCACATGACATGTTTCTAAGTTTCTCTTACAGATTTGTCAGAGGGAAGTTCTATAAAACCTTCAACAATTTCTCCCTTGATTAAAAGATAAGTACTCCCATTATTTTTTTTTCCTCCTTTTATTTTTTGGTTATCCTCTCGTCCTTTTATTTTGTTGGCTTTGATATAAGAAATTTTTTTCTTGTTTATGAATTTTTTTTCTTTCCATGGCCTCCTGAACAGAGTTTGTGGAAAGGAAGAATAGGTCCATTGTGGAGGTTTCTAAGGAAATGATTCATGCAATAAATGGAAACATAAAGAAGTATCAGGTGAAGTTTGTGGAAAATGGGTTCGTCAAAAGAGAGGGAGTGGACTACGGGGAGAGTTTTTCTTTAGTCCCCAGATGGTCAAGTTATTGTATGTCATAAGGGCTTGAGCTTAGAGTTAATATGAGTGATTAATGTTCGAAAGAGGGGGTTGTACAAAATTTTAGGATGTATAAGATCATGCCAAATTAATGGAAGATATTCTATTTTAGAGGGAGTAGATAGTCTAAAAAAGTGGAAGGAGCAACCTTCCAAGAGGATGTCATGGGTTGAGATTTTCAAACTGTGAAAATTCCTTAAATGCAATTACTGGAGATTATTCTTCTAACTGTTAGCAAATTATTTGTATTCTATAATTAATATTACTAAAAATAGAAAATAATTCACAGTTTCATTTTTCACAATACAACATGCTACAAAAATATAAAAATATGGAATTGAGAAATAAATGCACACACAAAAATTGACATCGTTGTTTTTTTACAATTTTCCCTGGAAAACCCCCAAAGGGAAAACCAATGCAATATATGATGGTTTTATTATTATGTCTTCAGAAAAGTGTGAGAGTATATTTTCTTCCCAATATAGCCAAGCTCCAACAATTTTATCCTGGAAAAATAATTTGGAAGACACCCTTATCTCACTCTGCAATCGATATGGACCTCTTTGGGAAACTCACACTTACTTGGAAATTCAAACTTCCTGAATATATATACACACAGTTACCTCCAGAAAACTCATCCGGACCTTGAAAAACCTCCATACAAGTCATCCTTCCTTCATCTTCCTTTGGAATCAATTCTCCTTGCCTCCCAGAAATAGATTCAAGCACTAACAATTAAATCGATACTCCTTTTGAAAATTCGCACTAGGAACCTGACTAACTCACAATGTAAAATTCGACTTCCTTTTCAAATAATTTTTCCTTCCTTTTCCTACCTCTCTGACACTGGAAAAACACTGGGAATATATTCTCAGGATCTCTGCTGAAACCTTCCTTTCAATGTTTTCCCTAGCTTCAACTACACCCTTCCTGAATGTTGTAAAGTAGGTAAGTAGAACTGCTCAAACTCACTAGATGCCACTTCTTCAAGCCCTCAAATTGATCTTAAAATATTATGTTAGGAATCCAATGGCCAATATCTAATACCAATAAATGACTTAGATCATTTTGAATCCATCAATAGAAGTGTCTAAAGAAAAATCGAATTACCTTAATTAATTGACTTTAATTAACCAATTTCCCTAAGTTAGACTTAGGAAACACTTAAATGATTGGCTAATTAATTTAATTCAGAAATTTTGATTCTCATCTATGGAAACCTTTTATGAGTATTGGAGATCTGATGTTCCTTAAAATGTTAGCATCATTTGAGACTAGAACACCCATCCACTGCTACCAAAAATTCACACATATTATATGTTTAGAGACATGAGGTCTCTAGGAGCAGTATGCATTTTATGAGATGATCATGCTAGACAATAGGGTATAATTCAATGGTATAGGGAATAGCAGTGGCTGGAAGATTTAATTATATGATAAAAATGAGCAACCAATATTTCCACAAGAGGATTTGCTTCAGTGTATGTGTTAGTTCCCTATAACATTAGTGTAGCGCCTATATTGTTATTGTCGTATCTGTTGGTGGTGTGTTAGATTATTTCCACTACTAGCTCCCTAGTTTTTTTTTTGGACCCTATATTAGGTGGGCGGACTTGCCTATGGTTTTGTGCATGGGTTTGCACATGGTTTTGGGCATGATGATTTTCTTCCCATGGTATTTTGTAGATTCGGTCAAGGGAACTATAGTTATGTTCTAATCCAGGGTTAATGGATTGGGGTTTATGAATGCTTCAACATGTATATATATGTGTTGTAACATTGAAAGGAATATAATGAAAAATCAAGTTGGTAGTCCCGGTTTTGGGATCTAGGGGAAAATATTTGTGTATATCTGTTTTATGTTTTATGCTCTCACTATTGTTTTTTTGTTTTAAGAGTTAATTTGTAGATAATTTATGTACAAGGTTAAAACCTAAAGTGTCCCATAGAATCCCACTATTGTTATTGTTGTTCCCTTACATTATTATTTCTATGTAGGCCTTAATTATAGTTTTACTCTTTACACTCCTTTATATACCAAGGAGGTTTTGTAATTTGAATCATCCAAGAATTATTCTTTTATGTGAAAAAAGAGATTTCCCCCTCAAAGTGGCTTATTATAACGACATTAATTGATCTCTTCTTATGTTTTTGTGTTATTTTTATCTAGGTATATAACATTTTATTATCAAAGCAAACAAACCTCGAGATTGTCTTTCTCAAAATAAGTCATCTTGGAATTTTTTCTATAACTTCTTTTCGGATTGGGCATGTTGGAAACAATGAGATTGGGGGGGGGGGATCGTTATTTCTTAGAAATTAGATATTTTTAATCCTTTTAAGAGAATTAGTTAATCTTCATTTATTATTATTGTTCTTCTTCAGATAATAATAAACAATAACCCACAATAGAAAACTCCATACAACAATGCAGAAAGATAAAATATTGGACATAAATATTTTTAGGTGGAAAACCCCTCCGGGTCAAAAACCACCGAAGGCTTCTTAGTAGTTGTCTTATTCTCCCTTCAAAATAAAAAATAATTACGTGAAGATTTAAAATAAAACTAAGGGAGGCATCAACCCCTTAATTTATAGGCTACAACTTGTAGGACACTTCTAAACCCTACTACCCTGTTGCAATGAGAAGGACAAACCAATGCCCTATAAGTTAGGTCACAACCTGACGAGTTCCCGAACACTTTGTTTACCAGTTATTATCGGAAAGGATACTTCGTTGCCTTTTATTTTATCAGCCCCAACTGAAAGGATGCCCCAATTATGTGTGCAGGATTTGAGCTACCCTAACACCACCCTACTGCCCTGAAATGTTCTCAGGCCAAAACTTGAAGGTGGCTCTAATCACTTGCCTTTCACCACCCTTCTACTCTGAAGAGATGACATACGACGTTTCACAATTTTCAGATTGGATCCCCCTATGAAAATCAATGTAATAAAGCTGTAAAGATGTTGTTAGATTGTAATATCAAGTCCTGATAGCATCACTTCACAATGCTGGTCAAGCCATTGAACAACCACTGCACAATACTTATCAATATGTCACTGCACTATACTGCACATGAAACCCTACCTATCAATGCTGCCAAGTCAACTAACAGTTGCACAACCTGTCCACTGCTCATCACTATATAGACTTCTACAACATACCATTACATTCTCTGTCACTACACTACACTTCTCATGTATGGATAAGAATCCAAAGCACATGAAGCATCCTACCGAACATCAATATACCAAACTGCACGTATTACTACAAGTGCCAAATACAAATGATTGATGATGACAAAATCCAAGATGCCACAAGCCATCCCTATGACCTTCTACCACTACTCTCAAGCTTTTATCACAGAGAGCTACTAGCATATGTTACTTCACTGCTGAACACTTATCACACAGTATTATCCATATTTATGTCAATTTTTGGTACAAAAAAATTATATTATTGGCTTGAGGGGTCCTGACCCAAGTTCAAAGTTTATGGATAAACCAACAAACCCTCCAACTACTGGCCCTTTCGGTAATGATCTGCTTGCGCAGATCAAAGTCTCACCCGAAGAAGTATGGGGGGGGGGGGTGTTGGAAACAGGTTTCTGCACCATAAGACAAAATTTAATGAAGTGGTCCTCTAAAAAACCCTAAGTAATCTTCTATAGATGCGCGCAGTGAGTTTATAGAAGAATTACAAAACATGCGCACTTATCAACATAATAATGTAGAAATACTGTCTTGCTTAGTGTAGGTAACAAATCAGAATCAGATCTCGATCTCAATCAATGTAATTCTTAAATATTCATGCATAATCACATCAAACAGATTTGCGCATTCATCAATAAGTAAATAGATATTGCGATCTTATCAAAGCATAAACAATAAACATACACACATAACATAGAGAGTTTTCCAAAATTGTTCTTTCTATTGGTCTTTCAGATATGTCAATACATCAACTATATTTCGAAAACCCTTTCAAAAACCCTTACAATCCATTACAAACCCTTCTGAGCACACAACTAGCGGAGTCCACACACATCCAGGACTAGGTATCCATGCACACAACTTGCAAGAGAATTTTACCCAACCCAAAAACCCTTACTGATGCAAAATTCTATCAATATCTCATAACATTCGTTGACTTAGAACTTACTTAACTAGTTAGCTTAGACAAAATCTATCTATTTATAATATTCCTAGTACACAGATACTATCGTCTCAAACCATGGTTTGAGGCCCAAAGTTTAAATTTAGGCTTAATTACATCCAAAATTGGGGATAAAATCCCTTTTACTTCCCTTTGCATAGAGCACACATAAAAACATACAAAAATTCCTTTTGGAACTTGTGCTTTAGGGGACCTCGCTCCAACAAGCCCCCAACACAAACATGTGACTCGGCCCGAGTCGCTGAGGCATTGTCTCCTTGGTTTTATCCTTGAGTGTCTTGATAGAAGTCTAGAGAGGGAACACTAACTCGAGGCTCTGTGATGCTGCATCTTGCGCTTGTTGGACCATTTTGTCTGTCATAGGCCCTTCAACTGCCATCTACACACCGCGTTGAGCCTGTTGAATAATATTCAGGGTGTTGTCCAGTGTCTGATATAGTTGCAATGTTTCATCTGCCCATGGTTTCATGCATTTTTAAGCACCTATTCTTTGTAGCGCAAGTCTGCAGTCTCTGATTGGATTTTGCGGCCTTCTTGCAAACGAGAAAGTCTTTGTGTGATGATCAACGTAGGTGTTACTGTGCAGATTTCTTCGAAATGCTTCTCCTTTGCACTGATTTTTTCGCGCAGCTGCTGCATGACTGGATCGTTCTGGACAAAGGCTCAAATTTCCATGGCCTTATTCAAATATGTGTCACACTAGGTGACCGCAACAACAATTCTTTCTTGTGATTGTTTTACTTCTACTTCCCTCTTCGCGCGAACCTCGAGAGGTGTCTCTAGCTGAAATTTAGTTTGGAGGTCCACGATCTACTGCTCATACTACATCTAAATTTTTTAAACTTATGCGTGCGCTGATTTGATAGCATCATACAATCCCTCTAACTTCTTTGCAGGTGCAGTTGTGGCCAAGACAACTGGAATATCTCGACACACTTGGTTGATCTTCGCCTCCAGCGTAGTGCATTGGGCCTGTGCTTCTCTACATGCTACTTTGACCTATTGTTGTTGCTGATGTGCTTGTGCAACCTACTATTGTGCATCTTGAGTCTTCGTTTGTACAATTTATTCTCAAAATTGGAGCTCGTCTACAATCAATGAATGCAGAAAATGAAGTTTACCTGCAGGCAACACTGAAATGTTAATGTGCACATCACCTATTCCCGTAAACTGAACGTGTTGGTTAGCATCCATATGTATGGCTGGCAAGGGGATGTGAACAAAGCACACATCCCTTGATGGTGGAAAGGAAACATCCAATGGCCGCGCAGTGGCAAACTGCGCACTGGTCCGACTCACCTGGATCACACTCTCCTTGATCTGGCTTTCTTGAATTTTCAATTCCTGTAACCCAACCTATAAAATATTCAATGCTAATTTATACTGGACCTCCATGTCCATCCATGATCTTCCTACGTAGAGGTGATTGTGTTCGTGATCTCATTGAGGTCGTCCTTTATAAGGGTATGGACCTCCTGTCATGCTTTCTCAGAGGCCTTATTATTTTTTCGTAATCCTCCAGTGGCTTGAGCACCATGATTTATGAATTTTGAGGTTGCTGCTGATTCAGTATCCTTAGGCACAAAGCCATTTTTTTTAGGCACTGTGGTTGTATCAATGGCCTCTCCTGTTTTCGTCGAGGTGGGTTCCTTCTCAACAGGTTTTTATATGACTATTGGTGGCATTGTCTCTGCAGGCTTTTCAGTAGCCTTCATTTATTTGTCCATCCAGAGTTTATATCAACCTCCTTGCCTTTGTCCTTGCACAAATTTTAAATTTACAGATGCATTGCTTCCAACTGACTCTAAATATGTTGAGTTCCCAGTGTTATAGGTGTTGGGGTAGCCTCCAGCTTCATTGAAACTTCTAGAACCTCAGCTTGTGTGGAAATATTTTTCTTACCCAGTGGTTGGCGTAGATGTGAAAGAAACATAGAAATGAACCATTCTTTATGCTGAGTATCATCAATCACAAATCCACAATCTCTGATGGTGCGCTTCAACATTTGATCAACCTCCCATACTAGTTCATTAGGTTCTTGACGGATATCCTTCATTTTTATCACTAGCGCGCATATGACTTAGGTTTCTTAAAATGATCTTTTAGGGTTGTTTTAATTTATTCCAGGGTGGAATTATGGTTTTCTTGTGCATACCTAATGTACCAGTCTAGTATGCAATCTTGGAATGCAATAGCTAGCTTCACTTTTATAATATCAATAATGCTTACTTGATGATCCTACCATACGACTCAGTTACAAACCAGAAGTGATCAGTGTCCTCATTTCCAATGCCTATGAAATTAGGTAATTTCATTGATGCAACCATATCTACTTTAGGAGGGGGCAGAGGTGGATGTGGATATGGACTGCGTGGTGCACTAGGTGATATGTGATGTGAGCTCATAAGTGGAGTGGATGGAGTAGGAAATAGACTTAAGGGTTTCTGATATGATGAGCTTTCTTCTTCAGAGTCAGTTTCTGGTTCAGGTTCACTATCAGACCTAGGTTTTAGAGGGATATAAAGGAAATTTTCAGAGTCTTCTTGGTAAATTATTCCATAGCTGGTGGGAATTCTGTGTTCATTCTGATCAGGTCGTCCTCCATTACCAAATAAGGCAACTCATAACATACGCCCTCCACATCGGCCTTCGTGCGGATGTGGATGTTGTGAAACGTAGCCTTAAAGTTGGCTACCATATTGTATTGGTCGTACAGAGTAGGGGACAGTCGCGACTTCGACTGTACTGATTGGTATAAGGTTGCATCATATAATACCTAGAATATTTTGTTCTCTTTCGCATGTACTGGGTCAGATGAGTTCCAGAGTGTTGCATAGCGCGCATCTTCGCACATCGTTGCTTCCAGCTCTGGGAACTGCGTGTCTTCAAGAGTTTTACATCCAATCAATGCAATTAGTAATAAGAGCCAAGCATATTGGAAGTGCTTTCTCTCCTCTTGGACTTCATGAACATTTTCGAGGAACTCTTGCATAGGTACTCGCACCAGTTGTAGATAACTCCTTTCTCACACCTTCCAGCTACCGTAATCATGTGCGCATGAACTTCCTTTGTGATCTAGATCTATGCAGGAATGCAACAGAACACTCATATAACCATGAATACAAAAATTTAGTGGAAATAACACTTCATTTCATTAAATCAAAGAACTAAAATTTGTTTACAGACATATTGGAAATAAACTAGCTAGGGTGATGGTAGCTTATCTCTGAGAAGAGATGTGGTGTCTACATGCCTCTGAACTATGTTACAATGAGGCTCGAGGGCTTATTTATTATTGAGAAACAATGGAAAAACCTAAACATCGAAAATACTAACATTAGGAGATGAAGCACCAAAACTATGGGCCCCGTTTGGGTAAATTGGTACATCAACTTCTTGAGGATGTAACTTTGGCATACGATCTCCGTTTGACGTGCTCAATACCTCATTAGAAATATCTATCTGAGGAATAGAAATTTTTATTGACCCATATTAGTCTTGGTTTTCCCCAAAAAGGTCATTTAGGGCCTCAAAATGGCTCCGGAAGGTCAGGACCCAAAAAACTGCTAAAAATAGTAAATTGTGCTATAATTAAGGAAACTAAAAAACTGAAAGAGACAATGGTGGGTCCCGAAGTGGAATAGGCGGGTGGCCACCTATATCCACCTGGATCATTCCTCCCCCCTTAGGAATTAATGGTCGTAATTGCATTGAGTTCATCCATGAGATGAGGAAAATCCTGCTAAACTTGGTCCCTAGTGAGCCACTTTCCTTGGTGCAAGAGTTGGTCAGCTTTGGCAACCTGATACAGTTGGATCTTCTGTTGGTGAGTGTTGTTGATTTTCATGTCCATGATACAATATATGGTGGCATGTTCCATGCAGTTTGGGTTAAACTCTGTTGGTGTGAGTTGTTTTGCTATGTCGTAGGTGTCCAATATAGGTGGGAAGTAGGGCTGAAGGCGGTCCACATTGAATACTGGGTGTAGACCAAGGAATGGTGGAATACTGAGCTCGAAGGCGTTGTTCCCTACAAAATTGGTGATTGTGTATGACCCATATCAAAGCGGGCGAAGCTTGCAATGGGGTCTTGGCATAGTAAATGTGTTTGAACAACAAAGGTGTCAAAGAGATAGATGGAAAATCAAGTTTTTATATGCTACTAAAACTTGCTATGAAACTGCCTAAACTACCCTGTTTCATAGCGAGGATATTTTGAGGATTTTTGAGCATTCCAACAACACATTAGCCAATTGGAGACCTCCAACATG
Source organism: Pinus albicaulis (assembly GCA_034641835.2). Classification (NCBI taxonomy): domain Eukaryota; kingdom Viridiplantae; phylum Streptophyta; class Pinopsida; order Pinales; family Pinaceae; genus Pinus; species Pinus albicaulis. The sequence goes on along the minus strand of CM076572.1, from coordinate 654,014,766 downwards.
TCAATGGACCATACTAGCAGAGATTCATGGCTTAAAAGGAGTGTCACACAACCAATTCATCAGTCAAAACAATGTTTAAAGTGAAGGTCATCCATCCCTAAAAGGTAGGATTATGTTCCATAGATCTAGGGGTGTTTTGAAGATGTAAAGTGGTGGTGAATTATGGTGAATTATCCCTCAAACATGTAACATCAAATATGTAAATGTTTCATTGTTAGGAGAACCAAATGTAATGAATAGGAGATAGAGTCCTATTAGGATTTTGATTTCTTAAAGGATAGTTGTCCTTTTTTTGTTTCAAGTTACTAGTTTCAGTTATGATAGGTGTTAGAGTAGAATTCAAAGATCTATCCATCTGTATAGATCATCTACATTGTAAATAATGTCTATTTATAGATTAAACAACGAAGAGAAAAGGGTTGGAGAATATTGCACCAAATTGCTGCTTGTATGTTTTATCGATTATTTGTAATATACAGTGACATTCTACTTCCAGACCCGAGATTCTCATGAGGTTTTTTATGTGATATTTCTTTGTATCTTTATTTATAATCAGTTGCAGTGGATTTATCTCTAATTACTCAAAATTCATAATATATGCTCTGACTTCCTTTAGGGGTGAAATTACTGTGTTTTCCTTATGTTATGTGTATGAATTATCTTTATTAAAAGACCTATATCTACCTCAGCTTCCATGTGAAGAACCAATGTCACTAAGAGTACTGATGTTGACCCCATAGCCCAATGTAGCAAGCCTTCATTTTTCAACTTGCAATCATATAAAAACAAGTCACAATTCATAGAGTTAGCCATCTAGTGTTATGTTTATTCAAAATCATAAACCCCCTTTTGAGAGAGCCCTCTCAAACTGAAGAGGATAATATTCATTTATAAGTGGTTTGAAAGAGTTACTTTGAATTGATTGATGAGCAACCAATCAAGATCAATTTGGTGATAATATTTTGGTGCGTCTTCCGGGAGTCTAAAGACACATTTCCCAAATTTTTTGTGCAAACAGTGAAGCTAAACTCTTGCAGGTAGCAGGAGCTCAGAATTTGTTCGAGGCTTTAACTACCTTGGTGACTCCATTACAAATTTTCATGTTTAAGGTGGCTTAGAGAAGGATATATACAAGGAGAAATCTAGATCCTAACCCAGCTACAATTGTGGATAATCCAAACAAAATTTTCAAAGGAATTCAAGGAAGCTCTTCAAAATTAGGTATTCCATCACACTCAAGAGCTTTGCCCTCTAAAATTTCAAGAAGTCCCGAAGATAAGAAATTTGATGATAAGATTGAGGAAGTTTTTTTTAGGTATGTAAGTGAAAATGAATTGACTGAGATTGTTATAGAACTAAAAATACGAGGTATTGATGCCTAAACCCTAGTAACCAAAAAAGAAAGAGAAGAATTCTCGGAGGCAGTTACATCAGAGTTACTGTTAGAGAGGGATTATTTTCATAAGTTAAAGGAATTAGACCCATTTGAATTCTTGCTAAGAAGAAAATCCGGTATTCATTTACCTGACTAGAGCTCATTTTTATATAGACTACAAAGACCAACTACACCACCTCCTAATAGCTCATCTTTTACTACTATTGTTCTTGGAAATAATACAGTCCCTGTTATCAAGGCTGGAAATGTTCCACCTCCACCTCCTATTGCACCTGCTAGATATGCTCCACTTGTTCTCCCAGCTTTTCTTAATGCCCTCCCAATTAAATACTCAACTAGAATTAAAAACTGGGGGAGTGATGAAGAAATCACAGCTGAGGAACATGTAGACCAATTCAATGATTTCATAGACAGAGAGGAGGTAGACCATGAAGATGTAAAAATGAGACTATTTGCTCAAAGTTTCACTGGCGAGGTCAGAAAATGGTTTAAAGCCCTAGCTCCAGGAAGCTTGCAGAATTGGAACCAGTTTGAGGATAGTTTCTTGAGAAAATGGGGAAATAGAACAAACCCTCTGCAGGCCCTTACTGAATACAATAGTTTAAAAAGAGATGTAGATGAAACTGTTCAAAATTTCTCCAAGAGATTTAACAAAGTTTATGATTCTATACCTGCTCATATTAAACCTCCACTAGGAGCTGCTCAATTGCACTATGCTGAGGCATTTGATTATGGATTATCTATCTTTCTTAGAGAAAGAGAATCCCCTTCACTTCAGAAATGAAAAATGATGCTGTCAAAAGTAGAAGTAAACAGGATAACAACTAAGAAATCTAAGATGGGTAAAACAAAACTAAAAGAAGAAGAAAATCCTTCCACCTCAGATGATAAGTTTGATTCTATGATGAAAACTATGGAAAAACTCATGGATAGGATTTCCCTTGGAAATGCTTCTGCACCTCTTGAACAACATGACCCACAATTTAGAAATCCATAGTTTAGAAGGCCTCAGAATCATCAAAGAAAAAGAGAAAACATAAATCAATATGACCCTCAAGTAAGGCCTTCTTTTCAGTAGAATTTGATTGATGAAGAAGAAACTCAGCCCGAGATTCAAGAAGACTCTATCCACTACCTAGATGAAAACATGTATGGAATTTTTTGACCAAAGAAGAGCATGATGTGTCTAATCATGATGTAAATAAGGGTGAGGGACCATATGACTATCTTAAGGGTTATCAACATGTAATTTTTGAGATGTAGAAGAAATACAATCTCAGAAATAGAAATGTTCCCATCACTGCAAATAAAACACAGCCAAAGAGGGATGATCCTAAAGTAATTAAGTCTAAAAATGACCCACCACTTCCTCCCCCTGTCAAAGAGAGTGAAAACATTACTTTTGTTTTCAATTTGGAGAATGAGATTTCTAAAATGAAGATACCTGTTCCTTTTGGAGAAATTATCAAGGTTAATGAGTACAGAAGTAAAATTGTGTAAATGTTGAATTCTCAACCAGGTGCTTCAGATATCCTCAATGTACAATAAGATCATCCCACCATCTACTTGGGACCAATATTGGAAGATGAGTAGAATGAAGAAGTACCTCCTTTCTATGTTAACCTTAGTATCCATGACATGACCTTACATAATGCCATGTTGCATTTAGGGGCTTCTCATAACCTCATGCCTAAGGCGATTATGGAGAGGATGGGTTTGGAGATCACTAGGCCATACAAGGATTTGTTTTATTTTGATTCTAAAAGAGTTCAATGCATAGGATTGATAAAATATGTTGTTGTTGGCCTAACACAAGTGCCTGCCAAGACAGTGGTAATGGATATTATGGTGCCAGATATTCCACCCAAGTTTGGTATGCTCTTATCTAGATCTTGGGTAGCAAAAATCAATGGCACCATGTAGATGGACTTGACATATGCAACCATTCCTGTTTTTGGTGAGAAAAGAAGACTGTATGGGGAGACTAGGATGACCTATATGGTAAGAAGCAAGGAAAAACCTCATAATTTTCCCATTTATGCTGTTGAAACTGAATTAGGATCAAAAATTCTTTTCAATGAGCTAACTAATGAAGCAGAAAGTGAAGGGAAAGAAAAAATTCAAGAAGTTGAAAATCAACAAATAATAGAAGAAAAAGTAGAGGGCTGGTGGCTGTTGCACTTTGATGGATCTGTTGGAAGAGAGGGGGTTGGAGCAGACATATGGATTACTACTCCTGATGATGAAATTAAGTTCTATTCTTTCAAATTGAACTTTGACTATACAAATAATATGGATGAATATGAATATCTGTTTTTGGGTTTGGAAATTTTGAAAAGATTGGGTGCCCAAAAAATTTCAGTTTGTGGAGATTCTGTGTTGGTAATTAAACAAGTTGAAGGAACATATCAAACTAAGGATGTGAGGATGAGAGATTACATAAATTTTATCATGGAAATGTTGGAAAAATTTCAAGAATATTCATTTATTATGAAAACTAGGGATCAAAACTCAGTAGTTGATTCCCTAGCTATTTCTGCAAGTTTGTTTGTCATCCCTGCACATTCCACTAAGAATTATGAGATTGAAGTTCATCATAGGCCTCCCATCCCAAATAACATCATCCATTGGAAAGTGTTTGAAGATGACCAACAAGTCAAATATTTCATAGAGTTGAAGGAGGAGATTGAAAGCACACACGTAGATCAACAAAACATGCTTGCTGAAATTAAGGGTAATTCTGAAGTTTTGCAGCTGAAGAATAATTCTATACCCAAGGGTCTTATTCCACTTGAAAAGATTTTTGACCAAAATGATGTGTTTAAATCTCCTATAATATAGGCTGATGATGAAGAGGTAGAGACTTGTAATCTTGGTACAGTAGCAGTGCCTAAAATGATAAAGCTTTCTAAGTTTCTTTCTGTGGAAATGGAACAGAAATATATTGAGATGATGAAGAAGTTCATTGATGTTTTTTCATAGAGTTATGTTGATTTGAAGAAATAGGATCATACTATTATTTAGCATACTATTCCTATAAAAGAGTATGAGAAACCTTTCAAACAGAAATTGAGAAGGATTAATCCATTGCTCATGCCTCTGATTGAGAAGGAAATTAAAAATATTTTTGATGAAAAAATTATTGTTTCTATAAGATTCTCAAAATGGCTTGCTAACTTGGTACTAGTTAGAAAAAAGAGTGGAGAGATCAAAATATGCATTGATTTCAAAAACTTGAACAAGGCTTCTTTGAAAGACAACTACCCTCTCCCTAAGATGGATCAAATTCTGCAGAATATTGTTGGCTCTCAAAGAATGTATATGCTAGATGGTTTTTTAGGATATAACCAGATATTAGTACACCCACAAGACCAGGAGAAAACTACTTTTACCACACTATGGGGAACATTTATGTATGCCAATATGCCCTTTGGTCTGATGAATGTAGGGGCGACCTTTCAAAGAGAAATGGAAATTTCCTTTGCTGAGGAGAAAGATAAGTTAGTGGTGGTTTATCTGGATGACATAACTATATTTTTAAGAAGGGAGGAAGAGAATTTGAATCATCTGGAGAAAGTTTTGCTGAAGTGTAGAAGATTTGGTATTTCTCTTAATCCCACTAAAAGTGTTTTTTCTCTAACCTCTGTAAAGTTTCTTGGACATATTATATCAAAATATGGGATAAATATTGATCCAAATAGAGTTAATACTATTCAAAATATAGACCTTATTAAGGAACGGGAAGGGAATTTAGTCCTTTCTAGGAAGAATAAACTTTGTTAGAAGGTTCATCCCAAACTTTGCTGAGATTTTCAAAGATATTACCAAGATGTTGAAGAAAGGAGATGATATTAAATGGATAGTTGAAGCCAAGAATTCATTTGAGGAAATAAAGAAAGCCCTCACTCAGGCCGCAGTGTTGATTAGTCCAAATTTTTCAAAAGAATTTTTGGTTTTTACATTTGCATTTGAAAATACCATAGCTGGAGTTTTACTGCAGAAAGGACAACAAGGTACAGAGCAACCTATTTAATTCTTTAGAAGAACCCTTGCTAACTCAGAGTTGAAATACAATATTTTAGAAAAACAGACATATTCTTTGATCAAAGCCATTAAAGATTTTAGAATCTATATTTTGCATTCTCATGTCATAGAATTTGTGCCTAACACTGTGGTGAAGGACATCTTGAGACAAGCTGATCCTGATGGAAAAAGAGGGAATTGGATAGCTAATTTTATGGAGTATGAAATATAAATCAGACCTACAAAATTAGTGAAAGGACATGGGCTAGAAAAGTTGATGGCACAGTCCAATTTTGAATATCTTAAAATGAATTTTATTGTAGAAATTTTAGAGTTGTCAGCTGAAGATGAAGAGCTGATTCCTATTGAAGAGAAGTTTATTTTCTCTGAATGGTACAAAGAAATTAGCTTTGTTTGACATCATCACAAAGCTCTTGTAGAGCCGACTAAATCAAAATCAAGGTTTGTGAAGCTGAAATATCTGAGATACTGCATTATAGATAAGAATCTATACTGGAAATATACTAGTGGCATTATTTTGAATTGTTTGCTGGAAGAGGAAGTTGAAAAGGTGATTGAAGAATTTCATAAGGGAGATTGTGGAGGACATCACTATTGGAAGGCCACAGTAAACAAAATTCTCAAAGAAGGATACTACCAGCCCACCATGTTCAAGGATGTTTACAAGAAGATAGCTGCATGCCATGAATGTCAGATTTTTGATGGTAAGAAAAAATAATTCCTCTACCGTTGATGCCAATTTATGTTGAGGTGCCTTTCCAACAGTGGGGGCTAGATTTTATTGGTTAAATTCACCCATCATCTTCAGGGTAGCATTGCTGGATCCTGACAACAATAGATTATTTCACTAAGTGGATTGAAGAAATCCCAACAAGGTAGGAAAATGATTCATTCATCATCCAGTACTGAGAGAATAATATTTTGTCTAGGTTTGGTTGTCCTATGAAGATTATTATTGACAATGCACAAGCTTTTAAATCCTAAAGGTTGATTAGATTTTGTCATCAGTATCACATAACACTTGGACACTCTACTGCTTATTACCCATAAGGTAATGGTATTACTGAATCTTCTAATAAAATCATTGTGAGAATTATCAAAAAGGTACTGCAGGAAAATAAGATATCATGGAATATGATGCTAAAGTATGCTTTGTGGGCTGATAGAGTATGTACAAGAAGATCAATTGGTACTTCACCTTATGAGTTAGTGTATGGAGTTGAAGCTATTTTTCCCACTTCCTTGGGAGTGCCTGTAATGAAATTTATACAAGGACTAGAAGAGGAGCCTAATGCTATTCAAAGGAGGATAAAATAGCTTATAGCTCTACAGGAAAAAAGGAATGAGGTATACAACAGTCATCAATAGTCACAAAATAGAGTGAAGAGGACATTTTACAGGAAGGTCAAAGAAGAAAATTTCTAGATTCAATATGTGGTGTTGAAGTGGGAATCCAGACTTGAAGAGAAGGGGAAACATGGAAAGTTTGAAAACATCTGGAAGGGACCATTCACAGTAGCTGCATTCCATGGCAACAACACTTATCTACTTCAGGAGATGGATGGAAAACTTTGTGCTTGAGGACCTGTCAATGGCAGGTTTCTAAAGCATTATCCCTCTTAAAATTTTGCTGAATTTTAACTCCATTATATATATTCCATTTTATTATGATTTTATGCTAATAAAGATAGGTTGATAATCAAAATTGAGCCTGAGGTGAAGGCCATAAGAGTTTGAAGAAGGCTTGGAAAATTTCAGAGTTTTATTTCTAAAAAAGATGGATGGCAATAGAACTACAGGTTCTTTGGTGTAACATAGGGGCACACCATCCCAAGTGGAGCCACTTTTATCACTCATTAAGTTGTGAAAAATTTCTTCATAGGGTCATATAAGTCACTCACCAAATAGATAAGGTCTCCTAAGCCATTTCAATGTGGTATAGGAATTGTTTTTACATTTTAGCCTATCCTAAGTTTCATGATCACCTTCATTTATGCCATTTCAGTCAAATTAGTCCCATGTCATGTCAGTTTTCATTCCCCATGCATTCAAACTCAAAGGGCACATCTGTCATTTTTTCAAAATTTCGTAGCGTTTTATACAGGAAAACAACAGATTTCACTACGAAATTGCCTAATAGTTTCGTAGCGAATCTATTAGAAGCTTAACTAATTTCACTACGAAAATTTTAGGTCCCTATATTACTAGTATATTCCCTTATTTTTTTTTAGTGTAACCCCATTATTGTTATTGTTGTACCCCTGTAACCCCCATATCGTTATTATTGTGCCCTTGCATTATTATTGTTAGGTCGGCTAGGATTACATTGTGGCTCCATGGACTCCTATATATAGAAATGAGGTTTTTTCATTTGTAGAATTCAAGAATTATTCATTTATGTAATTTATTGGAGGTTTTCCCCTCAAAGTGGCTGATTTCTAAGGCGTTGATCTCTCTTTTCTTCTATTTTTGGAGCTGGTTTCCCAACATTTGGTATCAGAGCTTTAGATTCTAGGGTTTCGCTGCTCCAAATAGGTCATCATGACATTTTAGCTATAAATGTTTTTCTACGAAGGTTCAAAAGCTAAAATGTTTAGAGCGAGAAGATAAAATCATGAGGAACATCTTCACAAAATTTCAGAACTTGGTCCATAATAGTTTCGGAGATATGGTCTATGGAAGTTAGGGCTTTTTGCAGGCTCCAGAATTTAACCTAATCAGGTCATTGCAGAATTTGCGCTATAATTTTTTTTCTACGAGGTTTTAGAAGTGGAATTTTTCACGTAGCGAAGCCACAATCCCGAGGAACGTCATGGAAAAATTTCAGATATTGGTTTGCATTATTTTTGGAGGTAGGATTTTTGGAAGTTAGGGCTTTTTCAGGCTCCCGAATTTCATCTCAAGGAGGCGATCGTGGGAAAATATTCATAACTCTCTCTCTCTGAGCATCGAATTGGAATTCTGTAAAGTGTGGATAAAATTCCACAGACTGTAGTTTCTCATCTATCAATTTTAGAGCCGAAGAAGGAAATAATGACACGTGGCAAGTCGTACAATTTCTCTCTACTAAACCAATCCATAATTAGGTCATTGTGGGAGATTGGACATAAATTTTCCTTGAAGAATCCAAATCAAGTCAGACAAATGGAATTCGAAAGAGGATTCAGAGGGATACCATAGGGAAAAATTTCAAATATTTAAGATCCGAAATCATAGAGATAATTCAGTTTCAATATCGAGCTCCTCAAAAGCACGAAAAAGGTGTGTATTTGTTTTTCCCAAATTGCATAAGTCTTGTGTAAAAAATCAGTTTGAAGTGATTCCAAGGGCCTACTGAGTATATATATCAGTATTGGGTTCTAAAATCCCCCCTAAAAAGAATTCAACACCCATTAAGCCTTTAGAAGGCTCTATTATGACTCATGAAGACGAAGAATGACAACATGACATATCAAAATTACAAGAGCAAGTGCAACAGATTTCACTCTCACAAAGAGCAAAAAAAAATGAAATCGAAATTTTGAAGAAAGGTGTGGAAACTAAGATGGATGGTTTGAAGAAAGGCGTGGAATCTAAGATGGATGGTTTGCAGAATGGCATGGAATCTAAGATAGATGGCATGGAAGTTGGTATGGAATCTAAGATGGATGACATGGAAGCTAAGATCGATGAAAAAATGGAAAACATGAAGAATGATCTCAAAGCAGAAATGGAAGTTTTCGCAAAGTTGATATAAGAAATGTTTCCTAATGGTGAAAAGATAGTAGAAGAAGCTCATGATGAGAACAAAATAAATCTTAATCGTGATTTCATAAACTCTAATGTTGGAGGGAAGAACCACCATATTCCAAAAATGGATATGAGGAAGTTTGATGGCAAGGATCCCACAACATGGATACTACAGATGGAGCAATATTTTGATCTCAATAATGTGAAAAACACACAAAAGGTGCACATTACAACTTTACATTTAGAAAAAAATATATTTGTATGGTATCGATGGCTTTGCTCCCATAAAAAAATTGTCACTTGGCCAATTTTTACAGATGAAATGATAGCACATTATGAAGATACAAAGAGCAACACCTTCTTTAGCCAATTGATAAATCTCAAACAAAAGGGTTTAGTGGGGGAGCACATTGAGGACTTCCAAAAATTGAATATAGGGGTAAATGAGATTCCATAGGAACACATGATTGATGTCTTCATAGGAACTTTAAAGGATAACATCCAACATGAAGTTTGTGTTTGGGAACCTAATTCATTGGAGAAGGCATTCAGGTTGTCAAGAAAAAATTAATGTAAAATTATGGCGACAAGGAAGCCTACCACTCACATCTATAAAGATGGAAATGTTGCTACTCCTAGACTTCCACAACTTACAAGGTTGACACCACAACAATTGGAAGAAAAAAGAGCAAAAGGGATTTGCTACAATTGTGATAGAAAATACACTAAAGGTCATAAGTGAATTGAGAAGAAATTATTTTACATAGATTATGAAGAGGAGGGAGAAAATGAACAAGAAACTTCAAAAGTAGAGGATATACACTAGGAAGCAACCCTAGAAGAAGAATAAATGAGTTCGAACATATCATGTAATGCATTGGTAGGAATTACCACTCCTCAAACTCTCAAGATAGAAGGACATATCAAGAAGAAAAAGGTAATAGTGTTGATTGATTCAGGTAGTACCCATAATTTTATTCGTTGTAAGGTAGCCAAGGAATTGAATTGTTTCCTATACCCAGCACCAGAATGTCAAGTAATGGTTTCAAATGGAGGAACTATAAATTTATATGGAAAATGCCATAATATCAATCTAGCCATGGGGGAATATGTATTGAATAGTCCAATGCTTTCCATCCCAATGGGAGGTGTTGATGTTGTACTAGGAGTACAATGGTTACAATCTTTGGAGATGGTAGCTTTTAATTTTCAAGAACTTTTCTTGAATTTTTTTTCAGAAGGAAAGGAAATCGAATTACGGGGTATCACAGGGAAGCCATGAAAGATAATAAGCTCTAATGTCATGACAAAGCTTCTGAAGAAATAAAAACGAGGTGTAATTGCACAATTATGCTCAATAGAAGTTCCAACATCAAAATCATCTATTTCTCCAGATCTCCAAAAAGTCTTGGACAATCATTCTAAGGTGTTTGATACTCCCAAAGGCCTCCCACCTATTTGTGATCATGATCATGCTATTCATTTGATTCCAGGAAGTGTTCCTCCAAAGATCAGGCCTTACAGATATCCTTATGTCCAAAAGAGCGAAATTGAACGTATGATTGCAGAAATGTTAGAGGCTGGTATAATTCAGCCTAGTCAAAGTTCTTTCTCTACTCCAGTAGTATTGGTGCATAAGAAAGATGGATCATGGCGCATGTGTCAAGATTATAGGAAACTGAATAAGCTCACTATTAAAGATAAATTTCCCATTCCTATGATTGATGAATTATTGGATGAATTACATGGAGCAATTTATTTTACCAAGTTCGATCTTCATTCAAGATATCATCAAATTAGAATGAAGACTGAAGATATTCTGAAAACAACATTTCAAACTTATGAGGGTCATTATGAATTTTTGGTCATGCCTTTTGGCCTTACCAATGAACCTTCTACATTTAAAGGGTTGATGAATTCCATTTTCATACCCTTCCTTAGAAAATTTGTGCTAGTATTTTTTGATGATATACTAATCTACAACAGGTCTTGGAAGGATCATGTTCAACATGTCGATAGGGTGCTCATACTATTGGAGGAGAAAAAATCATATGAAAAAACAACCAAATGTTTCTTTGGAGTACAAGATGTGGAATATTTGGGTCATATTATATCTCACGAGGGTGTTAAGGTGGACCCTAACAAAAGTAAAGAAATTAAGGAATGGAAAGTCCCCATAACCATAGAGCAGTTGTGTGGATTTCTCAGGTTAACAGGGTATTATCGCAAGTTTGTTAAGAATTATGGGAGAATAGTAGCACCTCTAACAACATTATTGAAGAAAGATGCATTTTCATGGACTCCTAAAGCAACTAAGGCTTTTGAACATCTTAAAGAGGAAATGTGCTTATCACCAGTCTTAGCTACGTCAGACTTCACAAAAACCTTCATTGTGGAATGTGATGCCTCATGAAATGGAATTGGTGTTGTTTTAATGCAAGAAGGAAGACCCATTGCTTTTGAAATTCGTTCAATCAAAGGAAAGTATTTACAAAAGGGTATTTATGAGAAGGAAATGTTGGCAATACTACATGCACTAAAGAAATGGAGACCTTAACTAATGGGAAGACACTTGGTAAAAAATGATCATGATAGTATTAAACACTTTTTGGAACAAAGAATATCTTCAGAAGAGCAGCAAAAATGGGTTACAAAGATTTTGGGTTATGACTTTGAACTCATCTACAAAAAATGGAAGCTAAATGTTGTTGCAGATGCACTCTCAAGAAAGGTTGAAGAGGTGGAAGCATTGCTTTGTGCCATTTCAATTATCCAACCAGATTGGATAAACGAAGCAAGGGACGAATGGAAGAAGGATGAAGAGGCGTGGACACTCATTCAAAAGTTGCAGCAAGATCCTAGTACATTTGATACATTTTGTTGGAAAAATGATTACTTATGGTACAAAGATCACTTATATATTTGCAAGAATTCCCAACTAAAACAAAATATTGTTTTGGAATTGCACACTTCTCCTTTAGGAGGACACTCGGTATTTTTAAAAACTTACCACAGGGTGAAGAAAGAATTTTTTTGGGATGGCCTTAAATCTGATATTCAGAAGTTTGTGGCAGAATGTTTGGTTTTACAGCAAAATAAATTTGAGAAAATTAAGTTCCCGAGTCTTCTACAACCTTTATCCATTCCAAGTCAACGTTGGGAGGAGATTTCAATGGATTTTATCACAGGTTTACCTAAGTACGAAGGAAGGAGTGTCATCATGGTGGTAGTTGATAGACTTACCAAGTATGCACACTTTTGTGCACTATCTCATCCATTTAAAGCGAGTAAAGTTGATACTACATTTATGGAAAGAATTCAAAAGCTACATGGAAACCTGAAGATTATTGTAAGTGACAGAGATCGCATTTTTACAAGAAATTTTTGGACGGAATTATTTTCTTGTTTGGGTACTCAACTAGCTCATAGCTCATCTTATCATTGTCAATCCGATGGTCAAACAGAGATAGTGAATAAATGTTTGGAAGGATATATTCGTTGTTTTGTATCTGATAAGTAAGCACAATGGGTCAAGTGGTTACCTCCCGCTGAATGGTGGTATAACACTTCCTTCCATAATGTAGCAAAAATGACCCCATTTATGGCACTTTATGGATATCATCCACCACCCATCACATATTCTTTAAGGGAAAATTCTAGGTTTCAAGCAGTGGAGGATCACATCGAGCATCAAAAAGAAGTTCTCCAACTCTTAAAGGATAACCTAAATTTGGCACAAAATCGAATGAAATAACATGCATATCAACATTGTAGTGAGAGAATTTTTGATGTGGGAGACTGGGTATTTTTATAGCTACAACCATACAAAAAAATGTTCCTCAAGTAAGCTAAGAAGGATAATTAATTATCGCCAAAGTACTATGGTCCTTACAAGGTGTTGAAAAATATTGGTACTATGGCATACAAATTGGAGCTTCTTGCTTCTTCGCGAGTGCATCTATTTTTCCATGTTTCATGCTTAAAAAAGGTTATAGGGGAAAAAATTTCAGTTCAAACAATATTTCTAGAACTTGATGAGGAAGGAAAAACCATATTGGAACCTGAAGCAGTCACGGAAACAAGAACTCTATAGCTACAAAGTCGATCAATTTCAGAGCATCTCATCAAATGGAAGAACTTACCCATTGAATATTCTACATGAGAGGATTAGAATTTTATACAAAAGCACTTGGAGCTACTCAAGTGTTGAGGACAACACTTTTTTGAAGGAGAGGAGCATGTTAGGTCCCTATATTACTAGTTTAGTCCCTTATTGTTGTTAGTTTAACCCCCTTATTGTTATTGTTGTACCCCTGTAACCCCCATATTGTTATTATTGTGCCCTTTCATGATTATTGTTAGGTCAGCTAGGATTACATTGTGGCCCCACTAGGATTACATTGTGGCCCCATGGAATCCTATAGATAGAAAGGAGTTTTTTTCATTTGTAGCATTCAATAATTATTCAATTATGTAATGTATTGGAGATTGTCCCCTCGAAGTGGCTGATTTCTAAGGCGTTGATCTCTCTTTCTTCTATTTTTGGAGCTGGTTTCCCAACAAAAAAATTGTTTTTAAACCTGTTTTGTCAGAGTTGTATGAGGTGTCATTTTATTAATAAAGGAGTTAAGGTGGAGGTCATTCAAGGTTGTTATGGTAAATTTAAATGTACATAGCTGATGTCATCATTACCTTTTTTACCTGCATGTGTTATGATTGAAGCTCGAGCTGTCACTTCAACTATTAAACCTCACGTCAATTAGCCTTTTTGTCATATTGTGATTTATCCTTGCATGTAAGTCGATTTCTAGAGAGCTGCTTCATCGATCTAAGTAGGTGGCTGGAAAGTTCAAATTCTGTAGGTGTCATCAACAAGCGAGGTAGTGAAGACTATAAATCATCCATGGATGCAAGAAGGAAAACAAATAAAGGTGGCCATTGTCACAGGTATGAGCACATGGATATGATTCTACTCAATGAAGACCCTATTGCCATGGAGGTTTTCAGAAGAACTGGCTGCTTGCAATTCTGTCAGAAGTTGTAGGGCTTTCATTTACAGGTTTCAAAGGATTTTTCCACCAGCTTCATAGGAACAATTTCAAAGGTTGGAATTATGAACCTTACAATGACACCAGAGAGAATATCATCATCTAAAATAATCCCTAGAGGTGGTGAAAAATCGTTTAAATGTATCAAGTTCACAATGTAGTATTGTAAGGAGTTTATCAAGCAAGAACGCGGTGGAGTTGATTTTACAAATGATATCCCTAGGAGTTTCATGAAGGAGAATTATGCAAAGATGTTAATGGTCATTCAAAAGTATTTTACCAGTGAAGGAAGATTTCACATGGTCTACTCATATCATCTCATACTTCTTCTACATTTTGTGGGTAAGAGGTCACTTGAATTGCCTTTTTATTTATACAGAAGTCTAGGGAAAATGTCAAATAAGGTTAAAATAAAGACTAAAGGAAGTGAGACATCTCTTTTTCATCATGGTATAATAAAGCTTTTAGTGTTAGAAGAGTTGAGAAGGTTAGATAGAGATTGGATTTCCTTCTTGTTCATGAGTGGTTATAAAATTGATGTGGCTACTCCAAAGAAAGCCTCCAAACCTAGAACTAATTTATCACCAGCTGTGGTAGAAGAAGTTGAAGAAGAATATAGATCACCTCCTGCAGAGCTAGTGGACATGAGAACAAAGCCTTTGCAGGAGAGAGACATCCCTCAAGAAGCATTTGCAAAACAGAAGCATACAATCAACAAACAAGGTAGCAAGAGAGTCACTAGAAGCCAGACATTGGATAAAGGAAATTTGGAGGATATCCTGCATGAAATTGACATTGAAGAGTCACCCATTGTGCAAGATAAAGACATTGAAGATGGAGGAAGAAAGCTGAATAAAGGTAAGACTGCTAAAAAACTAGATTTTGCAAGTGATGATGCTGGTTTCGTTTTTCAACCTAGGAATCCAATGACCAGACATGCAAGGAAGGTCATGGAAAGAAAAGAGACTAAGAAAATCAATGAAGCTTCCCAGCCAACAAGCATCATATATTTGTCTCCATCAATAAGGAAGAATTTTTTATCAGGAAAAGAAAGGACAAAGAGAAAATGATTGAAAAATAAGAAATAGAAACCCTCAAAGAGAAGTTGAAAGAAGCAGGTAAATAAATATCATTTTTAAAGCTAGAGGAAAAGACGCACAGAGCTTAGAAGGTTCAATTTGAATAGATGAGGAAAATATGGGAAGAGCAAGTCACAAGTGTTTCAAAAACTTTGGACAATACATAAAAGTTGCTGAAATGGACTCAACCATTAAGATGGGAGGTTAAACATGTTAGGAGGATGAACTTGCACTTAAAATCCAAAAACAGAGCATTAAAAGACCAAGTGGAAGATCTTTAGGAGCAGTTGGATTTAATTCAAGTGGAGTTCGAAAAGAAAGGGTTGAAGATGAAAGTGGTAGAAGAACCCATCAGCCAATTGATTGTAAATGAAGATGAAACACCACAGGAGTAAAAAATTGAGTTGAAATATATTTTATGAGGTTCATCACTAACAAAGAACCTAAATTTTACCTCTGGATATCAATTTTTGAAGAAAATCTTGAACTCAACAAATTCTGGTTTTTTAGACAGTTTCATAGCGTACCTCAGGCTTGAGGCCATAAAAACGCTATGAAAATTTTTTTAGGTGCATTTTTTCCTTTAAATTCAGCTTTGTCAAGTCTTATGGAGGGAGATTAATTGTTTTCAAGGTTTCTTGGCATATTAAAGGCGTTTGAACAACAAAGGTGTCAAAGAGATAGATGTAAAATCAAGTTTTCATACGCTACTAAAACTCGCTACGAAACTGCCTAAACTGACCTATTTCATAGCGAGGAGATTTTGAAGAGTTTTGAGCATTCCAACAGCACATTAGCCAGCTGGAGACCTCCAGCATGTCAGTGGACCATACCAATAGATATTCATGGCTCAAAAGAAGTGTCACACAACCAGCTCATCAGTCAAAACAGTGTCTAAAGTGAAGGCCATCCATCCCTAAAAAGTAGGATTATGTTCCATAGATCTAGGGGTGTTTTGAAGATGTAAAGTGGTGGTGAATTATGGTGAATTATCCCTAAAAAATGTGACATCAATTATGCAACTGTTTCACTATTTGGAGAACGGAATGTAATAAATAGGATATAGAGTCCTATTAGGATTTTGATTCTTAAAGGATAGCTATCCTTTTTCTGTTTCAAGTTACTAGTTTTAGTTATGATAGGTGTCATAGTATAATTCAAAGATCTAGCCAGCTGGGTAGATCATCTACATTGTAAAGAATGTATATTTATAGACTAAACATTGAAGAGCAAAGAGTTGGAGAATATTGCACCAATTGCTGCTTGTATGTTTTATCCATTATCAATAATATACAGTGACGTTATACTTCCAATCCTGAGATTCTCATGAGGTTTTTGATGTGTTTTAGCTTTATATATTTATATCTAATCACTTGCAGTGGATTTTATCTGTAATTACTCAGAATTAATAATATTATGCTCTAACTTCCTTTATGGGTGAAATTATTGTGTTTTCCTTGTGTTATGAGTATGAATTATCTTTGTTAAAAAACCTCTATCTGCATCAGCTTCCATGTGAAGAACCACTGTCACTAAGAGTACTGTTGTTGTCCCCATAGCCTAATGGTAGTAAGCCTTCATTTTTCAACCTGCAATCATATAAAACCAGGTCAAAATTCATAGAGTTAGCCATCTAGTATTATCTTTATTCAAGATCATAAACCCCCTTTTGAGAGAGCCCTCTCAAACTAAAGAGGCTAATATTCAATTAGAAGTGGTTTGAAATAGTTACATTGAGTTGATTGATGAGTATCCAATCAAGATCAATTTGGTGATAACAATCCCGTCGAAGGTTTGACCAATAGAAATAATTCTACAGTACTACCACTATTTTCTCGACCCAAAAATTCCCAGTGACTCGATTGTAGTGTGCTACCCAAATCATCTTGGAACACTCACTTGAAGGAACAAAAAGGTGTCCATGGTGACATAGCAGTGCATCTTGGAGGTGAAATTTTAGAAACTACATACCCTCCAAGAGTGTCTTGTATGTGTGGTTGAATTCTTGATCACTCTTGTAGAGAAGAGGCCAATCAGAAGTCTCGTGTCCACAAGGGTTGAGAACGGTGGTTAGGGCCATGATCGGTGGTCGGTTGAGGCAGTATGCAACATTATTGATGCTTCCCTTCTTATACTTGATGTTAAAATGAAGTTATTTCAGATATGTGGACCATGTCCGATGGCGATCGTTCTGCAACTTCCCTTGTGTTTGTATGAAATGTAGGGGTCAGTGGTCTATGTGGATGACCGTTTCCTTCCCCAAAATGTAATGCTTCCATTGGTGGAAATCCAACACAATTGAATACATTTCTTTGTCATAAGTGGGATACTTGTGGACTGTGTCAAACAATGTCTCACTATGATATGCCACTGGATGCCCCTATTGAGTAAGAACTGCCCCAATAGAATAGTCAGAGGCATCTGTTTCGATATGAAATGGTTGTTGCAAGTATGGTAATGTAAGCATTGGGGCAGATTAGAGGTGATGTTTCAATTCGATGAGTGCCTTCTGTTGAGATTCTGACCGAAATAATTTTTCTTTCTCTCCTCCCTTGGTGACTTGACTCAAGGGTCAAGTGATATGAGAGAATCCCAACAAGAACCTGCAGTAGAAATTATCGAGACCCAGAAAGCTACGACGATCTATTAGAGTGGTTTGGGCCACCCAATCTCGAATTAATTGGATCTTGGTTGGATCCACATGCACCCCTGTTCATCAATTATGTATCCCAGATACTAAACCCGGGTCATGTCAAAATTGCGCTTCTCCAAATTGGCACACAACTTGTGTTGTGACAGTGTTTGGAGGACCTGTCGGATGTGGTGGAGGTTCTCTTCCCAAATATTGCTGAATATCAGGATGTCATCCAAGTACACTACTACAAATGAGTTGGTTAATGGCCACAAGATGTCGTCCATCAGCCTCATGAAGGTTGCGGGAGAATTCATCAACCTGAAAGGCACGACTAACCATTCGAAAAGGCCCTCCATTAGGGGAATTTTGAGGTCTAAAATGGGCCTCCTAAGAAAAATGTACAAAAAAAGAAACTTTATAAGAACCAATAGGATTCAAGATGATAATGTCAACCATGGGGCATGATTCACCATTTTTTAAGTAAAGGGGTAAAAAGATTAAAAAATAATAAAATAATAAAACTACTTTTTCAATTTGTATTTTGAACTTATCTCCCAAATTTTTTACTCAAATTTCGAGCTGGAGTACTCGTTGGATGTAAAATTTAATTCCTCATCCAAGGAGTACACATGTTGCATACTTTCGATGGACCCTGCTACACGAAAAATGAGAAATACATAAAAAAACATGATGACAATCACATTTTTCATGTAGCAGGACCCATCAAAAGTATGCAACATGGGTACTCCTTGTATAAGGAATTAAATTTTTAATCCAATGAGTACTCCTGCTCGAAATTTGAGTAAAAACTTTGGGAGATAAGTTGAAAATATGAGTTGAAAAAGTAGCTTTTTCTTTTTTCCCTCTAAAATTTGATGATGTAATCAAATCTTATTTTATTATTTCCATTATTACTTTATAATTTCCTTAGAAGGCCCATTTTAGGCCTCAAAATTCCCCTAATGATTGGCTTTGAAGGCAGGTTTCCACACATTAGAGGGTTTTATTGGTACTTGGTGATACCCAGACTTCAAGTCAATCTTGCTAAAATATTTCGTCCCTTTGAGTTGATCTAGAAGGTCATCAATCTGTGGAATCGGGTGCCTATTCCAGACAGTGATCTTGTTCAGTGCCCGATAGTCAATATAGAGTCTCCAAGTAACATACTTCTTCTGCACCAACACGATCAAGCATCCACTGGGTGATGAACTCGACCGGATGTGACCTTTATGCAAAAGCTCCTGAATCTGCCTATTGATTTCATCATTCTCCAGAATAGAACACTGATAGATCAGTCCATTGGGTAGTGGTGCACTTGGGGTCAGATCGATGGGGTGCTTGACCTGATAGTGCAGAGGCAACTTTGTGGGTGAGGTGAATATGTCCCTGTACTCCTCCAAGACCTTGTCCATTTGTTGTTGTCATGTAGAGGAGCCCTGTCTAGAGGTCATGGCCACAATATTCTTCTTTCTTTGGGGGCGGATCATCAGGAAAAGAAATTTCTTGGTTTTGGAAATGAGCTTTCTGCATTGTTTTGGTGTAACCAAAGAGATAGCTGTCGGCAGTATTACCTATGGTATCCTGTACAACTTATTTCCCAAAGTAAAAATAACAACATGAGGCCGAGACTCATACATAGTATGTCGCTTCCACAAGTATAGTTGGCCTAATAATACATCAAAAACATCAAGAGGAGAAATGTCACATAATACCTCATATGTGAAGGGCTTGCTATAAGGAAGGACGCACTATTGGTTGATGCAGAGATCTCATCCTTGGTGAAGCCACCCTATGGTGTACGACTGTGGGTGTGTTGTGGTTGGCAAGCCCAACTGCTTTTGACCTCTATTCACTACAAGGAAAAGACCCTCTAGCGGAGGTTATAAAGGAGGTTTTTAGTGTTATAAAATTGGCCAAAATTGTCAAAAAAACATATGCTACCACATCCATTTCTGGTAACAGAGGTTTTGGCAGAGATTTTAACAGAAATTAAACACAACTAAAAAAAAATGGGTGGCCGGAGGTTATTACAGATGTTTTTTCATCGGTTCTCTTATCAGGTTTTAACGCACTGGCGCGTATCGGTAGACAGCGCACCGGGGCAGTCGAAGGAGAATGCACCGGGCCGTTAAGGAAAACAACAACACCGGGCCCGGTGTTGGTGATACAACGCATGGGGCCGTTAGAATTGGTCATGGGATTTGAGCGGTTCCCATACGTCATCTAAGTGCACCGGTGCGTGTATCTTTATGAGGCACCAGTGCTCCGTATCACAGAAAGGAACTGAGATTTATAATTGGTATCGGTATTCATGTGGTGCACATGGCATCTACAAATGCACCGGTTCTTATAGATACATAAATGCCCTAGTGCGCATTATCACACAAACGCATCAATATTTATAACTGGAATCGGTATTAGTGCGGTGCCCATAGAATCATAAATGCACCGGTGCGTATAGACACATAAACGCACCGGTTTTCATTTTGTTTTTTTAGAAACATCCACCTCTAACAGTCCAAGTATTGTGATTGTTTTAAATTCATTATTCATCAAAAGTCGACACATCTTATAACAATATTCATATTAATTACATTTTTATTAATGCATTTGAATGTGCTGTTTGGATTAATTTGTTATATCATATCAGAATTATTGTGGTTTTTTTGAATTCATTATTCATCAAAAGTCGACACATATATAATCTTATAACAATATTCATATGAATTAAATTTTTATTAGTGCATTTGAGAATGACAATGGAGAACGCAATAGAATAAATTAAAACATATTATATATATATATATATATATATATATATATGAATGAATAAGACAGTCTTTATCATACAAAATGTGACAATTATTCGTATCCCTTTGTCTTTCAATTGGGACACTATGTCCATTAAATTAAACAAAATGTCTGATTTCATAGACATATTTCAAAAAATAAAACGCCTTGCTTTGATATCCAAATAACATAGTGATCATCATTCTTCGCTTGAACTGCTGTCACTGCTAGAGCTACTTCCATGACTTGGGTTATTTTCAGGAATGTTGTGTTCACGACGTTGATTGTTTTCTTCTTCTTCACTTTTCATCTACAAAAATAAAAATAAATTGAAATGAGTGTATATACATTGGTGAGAATAATGAAAATTCCAATATTAAATAATATACATGAATTTAAATCGAAAAGAAAAATGGTGTACCATAGCAACAATTGACTCATAAACTATACACATTCTTTCAAAACCATGTACCATGCCATCTTTCAAAATATCATCTGTTGGCGCAGTTCCATACTTTGTTTCTTGCAAGTTTTATACACCATAAAAAATCATATATTTAATATAAAAGATGTTTTTGTTCTATTAATTATAGACGGAGCTAATTAAAACAAGATCAATAGATGGTTACAAATTCCACAATTAAATTCTGATATGCCAACATATACTCACAACCCATATTTAACCCAATTTCAATCAATTCATCTGATGGTTCTTATTTGTATGTTAGCACCTGTTTGAAAACATTCAATGATGATTTTTGTAAAACAACTTAAAAATACAAAAAAGAAATCTAGTTAAGTTGTTATAAGGAAGTAACAATTTCACAAACTTAGAGATCAACCATTTTCTTCCTTGTTGTCTTGTTTTATGTGCTGAATGGGTTCCATTTTCTTTTATTTTCTGCAAGAAAATTCTTGAAAAATAATATTTAATTCTAAATTGTTTATTTATTGTACCTAATGATCGAAAAATTCAATGATTACATATTACATTTGAAGCACATTGTTGTATTCGTTCCACTAGATCCCTCAAACTTTTGTAAAAGTTTTTCCTCCTTTCGTTAACTTTCAGCACCACTCCAGATGAGCCAAGGAGCAATTCATTTTCACTTTCATGTTCTATTTTTTTTCTTTTCTTAGAAAAACATTCCTTTTCTGAGTTGTTTGCCCCTTTAGAACATTAAATAGATGTGAATTAGTAGACTGTTTGACACATGTTATCTAATAATTTTAAGTATATTATTAATGATAATTAAAAAAAGAAACTCATATTGGATCGATAGTATTGTTTCATTCACCTGATTCATCTTTTTGCAATTTTTCCATTAAAATTTTACGCTCTTCTGGTCGTAGATCAAAAATAATCATATCGAGCTTAGTCATTTTGTGGCTCTGCATGATACACAGTAAACAATACATATTAGTTAAAGTTACATATAGTTCAAAAATAATATTTTTTATAAAGAATTTACAAAGAACTTGCCTTTTTTGCTTTTCTTGATGTGTTAATAGTATTTTTGTTACTTGATATCTTGTCAGTCATTTCTTTATCAATATTAAACCTATAGCATATCATTCATTAATATATTTATAAATAAATTCTCAACTTTTTAGGTAGAAAATAAATCTCGAGACACAAGTGCGCCTTTCATGAAATCCGCACCGCCGCCGGTGCATGGATATATTAACAACGCACCGAAAATTAGTATAATACACCGTACGGTGCATTCGGTACTATAAACACACCGCAAAAACAGTGTAATAGACCTAACAGTGCGTGGGGTATTATAAACGCACTGCAAAAACACTGTAATACACCGTACGGTGTTTTCCTAGTTAAAGAGAGCACCGGTGCCCTATTTTAGATTTGGCGCACGGATTTAAAAAAATGTTTTCAATTTTTTACGACACAGAACTTGTGCGATGCGCTGTAATAATACAGAGCACTGGTGCGGTGGCGTACACAGGGCGCACCGATAAAGAAAAATCCATTTTTTCAAAAATTCACGCAATGGCCGAATGGAATGGGATCCGACTATGCAAGTCATACCGTAGGTTGAAAGTCAATATAAAATGAAAAAACCTAATTCTGAAATCACATAAACGTGGAGAAGAAAGGGAAAAAAAATAAAATGAAGTGTTCAGGGTAACAATGGATAAAACCGCAGGAAAAAATAAAATTCTGCAGAAAAAAAGTAAAAAAAAGGATTAAATTTAATCACGAAATGGTTTGAAATTCTATGATAAAGGGCTTGAATCACAAGAGTTTTGGTTTCTGATTATTTGAATACTTCTGTTCTAACGTATTCCGCCATCCACAGTGCCGTCGTGCTCTCTTGCTCCAAGTCTGTCTCCTGCAAAAATCTGACTGAAATTTTTTAGCAAAAATAGTGAAATAATGAAAAGTGTTTAGTATTTAAAGAATTATTTTATCAAATTAGATTTTCGAAAGTATTTTGCTGCCCATTTTTCAAATTGCCGCTTTTTTTTTAACTTAAACAAAATAGAGTTGCATTTTTTTTATTTGCGTTTATTTGTTTCCGGTGCGCGGAAATGTGATGCACCGATGCATTGTATTAATATGATGCACCGGGGCCTATTAGGATGATAAGCGCACCGAACTTTTTAAAGTTTTTTTTTGTTTTTTGTTGTATGTAAGATCATAATAAAATAATGATAATTATAAAGTACATGAATTTACTTTCATTATTTTCTAAACTTTATATGTGTAAGATCATAATAAAATAATGATAATTATAAAGTACATGAATTTATGTTCATTATTTTCTAAACTTCATGTTACAAAAATTTGTACTATTCTAGATTTGTTATTTTACAATTATTTGCAAATTTACAAATATAAATATTTTCATAAAATCATTTCACATTAATACAATTAAAATTTTCACATTAATAGAATTAAAATTTTACAAATTAAAATTTTACATACAATTACATTAATTAAAATTACAATTACAATTTTACATTAATTTCACATACATGAATTACGATTAGAATTACAATTACAATTTTAATTTTACATACAATTACATTTACAATTTTACATATAATTACATTTACAATTACAATTACAATTTTACAAATATTTTACAGACAATTCAATTAAAATTGCAATTACAAATACAATTACATTTACAATTTTACATAGAATTACATTTACAATTACAATTACAATTTTACAAATATTTTACATACAATTCAATTAAAATTACAATTACAATTACAATTAAAATTTGTGAAATTTCCATACAATTAGAATTACAATTACAATTTTACAATTTTTCATATATACAATTACAATCATTTCAGAATAAATTAAATATTACAATTACAATTAAAATTTTACAATAATAAATATTTTACATACAATTACACTTAAAATTACAGTTAGTACAATTACAAATACAATTTTACAATTTTACATAGAATTAAAATTTAAATTACAATTACATTCACGACATAATATTTAATAAATATCATGGTCATTTAATAATATTAAATTAATTAATAAACATCATCACGATCATGATAACCATTGTAATGTTCCAAATGGGGAAAATAGGCACAGTAGGGAATATCTTAAGATATTCCTCTATGGATTCATAGCAGTATGGGAAAACACACCCGCAACTTCTATACCAGAGATGGACTAGAGGGGCTTTTACCGGATATTTCACCTCTAAAGAGAGGGTGAGATCCGGAGGCTACCTGGCCCGATCTAGACTCTGTCTATAGAGTACAGGGATAACACATCAAAAGGGATGTTAACACACCCCTTAGGATTTTTCTGCCCTTGGGGTCCTTATATCAATAGATCTAAGATGAGGAATCAAAGAGGAGAAAAAACCAAGTAGATGAGGAGTGGCCAAAAACTCCAATTCAGGAAATGCAGCAATGGGCTCAAGAGGGACGATGTATAAGCTAAAATGTGCAAAAATAAGGAATTTCAGAGCTAGGTTCCCATTTTTTGGGCTGTGAGGGAATTATAAAATGAATTTTAGCAGAAAAAAACAAGTTCTAAGGCCTTATACAGGTCTCCCACAGTCAAGACTAGTCAAAAACCATCCAACAGAATGGGCTGCAGTAACTTAAACAGTGTCTTGGAGTAGAAGCAAACTAAAAGCTTTGATATGGGTCTAAAAACACTTTAGCAGTAAATGTATATACATCAGCAAGATATAAGGTTAATTCTCTTCACAAAGGATGGGGGAAAAGCAGTGATTTTGTCCCCAAAACGCATAAATTCATAGATATGCATAAAAAAAGAGGAAGGGGATGGTTTTACAGGTTATATTAGGTCATGAGGGACCTATGTGCCGAATTTGGGCTCAAAAAAATAATCCTAGCTCAGATAAACAATCCCTCCTTCTCAAACTAGGCTTAAAACCTTGATTCCCCATGACTTTCTTACTGCAGAATTTTACTAAAGCTTGAGAGCGTAATTGGCTGAAGGGTTTAGCTATTTAAGGTCTGAAAATTGATGAATCAGATCAGAGACATGGCCCATACAATTTACATGTAAAAAACAATGAATTTAATGAAGAAATCCCTTAGAAAAAGAGGTTGCAACAATGTATTGAATTGCAACAAGAAGGTACAACGTTAGTTATCATATGATTCAGCTGTTGTACATTATGCTTCATATCTATTCCAAATACATAGGTAAAAAATCAGATCTAATACAGATCTGGAAGCTATAAAAATTTAAGAACAATATCCCTTTGGAATTACATCAAAATATTGCATGAATAGCTGTAGATCTGAATTACAAATTACAGTGCTGCAGGAAACCCATAAATTTCTGAAGATAAATTTTATTACTGAAATAGATCAGATCTATAGAGACATGGATTAGCAACCCAATCTATGGATCAAAAAGGGAAGGCAAGCCTAACACCAAGAGATCTTCCTCCAAACTGATAGCAAACTGAAATAAGCAAGCCCTCTCACAAAATAACGCAGTATTGAGCAGAAAATATGCAGAGGGTGAAGGAGACTGAATAACTGGAATGAAATTACAGATATGATACAAAATAAGCGTTAGCTATCTCTTTGGAGGCTGAAGAACACACAACAACAGAGAAATCCTCTCAAAACAAGCTAGATCTAAGCAGATCTAGAACACCACTTGCTACAAAAGATAGCAGCTGCAAAACCCTCAATGGACCAGCGTTGCTCATGAAAGATAGAGCTTGGTATCAAAATAGATAGTGGCCAACTTCAACAAATAACTCCTCCAATGATCCTCAAGGGAAGAGATGAAACTCCTAAACATGAATTCAAATCACAATCCTCCACTAAGTAGCAGAGAATGGTATTTTTCTAAGCAGACAAATACTTCAGAAATATGATCTATCAAAAACCTCTTCATGTTGCTCTCCTCCTTCTTTTATAAGATGAGAAAGCTCTTGCAAACCCTAAACCACTTTGATGAGTTAACCCTCTTCACATTAGAGGCTCCCTTCTAGAACAATGCAATCATTTTTGGAGATACAATGAATCTAGACAACGCAGTTGACTTGGTCAAGGTGGACCCAATATTTGGCTCAAACCTCTTTTACACCTGCAAGTGTTTATTTACATAGCCCTGATTTGTCTTTTTTCACATGGGCATTGATTTATTCAGACTTCTTAGGAGTTTTACATGTCCTCCTTTTCTCATTTATTCATAAAACATAAATTAAATCAAAATTGAATGTCTCCTCTTAGCTAAGGCTGAGTAGGAACATTACAGTCCTCCCCTCCAAAATGTTGCTTGTCCTCAAGCAACTAACATGGTAAGAGTTGTAGTTCTTCTCCTTCTCCATTTATGGCACCATCAAGAATCAAGATTTCATCATGGATTAAGTTCTCACCAACCCAATACATTAGAAACTACTCCTCCAATGCTAACATGATAGGTGCATAGCCTTCCCCTTCAGGAGTGTAAAACTCAATAGAAATGAACATGGGTGAAGCAATGTCAAATCTGAAACATGTAACATGAAGTACAGTATAAAGTTCCATCCCATGTGGTGCATATACACTACTTACTCTTTGCCCATACATACCCATAAATAATACCAATATGTCATCTATGTATGGAAGCAAAATCACATATAGGCAAGCTGAAAGTTGCACTTGAGGAGGTGGGTCACAATCCTACATAAGGTACCAGCACAGTGTACTCCTTGTTTTGAGTAGATCTGAGTGTGATAGGTGGTAATCCCACCACATATTTGTTGCATGGGTCACTTTGACATGGCTAAAAGTGAAGCCCTCATTAGGTGCCTTTGGGAAGCACCCATCATGATAAATAATCTCAAGGGAGTGGCCAGCTTTGGAATTTTTATTGGCCTCATCTTTGCCATGAGATATGCATGTGATATTACTCCTTGTAGGAGCCATGGCATGCATACATATGGTAAGAGAATGTGCTAAATCAGAAAAATAAACTTGCTCCACAAGATCAGATTTCTTACCATTCAAAACTCTCATACTCATGGGGTTGTGTATGGGTATTTCTCCTCCTTCAAGAGTAGGAAGAGCTGGTTGGAATGAATCTTACATAGAGTCCTTTGGCTGCTCCAACTCCTCATAACCGATGCACTCTTGCAAGTGCTGATGTAGCTTCCCCCAATCAAAGGAGTGGTGTATGGATCTACTTTTTCCTTCCAAAGAGGAAAGAGTGAGCTGATTCAAATCTCTCAAAGATTCATGTGGCTGCTCCATTTTTTCATGTTTCATGCACCTTTGGCAATGATGATGTAGCTCTTCTTCAAGGCCCCCACAACAATAGCTCCTCAATTTTCTCTTGTTGAGCCTCATAGAAAAGGGTTGGCTGAAATAGAACTCCTTCTTTTTGACCTCCTTTATGCCAAAGGTGTCATGTGGAAAGTTGCCCTTCAGCAATGTGCTAGCTGGGCATAAGTGCCCTTTTACTATATGGTAGTAAATAGAAATATATATCAGCTGTACATGATCAAAATAAGTAGACATGGTGCCATAATTTCATTCTAAAACATCATGATGAGTATGGAGAAATTTCAGCCCATGCTCTCTCAACAATAGCCATAGCAACAAGGACCCTTGCTGCATCCTTGCATTATCAAAATGTAGATCATGGAGCAATAAAATAACGATAGACATGTGAGATGCCTCATCAACATAGTGCAAATCAGCTCCCTCATATACCATGGGGAAGTCATCCTTCCTCCCAAGACAATGTTCATTCATGAAATATATCTCAAACATAAATACATGTGAGCACATGAGACATACCTCAAACAAAAGAAAATATATGGACATAGGATCCATCATGTAATGTCCAACCTCTCTTCTTAATGGCCACAACACCCATGCCTTCTTCTTATGCATCCCATCATTGAAGCTTAAGGCATGAGATAAGGAAGTAGAACTTTTTGGGTAGTGACCATACTCACCCAAAAGCAACCAGCACATCCATGCTTCTTGCTGGCCTGTATCATAGATTTGCAAGTGGCTCACAAGCCTCTTGCTTTCTACCCATCCTTCTTCATCCAAGTAGGGCTGCCCCCAACCATTATTTCCATTGGTATCTTCCCAATGAGGACTACCAAATTCCTCAAACAAGCTTTCCCATTTACACCTCATGGGGAGTTGAGATGTAAACCTTTGGAGATATTTTTGGGAAGACCTCTCACCAGTCAATCCATTGGATCCACAAGAATCCAAGAGTGCTAAGGACAAGACATACTTAGGGGATGGCACCTCATGCATGATGCCCCCCATGTCCTTGCACCATAACTTCTCATGTTGCATGCAACTCAATAAGGGTGCAAAGGAATGAGTGTTGATCCCTTCTTGGATCAAACCCCTATTTTACAGCGCTGTATAAACTTGCTTCCCTTTATCAGCATGAAGTCTCGATCCTAGGCCATGTGAATGAAAATGTCCCAATCCTTCTATGAAATTTTCTGAATTGTCACTGCATGGAAATTTTTGCATACCTTTGTGGGTATTTGAGACATCTTGTATGGCTGCAAGAGTCTCTCTCTCTGATTTTTTGGCTAATCAAACTGTTGATATGGTGGGCTGATCCTCTATGAACTGGACAACGCTGGTAGAAGCCTCCTCCAGTGGAGAAGAATGCTCCTCCTCCTCTGGCCATCTATCCACTTCCTCTTGTGGCCCTCCATACTATTCACTTCCTTCATGAGCATAGGAAGTGCTTTCATCTTCTCCTACCTCCTGAAACCCTCTAGAGGTTTCCCTGCAGCTTTTCTCATCTTGAAACCCTCTTGGAGTTTCAATGCACTTTTCTTTCCCATTGGTTGAACCCCTTTGGAGAGGCTCCTTTCTGGTCTGAAAAATGGATGAGAGTAACCTCATCCTCTCCATCTTATTTTCTCTACTTTCTTCTTCCTGCTTCTTCTCAATGCTTCTCTAATAGCTTGATTGCACAAGCTGAGCCAGAGATCATGCTTTGATACCACTGTAATGTTCCAAAAGGGGAAAATAGGCACAATAGGGAATATCTTAAGATATTCCTCTATGGATTCACACCAGTATGGGAAATCACACCCGAAAATTCTAAACTAGAGATGGAATAGAGGGGCTTTTACCGGATATTTCACCTCTAAAGAGAGGGTGAGATTCAGAGGCTACCTGGCCCGATCTAGACTATGTCTATAGAGTACAGGGATAACACATCAAAAGGGATGTTAACAGACTCCTTAGGAGTTTGCTGCCCTTGGGGTCCTTAGATCAACAGAGCTAAGATAAGGAATCAAAGAGGAGAAAAAACCAAGTAGATGAGGAGTGGCCAAAAACTTCAATTCAGGAAATGCAGCAATGGGCTCAAGAGGGACGCTGTATAAGCTAAAATTTGAAAAAATAAGGAAGGTTAGAGTTGGGTTCCCATTTTTTGGGCTGTGAGGGACTTATAAAATGAATTTTAGCAGAAAAAAATAAGTTCTAAGGCCTTATACAAGTCTCCCACAATCAAGAATAGTAAAAAAGTATCCAACAGAAGGGGCTGCAGTAACTTAAACAGTGTATTGGAGTAGAAGAAAAATAAAAGCTTTGATATGGGTTTGAAAACACTTCAGAAGAAAATGTATATACATCAGCAAGAGATAAGGTTAATTCTCTTCACAAAGGATGGGGGAAAAGCAGTGATTTTGTCCCAAAAAGGCATAAATTCATAGATCTGCATAAAAACAGAGGAATGGGACGGTTTTACAGGTTATATTAGGTCATGAGGGACCTATTATCTGAATTTGGGCTCAAAAAAATAATCCTAGCTCAATTAAACAATCCCTCCTTCTCAAACTAGGCTTAAAAACCTTGATTCCCCATGGCTTTCTTATTGCAGAATTTTACTGAAGCTTGAGATCGTACTTGGCTTAAGGGTTTAGATATTTAGGGTCTGAAAATTGATGAATCAGATCAGAGACATGGCCCATAAAATTTACATGTAAAAGACGGTGAATTTAATGAAGAAATCCCTTAGAAAAAGGGGCTGCAACAATGTATTGAACTGCAACAAGAAGGTACAACGTTATTTATCATATGATTTAGCTGCTGTACATTATGCTTCATATATATTCCAAATAAATAGGTAAAAAATCATATCTAATACATATCTGGAAGCTATAAGACTTTAAGAACAATATCCCTTTGGAATTACATCGAAATATTGCATGAATAGTTGTAGATCTGAATTACAAATTACAGTGCTGCAGGAAACCCAGAAATATCTGAAGATAATTTTATTACTAAAATAGATCAGATATATAGAGACATGGATCAGCAACCCAATCCACGGACCACCAAGGGAAGGCAAGCATAACACCAAGAGATCTTCCTCCAAACTAATAGCAAACTAAAATAAGCAAGCCCTCTCACAAAATAACGCAGTATTGAGCAAAAACTGCGTAGAGGGTGAAGGAGATTAAATAACTAGAATGAAACTACAGATATGATACAAAATATGGGTCAGCTATCTCTTTGGATTCTGAATAACACACTCCAATAGAGAAAGCCTCTCAAAAAAATCTAGATCTAAGCAGATCTAGAACACCACTTGCTACAAAAGATAGCAGTTGCAAAACCCTCAATGGGCCAGCACTGCTAATGAAAGATAGAGCTTGGTCTCAAACTAGATAGTGGCCAACTTTAGCAAAGAACTCCTCCAATGATCCTCAAGGGAAGAGATGAAACTCCTAAACATGAATTCCAATCACAATCCTCCACTAAGCAGCAAAGAATGGTATTTGTCTAAGCAGAAAAATACTTCAGAAATATGATCTATCAACAACCTCTTCATGTTGCTCTCCTCCTTATTTTATAAGATGAGAAAGCTCTTGCAAACCCTAAACCACTTTGATGAGTTAACCCTCTTCACATTAGAGGCTCCCTTCTAGAACTGCACAGTCACTTTTGGAGATACAATGAATCTAGACAGCGCAGTTGACTTGGTCAAGGTGGACCCAATCTTTGGCTCAAACCTCTTTCACACCTACAAGTTTTTATTTACATAGCCCTGATTTGTCTTTGTTCACATGGGCATTGATTTATTCAGACTTCTTATGAGTTTTACATGTCCTCCTTTATTCATTTATTCATAAAACATAAATTAAATCAAAATTGAATGTCTCCTCTTAGCTAAGGCTGAGTAGGAACATTACAACCATCGAACAAACATCATATTCGACTAATAAACACATTCAATTAACATCAAATTAACATTATATATTAACATCATGACAACACAAACATCAAATACACATCTCAATATAATGTCAAATAACTCATGCGCCTATCACATATACACATATATCTACAAGCTAAACATTAAATGAAAAAATCTAACATGACTAACAATATGCGCCACATCATGATGATCATCAACATGAAAATTAAGTACAACTGAAACATGAACATAAAATAAATGGACCATATATATATATATATAACTGAATAATGTTAAAAATATACAACTGTAATATAAATGTCATGGATCAGGCGCTAGTGGTAGTATAACAACATCAATAACACTAGTACAAGTGGATGCGGCTTGCTCAGTCAATAGTACTGCAGCCTCAGCGGTTGATGGTCCAGCCTGCTCTTGATGATCGTGACTAGTACTCATGATGGATGCTGCAGGCTGCTAACTGGACGTGGCCGATGGTCCAGCCTCATCTCCATGATGAATAGAGTTAGATGCTACCAGTGGAGCCTCATGCTGATCATCAAGCGCGCCGCGAGGTGAACAATCACGAGATGCATATGAGTCGCTGCTGGCAGACTGTCCATCACGTGTCGCAGCTCGACTACACCTATAGCTACAGAAAATCCTCCTCAATCGCGTAACACTTGTTGTAGCTCCTACGACATGCCGCATCAGGCTGTACATGTCGCGCGACATGCCTCTCCACATCCGTAACCGTCTATCATCGCCCTGTATCTCTCTGTAATGAGTGGGCTTGATGCCTACATCTGAAATAAATCCATAGAGTTGGCTGTCCAACTCCATCTGGTATCTGGTCTTAGGTCGACCACACCTAGCAAAAGGAGATACCAGTGCACCATGAGGTGCAGGATCAACACGTATCTTTGCTATGCCACCGGCCTCATCCTTCAGTGCATCAACCATCTCTTGATCGTAATCATCAGGATTGACACCTGGATCATGTAGTGGATCCGACATCTCATCGCCATCAAAAGAGACATTGTTTGCAAAATATATACAAGTACACAACAATAATTAGACAATTTCATTACACAATTTAATAAAAACAAGTTAAAGAACATGTTAGAATAAATATAAATAAAACAGTAATATTACCTCTATCATTTGGTGGCTAATCAGGAGTGAAGAGGATGTTGGGACACCCTCGCCAATCTAGTCCAACATAAGGACATGGGACCATAATGAAGGGATGTAGCCCGCCAACACTGGCTAGCAAGTCTAGAGAATCATGTGATATCCTCACTGGAAACATAGTGTCTCCCCTCTTGGGCATCATCTGCCCCCACATGCGCATCCAGGCCTAGAACATCAGCCTATGAGGCTGTCGAACAAAACTAGGTTTCGTCTCTGGAAACCTCTCAAAAAATAAACAAAACAACTTTGAAGCAAAAGGGAAGTTGACCCTCCCTTGTGCATGAGCACGACATCTATCTAAGGCCGTACAAAACTATCGCAAAAAAATGTCAGACCACCTGACAAGTCGTGGCTTCTGTACTAAAGAATCAACGTAATATAAAAGCGAGCAAATAATGCATTGCCCATCATTGGTGTTGTGTGAAATGATCGAAGCAATAATAGAGAGGCATTGCATGTCTTGTCTACCAAAAGCACCTATCCATAACTAACCTCCAGGTAACTGAAACTCTGAAGGAGACAATACATGTGCTCCAATGTATCTCTGGGAGTAAACTAGCTGACTCCCTGCTACACAACTAGCTGGAACATCTGGGAATGAGTGAAAATCCACCCCTTTCCTCAATAGTCCTATAATAAAATAAATTTCCTCCTCAGTAGGTGTGTACCACTAGTTAGGACCAACCTGAACATCCTGTCGGTGGGTATTCCACTTGCCGATAAGATGTCTCAAAAGCACACTATGGGCCTTTGGGCTGGAAATAGCCTCCTCATAGAACTTGAGGAGGCCTACCCGCATAAGGATCTCCTAGGTATCTGCAGTAATAGGGCGAGGGAATCCATCTCTCTCCCTCTCTCTCGCCTCCCATTAGCAAATCATGTCATATTGTTCTGCTTGTTGTTGCTGCTGCTGCTGCTGTTCGCTCTTAATCATTGCCATATTAAATAATATTTTTTTATTAAAACAAAAATGTATTTATAAATATACATATATAATTTTTTTTGAAAAAAAAATGAACATACAAGTTGGTGCTCCATAAAAACAGTCACACACTGGTGCCAGTGCATCCTAATATTTTAGCGCACCGTCCTCAGGGCCCCTAATGAAACAGACCGCACCGGATTCGGTGCAGATGTCTATTTTTCAAGCACCGTCGACTGTATATAATTCAGAATAGTGGTGCCCTGACTGAAATATACACCCTGACGCGTATAGTTGTGTTAGCACACCGACTTCATGACAATGACATAGTTGACCCCGACAATCACAGTGTGGTGCGTTGACTTCATTTTCCACCCTGGTTTATGTCATTGCACCGCATTTTGCATTCCGAGAGGGTCAACCTTTTTTATTTTTTATTTTTAGTTTAAAATTATTCGGGGCACCTTTTGGCATGACCCCAGAAATGGTGCAGTTATCGTTAGCACTGGTAGCGGTGCTGCCTGTAAATTTTATAGGTAGCACCATTATCCGGTGCGAGCCGAACAGCTCGAGCGCACCGCCCGACAATTTTTTCTTTTTTCTTTTTTAATGGTTATTTTTAATTTTATTTCAATTTCTAATCCACTAAAAGGCTCAATTATATAAAAACTAGAAAAATACCTGTACATTTTGCCGTCAAGGAGGCATATTGGCTGTAAAATTTGGAAAATAAAATTTGCCCATTGTTTTTCAAAATGCAAGCTAGATATTGGTGGCCAATGTAGAGAAGCAGTGCGTGTAATGGGTGCAATGAGAGCACCGATGTCAGGGCGGCTCAGAAATAAGGAAATAACACTGGGGCTTGAGAGCTCTGGAGCACTGAGGAAAGTGAATAATGAAGTTTTTTGGCCATAATTTTTTTTTTAATTAACCCTGTTTCGGTGCGTGGGGTTTTATAAGCGCATCGATGCAGTTAAATAAAACCGCATTGGGCGGTATCAATTTTGGCGCGTTGTTTATAACGCGTTGAGGCATTTACCTAACTACACACTGGGATGTTTCAGTTTCGGCGCGAAAATTTGATGATGCATCGAGGCAGCGTAATGGTAAAGCACCGGTGCGTAATAGTCACAAAGCATCGGTTTTTTGGTCCTAATTTTTTATTATATATAATGCTATTCCAGTGCATGCGGTTTCTGGCACACCGGTGCTCTTAGAGAAGAAAGCACTGGCTCGTTTCTATTTTGGCGCAGCATTTTATGATGCACCAGAGCGAAAGAGTATTGACGCCCCAGTGCATTACAGTAATTGGACGCCCCGACAGTGTGTGTAATTCGCGCATGTTGTCTCGTGTGCCAATGTTTGGTGTGCACTGGTGCGTTCTATGGTATTGTGCGCACCGGTAATTGATACCTTAGGAGCACTGGAAAATTGAAAAAACCATGTTTTTTGTCGTAAATATTTTTTTAATTAAACCCTTTATCAGTGCGCGTTGTTTATAGGCGCACCGGTATTGTTTGCTACAAACGCACTGGCCGGTTTTTGTTTTGGTGCATTTTTTATGATGCACCGGTGCGGTTTCTGTCTACCACACTAGGTGGTTTCAGTGTTGGCATTGTATTTTATAATGCACCAGCATGGACGAGTTGTGAGGCACCGATGCTGTATTATATTATGATGCACCGAGTGGGTGTGTACAGAGTGCACAGTGTCCAGTGTGCCAATGATTTTGTCCATACGTGTGCTTTCTTTTTTTGAGAGCACCAGGGCGAGTTTTAATGATAAGAGCACCAATAGGAAAACATCTGCAAAACCCTCTGCCTGCCAACCTCCTGTAGTAACCTCCATTAGAAACAGATGTATGGGGTATTTTTCTTTGTTGTTCCTCAAAAACATCTGCTAGAGGGTCTTTTCCTTGTAGTGATTGAAATTAGGTTCTTTTGGCTCCCACCATCGACAATAAATTGTAGCGGGGAACCCCTTACCCACATCTAGGAGTGGAAGAGATGCTCTTTCTCCTCTGGATCTTCCAGCTCATCCTTTCGGATATTTACAGTGTCAACGTTGGCATTGGGCTTCACATCAATAATATTCTTCCCTTTGTAATTCCGCTTGTCAGGTTCCGATTCAGAGTTGGAGCATGCATCCAATTCAGAAGTATTCATCTCATCCACCAATGAGTGCTTGGCTTAACACTCACTTGTGTTATGAGTGGAGTTCTTATGGAACTCACACCACTTTCCTGTGTCCTTCTTCAGCTTCGCGGTGTTGTTCTTTTCTTACGGCTTTGTAAGGTTATCTTGGGCTGCCATGCCTTGTATTTGTCCTTTGTTCTGCAGTTTGGGGGCACCTTTCCCTTGCTTTTGATTCGCAGATCCAAAGTCTCACTTCTTTTGTTTGAGTTTCTGCTCAATCTTGGCAGCATACCGGTATGTCGTACCAAGCAAGGAGATGTCGAGGAACTCCATTTCCTCTTGAATTTATCTATGCAGACAACTGCGGTACTTCAGCACCAAATGTTTCTCTGAATATTTGATACCAAAATTTGTGCACAGGGTATGGAACAAATTTGCCAACTCATGCACATCTTGATTCCTTTTCTATCGCAACATAGTCAATTGTATGTACTTGTCATCATAACTCCCCATGGGATAATATTGTTCCTTGATGG
Organism: Pinus albicaulis; assembly: GCA_034641835.2. Classification (NCBI taxonomy): domain Eukaryota; kingdom Viridiplantae; phylum Streptophyta; class Pinopsida; order Pinales; family Pinaceae; genus Pinus; species Pinus albicaulis. The sequence goes on along the minus strand of CM076572.1, from coordinate 653,978,583 downwards.
CGTCTTGGAAAGAATTCCAAGTGGGTAGTATTGGCGCTGGAATCAACACTTGGACTACAGCAAGTGCCTGAATAGACACAGCTTAAAATATAAAGAAATTTAATGATTTGTTTTATGGGATTGGAAGATGGTATAAACTCTGATTTATTGAAGAGAGATTTTGGTCAAATCCACAGTTCTACTAATGAGGGTATTGTAACTTGATGTGGGAGAAAGGTGCAAGTTTGTAGTCTATGAGGAGAGGAAATAATAAGATAAGAGAAGAATCAGTAGGTCTGTAAAAAAAAATTATAATGATTTAGTAGAAATTCACAAAAGTAGTAGTTTGACAGTATTCCATTGAGAGAAAGCTATTTCTAGTCTGACAAGATTCTCACTAAAATATCATGAATATTAACTATCATGAGTGATGCTCTTCCACGGTTATAATATAGATTTTTTCAGGAATTCTCACTGTGTGAGACTAAAAAAAACCAATAAAACATATAACAAGCTTAAGACACTAATAAAAACACATAACAATATGATGATTTGCAAATTAAACTGGAAGAAAGGAGATATGGAAACACAAGTAAAGTAGACAATACACACAAAAAATTGGTAATAAGTCCTTAGTAGTATTATTCCATTTCATTCACAAAAGATATTACAGTTCATATAAGTCAAAATATTATAACTACCAACCAACCTTGACTTCATATCAGTTGGGAATATATATACAAAATATGATATTTCCATCTTCCACAGAAAAATTTAAATTTGTTTCAATAGTCATTACAACCTCGTGTAAGAGGAAAGGCTTATCTAAAACTTTAATACAGAGTGCCATGACATAATGAAAATAAACAACATTAAGGCTAACAATTCAGAGTGGTTTGTATGATGTGGAATTCTATGGGAAGACTCCTCTTTTGTTTTGGTGAAACCAACTCCACAAAAAGTGTAAACAACAGTGAAAATTGTGTGTGGTTGTTCCTTGAATGCTACCTGGTACCTTGTAGAAACATGTTGGTGCTAAGAGTAGTGGTAGAAAATTGTTTCACAGAAACTCTACCAATGTTTCGTTGTTCCTTTCCTTCTTTGATGGAAAACCCTTTGTAATGGGGGAAAACCTGAAACTTTTTGGATGGAATGGCGGAGGTTCATTTTATGATGTATTACAAAGAAACCCTTTGAAAAAATTTTAATTGATAGGGGAGAGGTGGAGTGGAATGAATGATAAGCGGGAGGAGAAATTTTTTTAGACATATATCATAATAAAAAATTGGGGTTGTAACGTTTAAAGTTAAGACACAAACAGGAGACAAAGTGATTTTTGATGGGGTGATGACGTGGCAAAGAAGTGGGACCGATCGTAGATCGCGCATCACAAGTTTTGTTATGAGACACAAGATTTAAATGTTAAAACTCATGAAGTGCGATGTGCAATGAGAGCGGAGGTGACATGGACTAACAAACAGTGGGGTCGCCCGCAGATCGCACATTAGAAGTTTTATTATGAAACACGGGAGCTAAACGTTGCAAGTGGCGAAGTGCGATGTGCGATGAGACGAAAGGTGGGGCCCAGAAAATACCGCAAATCACAGATCGCAAGTTTTCATATGAGATACGAGAGTTAAATGTTGAAAGTGGTGAAGTGTGATGTCAAATTTGAATGAAGGGACGTGTCATGACAGAAGGTGGGGCCACCCGTAAATCGCAAATCAGAAGTTATAAGGGAGTGGAAGTGAATGTGGTAATTGAAATTTGCGAAAATGCAATGCGAAAGGTAGGTGGGGCCCTTTAAACGGCTTTTAAAAGCGGAAAATGAATATTTCGTTAAGTCGTGGTAATATGATAAAAATGCGTCCGAAGCATAAAAAAGGATTTATAATGTATTAGAGGCATATCAAAGGGAATTATGGGTCCCAAACCATACTGTTGCAATAACATTTCGGGGGTTTTGTAGGAGATGAAAATTGTAACGTAAATGGGAGTTAAAACCACGAAGAGTCAATTGCGATGAAAGGTAAGGGGTCCATAATGTTTATTAAGTGCGATAAGTTATATCATATAATATATGATATAACCAAGGTTTTGTTGTGGTGCGGGTAAAATCTGCGATAAAAGAAATATATGGTAAGTTAAAAAGGAAATATGATATGGTTGTTGATGGGTGTGCGGAGCTGCTTTTTGAACTATGAAAATTGGATTTTATGAGTTAAAAAGGGGTTTTGAAAATGGAAATGAGAGGCTGGACTTTGGGTTTTTTGGGAAAATGAAAGGTGAAAGAGGGAAAATGAAATGAATGAAGGTATAAATGAAATTTTCTCACCACTACACTTTGACAATGACACTTTCATCTTATAATCAAACTGAAAAGGAAGATTGATTCCTTGGAGAATGATGACCAGACTTTGAAAATATTTGGAAAAATTGCAGTGCTAACAGTGGCTCCTATTGGGGATGAATTCCTCCCTATGAGGCTTCAGGGACTGCAGACTTAGAAGACTTCTTGAAAATTAAGACTAGGACTGACCATTGACTGACTCGACTCTAGACTAACCATATATAGAGACATTTGTTCCATTGGGTATGGAGTTTATTGACACATCACACCATATATTTACAATGGAGTGACTCAACTTACTTACTAGATAAAGAAATTTTTAAGAAAATGACCATTGACTAGGCCTCCAGTCAGCTGATCATCATCTAGATGTTTGAGTAGAAAAGTATTATGCTCCAAAACTTTAGCAATTTCAAATGGTCCAAACCACAGACTGTCGAAATTACCATGCTTTCCATGGTCGTCTCTCATAGCATCCCAACGCAGCACCAAATCATTCTCCTGAAACAACTACTGATTTTATCTTTTATCAAAAACAAATTTGACTTTAGCCTGATACTTCTATACTTTTTCCAGCAATTATTCTCTGATTTGGTGTGCCTTTATCAACTGTAGCATTCTCCTTAGAACTAGGTTTTCATGATCAACTTCATCTTGTAGGAACTTCATCATAGCAAGAGATAATTGCAAAGGCATTACAACATTGTACCATATAAAAGCTGAAATGGAGACATTCCAATTGATTTTTTACCACTTACTCTTATCTGCCCACAGAGCATGTATCAGCTGAGTGTCCCAATTCCTCTTATTTTTAGGCAACATTTTATTAATAATCCTTACCAAAATTTTATTGGATGACTCGACCAATCCATTACCTTGAGGGTAATAAGGCATGGAATGAATCAATTCAATCCCATATTGCTGACAAAATTTGTACATCTTAGCAGTCTTAAAGGCCATTGCATTATCAGTTACTAATTTTTTGGACAACCAAACCTTGACATAATATTTTCCAATAGAAACTTAATAATTACCGTATCAGTAGCATTCCTGGTTGGTACAACTTCAATCTATTTAGTGAAATAGCCTGTAGCTGTGAGAATCCATATATGTTGTCATGATGAAGGTGGATGAATTTCACCGATGAAGTCTAGCCCCCACTACTAGAAAGGAACATCTGCTGAAATAGGAATGAGAGGTAACAGTAGCAATTTCTGTTTACCAGCAAATTTCTAACATTCGACATAGCTCCTGACTTAGGCAAAGACATCAGAGAAAAGAGTTGGCCAATAATAGTCAGCTCTTAAGATTTTGTTTGCAGTGGATCTCCAATACAAATGCCCTCCACACACTCCTGCATGTATGTCTGTCATAATCTCGTGGTATTCTGCTTCATCTACACATCTTAACAAGACTCCAATAGTAAAGATGGTCTTCCAAAATGAAATACTTCATACCTCTTAATTTAAAATCTCTCCTTTTAGAATTCTCCATTTCAGGTGGACAATTGAAATTTAACAAGAAGTAAACTATGTCCTTGTACCAATTTGTATTGAATATTTCAGGATAATTAACAATACCTCCTCCATCTTCTCCTTCAACTGCCTCCACATTCAGATTTAAAGATTTGCAGTTAGATTCAGCCATCAAGTGATCCAAGCCCTAAACCTTTATCAATTTAGTTGGTTTGATTTCAACATAAAATTCTAGAATCTTGGTTAGCCTTCGTCCTCTCCTTCCATCTGTATCTAATTGCAGCAATACATATTTAACAGTGATATTAGGCACAAAATAAATTATTTTTTAATGCAACACATAAACTTGAAAACAATTTAAAGCCTTAACAAGTGCATATGCTTTTTTTTTTTTTTTTTTCAGTCAAGCTGTACTTTAATTCAACATCCCTTAAAGCATGGCTGAAAATGAAATTGGCTGCTCCAAACCCTCCTTGTTCTTCTATAATAAGACAGTTGCAATTATTTATTCTGATGCAAATGAAAAAATCAGAAAATCCTTTTCAAAATTAGGACTAATCAAAATTGGTGCTTTAGTCAAGGTGGAATTAATTGCTGAAAAAAATTATTTGCTTCATCTCGCCACTTAAATTTTGCATCTTTTTTTCAGCAAAACATTTATATGCTTGATCAACTCTGCAAATTTAGGAACAAAATGCCTTAGAAAACCGATTTTCCCTAAAAATGAATGCAATTCCTTTTTATTTCTTGGCAAACCAATCTTCTGAATAGCTTCTACTCTTCGTGGATCAATACAGATGACACTTTTTGTTACAATATGTCCCAATAATTTACCTTCATGGACAACAAAACATGACCTTTTGGGGTTTAAGGACAAACCAAACTTTCCGCATTTGTTAAAAACTTGCTTCAGATGTTTCAAGTGGTCTTTATCATATTTTGAATATACTGTGATGTGATCCAAATAGATGACCACAAATCTGTCCTTTTCTCCTGCAAAGGAAATATCCATTGCCCTTTGAAAGGTTGCACCTGCATTCATCAAACCAAATGGCATTTTATTGTACATGAATGTGCCCCAGGGTGTGGTAAATGTTGTATTTTCTCTGTCTTGCCTGTCAACTGAAATATGATTATATCCTGAAAAGCCATCAATCATTGAAAATATTTTGGATCCTACAATATTCTGCAAGATATAATCCATCTTGGGCAGTGGATAGTTATCTTTCAAGAAACATCAGTTCAGATTGCGAAAATCAGCACAAATCCTTATTTCTCCTTTCTTTTTCCGTACAGGGACTATATTACCTACCCAGTTAGAAAATCTCAAAGGCAGAATAATATTTGCTTCCCATAACCTTTTGATTTCTTTCTCAATGATTGGAAGCAACATGGGATTGATGTGTCTGATTTTTTGTGCTACAAGATTTGCATCTATTTTCAAAGGGATCTTGTATTCCATTATTCTCTTATCATAAGTTTTCAACTCACTATAAGACCATACAAAAATATCGGAAAATTCCTTCAGCAGTTTGATATATTTTGTTCTGGTTTCTAGAGGAAGGAATTTGGACACTTTGACTAATATTGGCTGATCTTCTGTACCAATGTTGCACTCTATTGTACTCTCTTCATCAACCTTGCTTTCAGGCTTGAGAAAAACATCATTATTATCAAACAGTCTTTCTAAAGGAACCAAACCCTTAGGAATAAAGTTAGTTTTCAGATCTATAATGTTTTTCCTAGCCATAGTTTTCTTAAAAGGGCTGCTATTTTAGTTTTCAACAATGTCCTGCTCATCATCAACTTGTATGTCTGCAAACTCTTCTACACACTCTAAAAATTTCTGAATCTCACTGTCATCCTCAAATACTTGCTAGTGCTTGATGTTATCAGGAATTGAAGGTCTGTTTTTTATTTGAACATCATAGACTACTTTGACATTTAGAGGAACTTTGAAATTACTAGCATCAATAGCTAGTGAATCAGCAATTTGATTTTCTTCTCTAGTGACAAAATTTATATTAAATGCTGAAAATTAATGTTCAATAAAATCCCAGAATTCATTCCTATAATTCTTCAATTTGGAGTTTTTCACTTAGTAATTGTTTCTCACATGCTTAATCACCAACTCTGGATCACCAAAGGTAATTAGTTGTTTTTCTCCCAAATATTTCGTTGCCTTCATACCCAACACAAGTGCTTCATACTCAGTAGTGTTGTTAGTGGTAGAAAATTGTAGTTTGTATGATATGGTCACCTTCAACACTGTTACCGATCAAATAGGTAACCTGACCTCAAAACGAGAGCTCTAGCCCAAAAAGACTCAAAAAACATGAAAAAACACCCCAAAAACAAAAAGTGTGTATTCCAGAACGCACTTCGTTTTTTTTGAAGGTCAAATTTCAACATTTTATAAAATTATGGTAAAAACAAAATTGTTTCTTGAAAAAAGGATTGAAAAAACACCCTAAAAAAAAAACAAGTTGATGCTGGAATAACAAAAAAAAAATTTGTGTCATACTTTTGGCATTTTTAAAAATAGAAATAACATTTTTTAATTTTTAAAATTCAAACATAAAAAAACCTAAAATTTAAGAAAAAAAATAAATTTAAAAAATAAAAACATTTAAAAGCTTAAAATTTAAAAATATATGAAGATTTAAAAAAAAAATAATAATAAATTTTAATTCAAACATTAAAAAATCCTAAAATTTAAGGACAAAAAAAAAGAAAAGAAAAAGATTAAAATTTAAAAAATATAGAAATTAAAAAATAAAAATAAAAACAAAATAAAAATATTAAATTAAAAAAAAAAAAAAAACAAGTTTAAAAAAGAAGGAAATTATAAAAAATAAAATATAGAAATCAAATTTAAAAAAGAAAAAGAAAATGCTTATTAAATTTAAAAAAAAAAATTTTAAAACAAAAAATTAAATTTAAGGAAATATATTAAAAAAAATAAATTAAATTAAAATAAAAGTAAAAAAATTAAAAATTAATTAAAAAAAAAATACAATGAAAATATTAAATTTAAAACAATATATATTAAAAAAACAAATAAACTATAAAAAATAAATTAAATTTAAATTATAAAAAATAAAATATATATATATGAACTTAAATTAAAATATGTATATATATCAGATTTTATTAAATTTAAAAAAAAAAAATTAATATTAAAATAACAAATTAAATTTAACAACAAAAAAAATAAATTTTAATAAATAAATGAAAAAACAAATAAATTTTGAAAGAAAAAAAAAATTTTAAATATAAAAGAAAAAAAAAAAAAACATTGTTAAAAGAAAAACTTTAAAAACTTTAAAAATCAATTAACAATGGAAAATCATATATATATATATATATATATATATATATATATATATATATATATATATATATATATATATATATATATATATATATATATATATATATATATATATATATATATATATATATAATAAAAAACAAATTAATTTAAAAAAAATCTAATTTTAAATACACAATTTTAATTGAAATAAAAAAATATAAAAGTTTTATGTAATTAACAAAAAATAATAATAATAATAAAGTAAAACATTTAAAAAACAATATTAAATCCAAATAAATTTAAAAAAAAATACAAAATTTATTAAATTTTATAAAATTATATTAAAAAACTAAACGTAAAACTTAATAATAAAGAAAAATTATCAAATTTAAAAAAAAGAAAAAAAAAGAAAGAAGCAAAATTTAATAAAAATTATTAACAAAAAAAAAAAGAAAAATAAATAAAAACAAATTTTATTTTAAATAAAAAAAAACTTTAATTTTTTGAAAAAAAAAAAAAAAAATCAATTAAAAAAATATAAAAAAAACGACGGCGGTGGTGGTGGGGGCGACGGGCGGCCGTGAGGCCTGGCTGGCACGCCCGGGTAGCGCCACGGGGGTGGGCTAGCTAGCCTCACGGCCCCCGGCCGTGAGGCCGGCTAGGCCGCCCCTGTGGCACCGCCCGACCGGCCCCCGGCGCCCAGCCGAGCGGCGCCACGGGGGTGGCCTAGCTAGCTTCACGGCGCCCGCCGCCGCCACCACCACCACCCCCGTTGGCTTTTAAATTTTTTATTTATTTATTTATTTTACATTTAATTTTTTAATTTAAAATAAAATTTGATTTGTTTTTTTTTTTTGTTAAATTTTTTAAATTTTACTTATTTTTTGTTTATATATATATATATATATATATATATATATTGTTGTTAATTTTAAAATTTGTATTTTTTTTCTTCTTATTATTATTATTATTAATTTAAATTATTAATTTTTATTTTTATTATTATTATTATTATTATTATTTTTAATCTAAATTTTAATTTTGTAATTTTAATATATATATATATATATATATATATATATATATATATATATATATATATATATATATATATATATATATATATATATATATATATATATATATATATATATATATATATAGTTTTTTTTAATAAGTTAGAAAAAAATGTTTTTGATGTTTTTTTTTTAAATTTTTTTGTCAATTTTTGTTTTTTTCTTTAAATTATGTGTTTTTTTTTTCAAATTTTGTCATTTCCTTTGATATAATTTTCAAATATTTTTGTTTTATTTATTTATTTTTGTTTAAATTTTTTATTTTTATGAGCTATTTTTGTTTTTTTTACATTTTAATTGGTTTTTATATATTTTTTTAATCTAAGTTTTGTGTTTTATTACCAACATGAAAATCACCACTCTAAAAAAAAAAGGTTGATGCAGCATCAATACGTTTCAAAATTAGCATGAAAATCACCACTCTAAAAAAAAAAATTTGATGCTGCATCAATACATTTCAAAATTAGCATGAAAATCACTAACATTTTAAAACAAATATTCATACTTCATAAATAAAAATATTAGAGTGTCAAAAATGTGCACAAAAAAAATGGTGATTCTGCATCACCACTTTTCAAAATTGGGTGCTTTTTATGCTACCAAAAAAAGGTAGGTAACATTGCAGTTACCTATTTCATCGGTAACATTTTTCTTCTGCTGAGTAGGATAAATGAGGACTACACTGCCTCTTGATCCTTCTCTTGAAGAGGCTTTGTCAAAGTACAATTTCCAGATCTATCCTCCTTTTGAATGTTGATCATTTGCACCTTGAAAGTGTTGTTTTTCACTTATTTCAGGCTAGAAATCATTATCATCAGCAACAAGGTGCAAAATTGATGACCCCAATTCCTTTTCTTCAACATATATGGGATGAATTGATGGATTGTGCTGATCACTAATGATGTAGGCCATTTGAGTTTCCCTATACAACCTTCTAAATTCCCCTCCAAATATTGGGATGGTAGCATATGACATATCCATCTGAAGGGTACCTACCAATTTCTTAGACCAAGATCTTGAAAGTAACATCCCAAATCTAGAAGGAATGTTAGCAACCACAATGTCCATTACTAAGCTCTTCAAAGGCAACTGGGTAAGGGAAACAACCAAATCCTTAATAACTCCTAGACACTTGAATTTTTTGGAGTCAAAGGTGTAAAGGGAATAGTATTTCTTGGTGATCTCTAATCCCAATTCATCCATCACTTTATTTTGCATGAGATTGTGGGAAGCACTAGAATCTAACAGAAAATTATGCAGCAATTTGTCATGTATATTGAGTGACACGTAGAAAGGCGGCGAGTTATCATCATTTTGGTCTTGGACATGACAACCTAGATAAATAGTGGGATGCGCATCCTCAAGGTTGACTGAATCAAGAGTGAGAGGAGGATGCAACAGACTCTTAAAAGACTCTTTATATGCTGGATTTTTCAATAATTCCAGGAGTGGAACTGGAATTTTGATTTTATTCAATTCAGATTTGAAACTAAAATAAATTGGAACTAATTCCTTAGTTTCTGCTATAATTTTGACAATTGGAGAAAAATTTTGAGGTGGAGGAACCTCATTTACCTTGGCCCTCTATTTAGCAACTTGTTTATTTGTTGAGGTGGCTGAATAAGACCTTTGGACCTCAAAGGGTAATTTTTGTTTTGAACTTCTTGCTGTTTTTTATCATTCTGTGCAAAAATTTGAGCATTCATATCATCAGAAAACAAACAAATTCTTGATCTATCTTCATATTCCTGAAATGTCAAACATGTTGACTGTGAAGTTTCTCCCACATGGTTTATTTATTCATTTTCTTCCTTATTTCCTTGTTGTTCTTATTCAACAAAATTATTTAAAGGAGGCTGAACATTTTGATCATCAACATTCCTCCTTGGGCGCTGTAGGATTTTTTGAGGCTGAAAAGGCCTCCTTAAGGGAGCCTGATTTCTATAAGATTCGTTTTGATTGGCTCTAGCAGCTGGTTTACCTCTAATTTTGACATCTTAGAGGCAAGTTCCTTGATCAAATTAGGCATTTGATCGATATTTTCTTCTGCTGAAAGAGTCTTTGAAGGAGAATGCTTTTATTCTTTCATCTTATTTTTATCTTTAGCTTCCTTTTCTTCCTCCATTTTTAATTTATTAGAATCCATGAGATTAGATTGCACTCCAATTGCAGCCTCTTGCATATTTGTCAATGTCTATGTTTTTTCAACCCTCAACCATAAGGAAAACTCAGAATCTAAAGCATTTGCAAAATTTATCATAGTTGTGGTTTTAGTAGGTTTACTTTCTTTAGGAATTTTTTGATAAATATGATTAAACCTCTTAGTAAAATCAGCTAAAGACTCATATGATTTCTTCTTCAGAGTTCCAAATTCAGTAAGATAATAGACATATTCTTTCCTATCACCCCAATGCTTCACAAATATCTCTTCTAATTCATCAATTCCTATAATTGAATTTGGAGCCAAACTTCTAAATCATTTTCAAGCTTCACCATCCAATCTTTGAACAAAGCGTCTTGACCAGACATCTTCATGTTCAATATTCTGATCGTCAGCATAACTATAGAAACCCACTAAATGTTCTTCAATAGAAACTCCTTCTCCCTCCCCAGTTTATTTGGAAGATATTTCAAGTAATCTCCTTGGGGAAGTGCATGCATGTGTTAAGGGAGAACAAGTGGCGCATATCTCACAACCACTATCTGTTGCATCCTTATAAGGGCAGGTTGAGCCATATTTTGCTGATGTACAATTGGTGTAGTTGTTTGAGAAATAAGGATTACAATTGGTGAATTCTGATTCTAATTTAAGATAGAAGAAAATTGGGGATCTTGAGCTGATTTTTAGGTTTTGGAATTGAGAAGAGTGGGTTTTCAAAAAGATGAATAGAGGATGTCTTGAATTCTCCTTTAGTAGAAGAATAAGAATCTAAAGTTGTCTCTTGAGGGGATGGAGTTAATTTAGCTTTATTTTGTTGAGAAAGAAAATTATATAAGTTAAAGGTAAGACCTTCGAGTACAGTCTCTTCAAGTGGATGAGAGGAAGATGACCCAACAGCTAGATTTGGAGAGAAAGGAAAATATTCTTGCTGAGGGGTGGCAAGAGACTGGTATTCAAGATGAGTCTGAAGGAAATTTAAAATAGTATTGAAGTCTTCTTAAATCAAAATATCCCTATCAAGAAATGATGCAATAGCCAATAATTGTTCTAATTCCCCTTCAGTCAGCACAAACTCTTTTGATTTCTTACTAACACTTAGAAATTCAGTTTCTCCTTCTTTGACTAGAACAATACTTATTTCATATTTACTAGGTGATGAGTAAGAAAAACCTTCAGCTGAGCCTTGGTTAACAACAGTCACTTTATTTTCTAAATGAGTAGCTTCCACTTGATATTTTGCAATAGAATCTTTTGAAACTAAAACCTATTTAGATTCTAAAGTAGATAGAGGTACCTTTTTCTTTGGAATGTACTTTTTATGTACCTTCTTCGCTGAATGAGATGTGGCTTCAACTGATCTCTGCTTTCCTTTAGCATCTTTGATAATTTTCTCTGGGTCAGCAACTGGAGTCACAGTTGGAGATCTCTAATTCCTCCTTGTAGAAGGAGGTCTTGAAACCCCTCTTCCTCTTCGTGGATTCGCTAGGTGAACAAATTTGCAGTCTTCTTCAGGTCAAAAATTCTTGTTCACCATCAAGAATTGATTTTCAATAGTTCATAACAATAGACACAAGAGAATACTTCATTACAAAGCTTTCGTCTCCTAGAAGACACACCAAAACATGTTGGAGTTGGAATCAACACTTGGACTGCAGCAAGCGCCTGACCAGACACATCTTAAACTATAAAGAAATGTAATGATTTGTTTTATGGGATTGGAAGATGGTATAAAATCTGATTTAATGAAGAGATATTTTGGTCAAATCCACAATTATACTAATGAGGGAATTGTAACTTGATGAGGTAGCAAGGTGAAATTTTGTAGCCTATGAGGAGAGGAAACAATAAGATGAGAGAAGAATCAGTAGGTCTGTAAAACAGAAGTCTACTGATTTTGTTACACAGTAATTTGTCACCGTCCTTACCATTCCCCATCCCGCACAATGGAGGACCCATTCTGTGACCTGTGAACATTGTCATGCCTTGAAAACATCATCAAAGCATCCCTCTGAACATGAGCTTTATTTGCCCTTGAGACATCTCCTTGCAAAAGTTATGAAAAACATCCCTTTTGGCATTGGCGCGGGCAGGCAGTTCAGTGCTCGCGCCAATGAGGAAATTACTGCAAAGAGGTTGCGCCAACTGGTGCTCTGTAATAGAGTCGTAGTCACGCCACCCATTTTGGGAGTTGTTTTTAAAATAAGGATGGTGTAAGTTGAGTTCTAACAAACTCACAAACCATTGCCTATCTTGAGTTGGGAGGTTTGGCTGCGGGAGTTCTATGGAGGGAAGTGGTTTTGCCACCTCTCATGGAACCTTCCTTGTTGATAGGGCCAATCCCATAATAATAGGGATCCCAACTCCTCCTTCCCCATCTATAAAAGCTTGCTAAAATCCATGGCAAGCTAGTCTTGAAGTGCCTAAGCTCTGAATCTCCATATTCCCAAGAGCCTTTGTGTTGTAAAGAATCCTCTTTTTCCCTTAAGGCTGATTCAAGTAAGGAGACCATTGTCACGAGACTCTGGAGAGGTTTTCCCTTTCCTTGGCGAGCTTTGCGAGATGTGGACTACTGGAAACCCGTCCGAAGGAGACCGCGACGTGAGAACTTGGTTGTAATCTTTCTTCGCTGGTTATTTAATAGATGATTATGATTATGGTTCCACTCCGTTTTCCATCATGTTAATGCGAGTAATGTCCTTTCTGACTGATGTTTAGTTACGTATGCCGGTTTCTATGCTTGTATCTGTTCGTTTCTTCCATGTGCAGGTGTTCATCCGCGGAGATCGTGGAGGGATTGTGATCTGCCGAGGCTGAGGAACGGGGACACTTCTTCTTCGGATCCTAGCGTTGGAATCCAGGTAGGCTTCTATTCCAAGTCTTTCATTCGTAACTAGGAACCTGCGTCATAGCATTGTTTGATTGTTGCTAGACCCCTTCTGGGCTAGTAGGGATCGCCTCTGTCCGCAGAGGGGATTTACCTCCTCAACAAATTGGCGACTCCGCTGGGGATCCAACTTTTTGTTTGATTTGTAAACTATAGACGGAGTCTGAAGTACATCCAGATAGCCTTCGAAACGCTTCTGCCTTGCATTAGCGGAGTAGATCAACGCTACTTCAGTCAATCTCCGGTTTGGTTTACGGACTGAACAACTTGGAGTCCTTGCCTTGCCTTGCCGTTTGTATCTTGCTTTTCCTTGCTTGATGAACCTTCTGGGTTGGGTTCTTTGTGTGTTTTTGCTTCTTGGATTGCTTAGCTTGCATTGGTCTGTTTCTGGAGTAGCTTGTTTTTAATTTTTTGTTGAGAAACTCGACTGGCGCGGTTTTTAACCCGACAGTCGTGCCAATTGGTGCATGTTGCCTTTGTTCAACCCGCGCCAATTGCTTTCTGGCGCCAATTTCACACTTACAGTTGCGCCACCCCTGTAAGTTTTTTGAGTTTTCTCATTTTTGAGCTCTCTGAAGTTGATCAGTGTTTTTCTTCTTGATTTTCCGACTGCCTGAGTGTGTTGGAGTCTTGTTTGGATGGGAATTCACCTCTGTCCTTTGGTTGTTTGCTTCTATCTACCGATTTCACGTTTTAAGCCCTAGGTCATCTAGTGGCTTAGTGTATCGAGCCCTCCTTGGGAGTTTTGGTGTTTGGATTGTCCTGTCAACTACCTGATTGATTCTCCACATTCTCTAAGTAGTTGTTCATTGTTTTATTATGATTTTTGGGTGATTGTTCATTTCTTCATTCGAAACTCGTTTGGTCTTGCTTTGGACCTAGATCACACGGTCCATTGGAAGCTTTTGAGTCTTTTCTTCGCTTTGAGAGACTTTGGTCGATTTGGGGATCTGATTGCTTGTGTTGTTGAGTGAAATGTGTTTGTTTCGCTCTCTTGAATATCGTTTCTCAAGTTGCTCCATTTGTTTTCAAGTTTTATTAGTGCATATTAGCCATTAAACATCGAAAAAAAAAAAAAAACTCTTTTGCTTTGTTAATTAGTGCAAATTGTGATCTTTTCCATATCACTAGTGATTAGTGTTTTGAATGAAAAGTTGTCAATTGCGTTAGTTGCATTAGAGATCTCGTTGCTTGGGTTCCTTTCATTTCGTTTGTGTAAAAGCTCTCGACTCTTCTCTAATTAGTTTTCATCGAACGAAATGTTGCACTGTGGCATATAGCTTTGCATTTAGGAGACACTACATACGATAGGGCCTGGAAATTGAAACTTAATCGAAGATCAACTGTAAAATTTATTCAATTAACCTAAGGCAGCATTGGAACTTAACGAAACATATTTAGAAGGTCTAGGCTAGAGACGTGTTCCGGCGTCGTTAAACCTAGCAGCTGTCGTTCGCCTATTGGCTTTAGACAGCACTAGTACGGACTTGCGCTCCCCGTACCGTCGCCTATATAAAGGGAGACCCCTATAGGTTTTCAATCATTTATCCACAGGAAGCCAAGTCTGCCGCCCTATACCCGTGATACACCGAACACAGCATTCGGGGAGACTACCTGCACGTACGGAAAGTCCTTGGTCGATTTCTGTTTCATTTTTTGAAACCAAGGTGTATATTGCAGTTCACGGATATTTGGTACACCCTTTGTGCCTAGTTTTTTCCTGAGCAGTCATTTGGTCTTTTCTGACTCCCTAAACTTGAAAAGATCGTCAAGCGCTTGTCCTTTCACGCTTGTGTCAACTCTGAAAGAGATAGAGTCATCTTTTTATCGTTTCTCGACTCTTAAAACATGAAACGGTAGAATCTCTTACTTTCCAATGTGGTAAAATTAATCGCCCACGATTACACGCTCGCTTAGATATTGCTTGTTGACCGTTTGATCGTGTGTCTTATCTCATTTTTCAGCCCGTGTGTGGTTTTGAGTTTGATGGCAACTTTTTCAGAGTTTACCAACCAAGGAATCCCCTCAGAAGGGAATCCTGGTCATTTTCCTCCTTTTGG
This sequence comes from Pinus albicaulis, assembly GCA_034641835.2. NCBI lineage: Eukaryota > Viridiplantae > Streptophyta > Pinopsida > Pinales > Pinaceae > Pinus > Pinus albicaulis. The sequence continues at coordinate 653,963,282 of CM076572.1, read as the reverse complement.
AAATGTTGGTGCTCCTTACATGGCGACGTTGTCCCTTCCTGGATTAACGGTTGGGTTGCCTGTTTGGTTGTTCTCAACCTCCGTAGTTCCGAATGTCTCCACTACTGTTCAATCAGTTCCTCCGACGGAACAACATCATGTTGATTCCAAGGTGGACCTCTCCCCTTCTTCGCCTGTTTCTGCGTCCTCATCTTCTACTTTGCCTAGTGAAAGCCTGGATTCGAGTAACCAGGTGGCTAAAAAGAAGAAGAAGAAGATAAAGAAGAAGAAGTCTGATAAGCGAGAGGCTAAATGTACAGCTACTGTCCATGAGGAATCTCCTCTTGATAAACCTTCCAACCCTCCACGGAAAGTCAAGTTCCCTTGCCGGTTGTGCATGGGAGACCATCTTCTTCGAGACTGCCCTGGCATTCCCAAGGTGCTCGAAGTATGGTCCAACGGCCGCCCACCGTTGCCTTTGGCTTCCGGGAGTCAGGTTGGGGGCATGTCTTCAGCTGGTGCTGATAAGGCTCCTAAGAAGCAAGGTAAGATCACCAATCCCTGTAAGTTGTGTGAAGGGCACCATGCCATTCACCTTTTTCCTTATATGGATGAAGCCAAACTAGTTTTGGACAACCCAACCGGTTCTACACCATGCCTTCCACCTGGTTATAATCGGCTTTCTTCGAGTCCTCCGCCAGCTGATCCTATGATTGGTCAAGAGTTATCCTTGGTCGATCCCACTCCCCCAGAAATTCAAATTCACGAATCCGTCCCTGACCAACCATTGGTCATAGGATCGGTTGAACTGGCCCCGTCCACGGTGCACCAGGTCTTTTCTGTCGAGAGTGGACCTCACACCCCCCATGTCCTTCTGATCTCTTCAGATTCTTCAGACTTGGAGAAAGATTCTCCTGTCCCTGTACTTCAAGAAGCCCCTCCTCCGCCTCCCATGATGGAGGCTCCAGAGGATATCCCTCCCGCCTTTGAGATGGAGGTCATGGAGGATGCTTCTTCTACCGTAACATCAGGGGAAGACCTTCGCTTGTCGATGGTAGCCCCTCCAAGTAGTTTGGTCGCTTCCTTTGACTGGAATCGATTTGCAGGATTTCGCCTTCCGTCTTATGTGCCTTTCGAGATCACAGTACAGGCTCTTGGTCTGGTCGTACCCAGCACCATTATAGACGAAGGTGCCTCTGTTAGTATTCTATCCTCAACTACCTGGCAAGCTTTCGGTTCACCGCCGCTTGCGCCCGTTACGCAGAATCTGTTGACATTCAATAGAAGAACGAGTCAACCGTTGGGGATCCTTCCAAGGTTACCTGTTACTTTGGGAGGCAAAACCGTCCATATGGACGTGATGGTTGTTCCAGGCCCCTTGGATTTCAATCTGCTCCTGGGGCGAGATTACACTTATGCCATGGGAGCGCTCGTCTCCTCCCTCTTTCGCGTGATGTGTTTTCCACATGAAGGACGGATCATGACCATTGATCAGCTTTCGTTCTTTGGTCCTAATATGGCATCTGGTCCGCCATCACCCCCTCCTGGTTTCTATCCACCCGTTGTATCTGCTCCGCCGCAGGTCAACTATGTGGCTACTTTCCCCGTGCCTGTGCTCAGTGATGATGCCGTTGTGCATAATGTGCTGGGGGCATTGGGTCCTGACTTCCAGGATGTTTCCCTTCCATCAGGAGTGGAACTCTTGGAAGTACCGCCTTCTTGTTCATTTTAATGTAAGTCGGTTAGAGCACGGTTTCCTCCCTGGGTCAAGCTCTTTAAAAAATGAAACAAGGTTGTCGGAGCAGCGTTCCTTGTCTTGTGTCAAGCTCCTTAAACCATGAAACAAGGTGTCTTGAGGACAGTTCTTTTAGGTGTGTCAACCTCGTTAAAATAATGAAACACAAACATGTTCAATTCGACTTTTTGTTTTGAACCTTCACTCCATTTTCAATGGACTGAAGCTTGGGGGGCATGCGCCTCGAATTGAGACATCATGCTGGGGGGCATGCCCGTCTTCCAAATTTCAAGCATAGTTTGCATATGTGTGTGTTCATGTGTGCTTTTAAGCTTGCGTAAAAATGAAATGTGTGATTAGATACATTGTGTGAATACATTTCGCATTGGGTCGTTTGTTATGTAACTGATACATTATATTACATCTGTATTAGATATTTGCATGACATATAGAAAACATCATCACATGTAAAGAAAGATCCATCCAAAATAGTCATATGTATATATATATATGTGTGTCGAAATGTTTGCACAGTGTGCATCACAAAACTCAAAAAAATATACATAGTCGTCTTAGTACATCCTGAGACACTGTGTCTCTCAAAAATAGGTGTGGCATAAATCCTAAGGACTAATCCGCATGGTGCTCATGGTAGCACGTCACTGCACGCACTAGGCACCTCAGGATTCGGTGGATCCGGTTCGGAACTCCCACCGTGTGGCGCTGGTATGCCATCGGTACGTCTGATAGCCGGGCATAGTCTGGGATCCCATGGGCAATCCCCTCGAGGTTCTGGATCAGTTCCTCTCCTCCGGTGCCTTCCCCCTGGATCTCAGGGGCGAGTTGTGTCCTCCGGGAGATTGGAGACATCCCGGCTGGTCTCTCAGGTCCTACATCTGCATGCATATACAATTGTGTTAAGACGAATGTGTATTAACAAAAAAAAAACATATAAACATAAAATCAAAAATATGAGGTCTTACCCAGCTCCTCGTCCCAGTCATCTCCTTCTGGTAGTGGGAGATCTGGGTCCCCGGTAAAGTCAGTCCCCGAATAGGGCCAATCTTCCACGACGATCAGTTGGCGCCGTAGCCACCTAAAGAACTCTGGCCTCCAAGACATCTGTTGGCCACCTCCAGATCTGGGCATCAGTGCTGCCCAGCGAGCCATTCGTGGCTCTCGTGGTATCGGACTCGCCACTGCGGCCCCTTGGCCCTGGAAGATTGGTATGCGTTCCAGAATGAACGATACTAAGATGGAACCATAACCGAACTGTTTCAGTTTCCCCTGTTTGCACCTTGTGAGCTGCCTTTTCATGTTGATGGTTACTGCTTCTGCCCAGTTGAACAGTAAGGGACCCATGCATTCTGAGGCCAACAGGAGTTGAGTCTTCGTGGCCTCGTGCGGAGCCTGCGACCCAGCAGCCCGCGTAATGGTATGGAGAACTACTCTCAGTGCTAGATCAGGGATAGTATGGATGTCTACCTTCTTTCTTCCTGATCCTGTTTGTGCCCCTCGACACACCCATGCCATTACCTGTTCCATCTTTTCCCCGGATGGTCTGCTCCCAGTCAGTACAGGGATTGGACCTCTGCGGGACAATCCAGTAATGAAATAAATGTCAGTGACCTCCAGTTCCAACACCTGGTCTCGTAATCTGAACACTTGTTCATTTTCATCCCAGATGCTGATTAGATATTGGAGGAGCTCGGGCTGAGCTCGTAAACATGGCGTGAGGAAGAAATTTTTCAATCCACAGTCTCTAAGTGCATTCATGCAAGCTTGGCTTTGCATGGCCTGTTCATCCTTGTCTCCGTGCTCTCGTTCCTTCCATTCGATTGCCATTTTGAGTGATTATCTGCATTCACATGGTCAAAAACCCCTGGTTAGATCTTTCATGAGCTTCAAAATCCAAGGAATTTGGTTTAAATACCGAAATTTTGGGCGAAATTTAAGGTTCGGCCGCTGGCGCGGCTGTTTTGCGAACAGTCGCGCCACGTGGCGCGAGCCCTTTACAAAAAAGAGCTCATTGGTGCGGGTCCGTGCCCGATACCCGTGCCAATGGGCCCGGCCCTAAAATTTTAAAAATGGCCATACAAGACTGATTCTTAAGGGAAAATCTTTAAAAAATGAATGAAAATGTAGAGCAAGGGAGCGCCTTTTACCTGTGACAGACGAGAAGCTGAATGGTTGCCTGGATTGGTCGCAATCACCGTCAGAAGTTTCTGCTCCAAATGGACCACTGTTGCTTTCCACAAGGTAAATAGTAAAAAGTAATTTCATTTTTACCAATTAGACATATTTATAACTTTTTCGACGTTAAATGAGTTTTAAAAAGTTATTTTTATCAAATATTTGCATATATTATGTCGAAAATGGGTTTTACGCTTGCTTGGTATGTGCAGCAGCAGGTTTTTGCGACTTAAAAGATGGAAACGAGTTGTATTTTATACTTTTTCGGACTCGGTAAATACACGAAAAAGTCACTCTGGAGTCATCTTTCAGCTCTTTTCCGACTCTCTAAATATGAAAAGATCGCCGAGGCCCTTGTCGTTTCGATCTCGTTAAAATGGACACGAATCGACATCCACCCAGTATAAGTTTAACCCTTTTTCGGGCTGGGATGGATTGATTACGAAAAAGGAATACCCTAGCCTATTGCGACTAGGAGGTTTTTCCGGATATTGTTTTCTACCTTTTCGGATCCGGGGAACTATTTACGAAAAGGGACCTGTGGAGTTTTCTTTTCCACTGTCTTTTCAAACTCTCTAAATATGAAAAGACGCCGAGTTCTTCCTTTGTCAGACTCGTTAAACCCTGATGACATCGGATCTAGTTGAAATGACGTTCTCCGAGTTTCTCCTTCCTAGGACTCGTTAAATGCACTAGGATGGATTTGCCCGAAGGGCGGACTTATATCGCAAGCATATGCTATCCCCTTCAAGCTTGTTATTAAAAATAATTGGGGTACTCGCCAGAAATGGTGGGGGAAAAATGGAACCATCGTCGTTGTTGTCGGCAGTATGTCGCTCTTGAACATGGCACTTGTCTGCATCCGTGTCGGGTTGGGGACATCTCATCTCGTTGCTTCACTTTGCCTCCATGGGTTTGGGTAATCTCTTTTGACCTCTCATCTGTTCACTGCCTCGTCACCATGACCTCTGATCCGTTGATGTCAAATACTGCCAAGTCCACTGTCGTGCCGTTCATGTGTTCAAGAGAAGTTGGCCTCTGCAAATATCAACCTTCCTCTATTTCTCATACGATCCTGATTCACAACAAAACATTATGTTCCTCTGTCTCGTGTCGATGATGTGGGAATCATTATGGCCCACCTTCGATCAAGGTCACTTCCTGTCGACATCAACTCATTATCCAGGAAGTTGGTCTAGAGACTCCTTATGGTACCTTGGAGCCTGCATGCCTCAATGGCAGGTTCGTCGCATTCGACGAGAGGTTTACATCATCGGCCTCCGATCGAGTGATTCTGCGGGTGTTCGACGTCAACTCATTTTTTCGCACGCCGTAGATTGTACCTGTGGTACCTTGAGGACCATTGTCATTATTGGTGGTTTCTCTCGCGTCTGTTAACAACTTTTATCATTGGCTGGTAATCAGATGATGTTCTTGCATGTTCGACTTCAACTCACATATTCGCATGCTTGAACTTGTACTCTGTTGGGTCGAGATGGAGCGCAAGACCCTGGATTGTGTCTGTTGTAATCCAGGCTGCGATTGTGGATTATTATCGTTATGTACATGACTCACTTACTGGATGGCTGCGACCATTCCTGAGTCTATTAGTTTGATCTTAGTTGGATGGCTGTGTCCATACCCTGGATCCGGATTATAGCATACTCTGTTTCGGATGGCTGCGTCCATACCATATATATACATCATGTACTTGAGATATCAGTTGTATCTTTCTGCGCAGGTTTTCCGACGGCGGGCCTTCAGTTGGACATGTTCTCGTAAAGCATTTCACCCCTCTCCCTCTCGGGCCTCATACTTTAGGGGGCATCTGTTACACAGTAATTTGTCACCGTCCTTACCATTCCCCATCCCGCACAATGGAGGACCCATTCTGTGACCTGTGAACATTGTCATGCCTTGAAAAAATCATCAAAGCATCCCTCTGAACATGAGCTTTATTTTCCCTTGAGACATCTCCTTGCAAAAGTTATGAAAAACATCCCTTTTGGCATTGGCGCGGGCAGGCAGTTCAGTGCTCGCGCCAATGAGGAAATTACTGCAAAGAGGTCGCGCCAACTGGTGCTCTGTAATAGAGTCGTAGTCGCGCCACCCATTTTGGGAGTTGTTTTTTAAATAAGGATGGCGGAAGTTGAGTTCTAACAAACTCACAAACCATTGCCTATCTTGAGTTGGGAGGTTTGGCTGCGGGAGTTCTATGGAGGGAAGTGGTTTTGCCACCTCTCATGGAACCTTCCTTGTTGATAGGGCCAATCCCATAATAATAGGGATCCCAACTCCTCCTTCCCCATCTATAAAAGCTTGCTCAAATCCATGGCAAGCTAGTCTTGAAGTGCCTAAGCTCTGAATCTCCATATTCCCAAGAGCCTTTGTGTTGTAAAGAATCCTCTCTTTCCCTTAAGGCTGACTCAAGTAAGGAGACCATTGTCACGAGACTCTGGAGAGGTTTTCCCTTTCCTTGGCGAGCTTTGTGAGACGTGGACAACTGGAGACCCGTCCGAAGGAGACCGCGACGTCAGAACTTGGTTGTAATCTCTCTTCGCTGGTTATTTAATAGATGATTATGATTATGGTTCCACTCCGTTTTCCATCATGTTAATGCGAGTAATGTCCTTTTTGACTGATGTTTAGTTACGTATGCTGGTTTCTATGCTTGTATCTGTTCGTTTCTTCCATGTGCAGGTGTTCATCCGCGGAGATCGTGGAGGGATTGTGATCTGCCGAGGCTGAGGAACGGGGACACTTCTTCTTCAGATCCTAGCGTTGGAATCCAGGTAGGCTTCTATTCCAAGTCTTTCATTCGTAATTAGGAACCTGCGTCATAGCATTGTTTGATTGTTGCTAGACCCCTGCTGGGCTAGTAGGGATCGCCTCTGTCCGCAGAGGGGATTTACCTCCTCAACAGATTTAGTAGAAATTCACAAAAGTAGCAGTTTGACAATATTCCATTGAGAGAAAGCTATTTCTAGTCTGAAAAGATTCTCACTAAAATATCATGAAGATTAACTATAATGAGTGATGCTCTTCCATGGTTATAATATAGATTTTATCAGGAATGCTCATTGTGTGAGACTAATAAAAATCGATAAAATACATAACAATCTTAAGAGACTAATAAAAACACATAACAGTATGATTATTTGCAAACTGGAACTGAAAGAAAGGAGATATGGAAATACAAGTAAATTAGACAATACACACAACAAATTGGTAATAAGTCCTTGGTAGTATTATTCCATTTCATTCAAAAAAAAAATTACACTTCATATAAGTCAAAATTCTATAACCACCAACCAACCTTGACTTCATATCAGTTTGGCATATATATAAAAAATATGATACTATCATCTTCCACAGAAAAAGGTAAATCTGTTTCAACGGTCATTAGAACCTCGTGTAAGAGGTGAGGCTTATCTAAAAATTTAATACGAAGTGCCATGACATAATGAAAATAAACAAACTTAAGGCTAACAATTCAGAGTGGTTTGTATGATGTGGCAGTCTATGGGAAGACTCCTCTTCTGTTCTGGTGGAACCAACTCCATAAAAAGTGTAAACAATAGTGAAAATGACATGTGACTGTTCCTTGAATGATACCCAGTACCTTGTAGAAATGTGCTGGTGCTGAGAGTAGTGGTAGAAAATTATTTCAAAGAAACTCTGCCACTGTTCCGCTGTTCCTTTCCTTCTTTGGTGGAAAACCCTTTGTAATGACGGAAAACCTGAAATTTTTTGGATAGAATGGTGGAGGTTCATTTTATGAGATATTATAAAGAAACGCTTTGAAAAAGGTATAACTGATAGGGGATAGGTGGAGCAGAATGAATGATAAGCGGGAGGAAAAAAACTTTTAGACATATATCGCAATCAAAAATTGGGGTTGGAGCATTTAAACTTAAGACACAAACGGGAGAAAATGTGATTTTCGATGGGGTGATGACGTGGCAAAGAAGTGCGACTGATCGTAGATCACACATCGCAAGTTTTGTTATAAGACACAAGATTTAAATGTTAAAACTCACGAAGTGCGATGTGCGATGAGAGCAGAGGTGACATGGCATAACAAACAATGGGGTCGCCCACAGATCACACATCAGAATTTTTGTTATGAAACATGGGAGCTAAATGTTGGAACTGGCGAACTGCGATGTGAAATGAGACGAAAGGTGGGGCCTAGACAATACCGTAAATCGCACATCGCAAGTTTTGATATGAGATACGAGAGTTAAAATTTGAAATTGGCGAAGTGGGATGTGCGATGTGAATGGAGGGACGTGTCATGACAAATGGTGGGGCTGCCCGCAAATCACAAATCAGAAGTTTTGAGGAAGCAGAAATGATTTTGGTAAGTGAAATTTGCGAAAATACAACGCTAAAAGTTAGGTGGGGCCCTTTAAACGGATTTTAAAAGTAGAAAATGAATATTTCGTTAAGTCATGGTAATATGATAAAAAGACGTCCGAAGAATAAAAAGTCTTTATAATGTATTCGAGGCATATAAAAGGGAAGTATGGGTCCCATACCATACCGCAAATCGCATTTCGAGGGTTTTGTAGGAGACGGAAATCATAACGTAAATGGGAGTTAAAACTGCGAAGCGCTGATTGCGATGAAAGGTAAGGGGTCCATAATGTTTATTAAGTGTGATAAGTTATATCATATAATATATGATATAACCAAGGTTTTGTTGTGGTGCGGGTAAAGGCTGCGATAAAAGAAATATATGGTAAGTTAAAAAGGAAATATGATATGGTTGTTGATGGGTGTGCGGAGCTGCTTTTTTAACTATAAAAATTGGATTTTATGAGTTAAAAATGGGTTTTGAAAAGGGAAATGAGAGGTTAGACTTTGGGTTTTTTGGGAAAATGAAAGGTGAAAGAGGGAAAATGAAATGAATGAAGGTAGAAATGAAATTTTCTCACCACTACACTTTGAGAGAGACACTTTCATCTTATAATCAAATTGAAAAGGTAGATTGATTCTTTGGAGAATGATGACTAGAATTTGAAAATATTTGGAAAAATTGTAGTGCTAACAGGTACAATAGAGAAAAAAGAGGGTTCCCCCCCGTCCTTTTTCTCATAATAGGTTTCCCACCAGTCCTTGACATGGGGGGTAGCTTTGAGGAGTGTAAAAATAATCTTCTCTCGGTCGGAAAAGTCATGAACTGAGAAATATACTTCAAATAGATTCAACCATCTATCTATGATGTTTACATCTATTTGGCCCTCAAATGTGGGAATGTAAAAGTTTACTTGTACCTTAAAAGTATTTGCGCCTCCAGAGTGGCTGCTAGATGCAGATGCGCCGCCGATGGGTAGTCATTGAAGGATCTGGGCAAAGTTATCCATCATCATGTTCCTTTGTTTTTTGAGGGCCTCCTCGTGCAATATTTTGATAGGATTTCCTGCTCCCTCATCTTTCTTTTCCTCTTGCATGGGTGTCCGTCAGGGTTTGCGAGGCTTATCTTGCAAAGGTTCAACCAGATCGAGCCCTAACTCCTTATACAACGACCTTGTTGGGGACATGCAAAGAAGGATAGACCGCTCTGATACCACTTATCTAGATTTATGCAAGAACGCAACATAACACACATATAACCGTGAATACAAAAATTCAGCGGAAATAACACTTCATTTCATTAATATCAAAGAACTGAAATTTGTTTACAGACAGAATGGAAATAAACTAGCTAGGGCACTAGTAGCTTATCTATGAGAAGGGATGTGGTAGCTACAAGCCTCTAAAATTTGTTACAATGAGGCTCGAGGGCCTATTTATTATTGAGAAACAATGGAATACCCTAAACATCCAAAAACCTAACCCTAGAAGATGAAGTGCCAAAACTATGGGCCCCATTTGGGTAAATTGGTACATCAACTTCCCCGGGACATAACATTGGCATACAATCTTCGTTTGATGTGCTCAATACCTTGTTTGAAATATATATCTAAGGAATACATATTTTGAGTTAGAAAAATTGGTCTATGACCCATGTTTCTCCCAATTTTCCCAAAAAATGCCGTTTAGGGCCTCAAAACGGCTCCAGAAGTTTAGGACCCTAAAAACTGCTAAAAATAGTAAATTGTGCTATAATTAAGAAAATGAAAAACTGAAAGAGAAAATGGTGGGGCCCCAAGTGGAATAGGCAGGCGGCCACCAATATCCACCTGGATCACTTTGGCTTACACTTGCGCATCATCTTGCAAGCCAAGATGAGCGTGCCAAATCAGACTACGGGGCTGTTAATCTCCTCCACCATGAATCCCCGAGATTTGCGTGTGACATCATATCTCTTCTTTATGTGATCCGCCATGACTTTATCCTGTGTTTTGCCTCTAAAATCTGCCATAGGGTCACCCCCCTTGTTTGGTAGACTTGTGATTCAGTGAATTAAATCTGCATCAATGGGAATGTGCTCTCCCAGCCAGAGCACATCATCATGAACCAATGCCAACAACTTCCAAACACAGATATCATTAATGAGATTGCACCCAAAATGAGAGATTTGAAATATATTAAGTAGGCCTACATTGTGCAGACTAATCATTCCCCTCTTTGGTTTGAGGTGCACCATGCCTCCTTCATAGGTAACTTGATCTAGATAGAGATTTGGCGCAAGATCGGGAAAATTTTCAAAGTTTGTGATGTCCCAGTCATCAAATCGTAGTTGTGGGATTTTAGAAAGCATATTACCCTCCATTGGGATGTTTTATAGGATTATAAGAACTTGGATACCTGCGCACACCTTATCTAAGTCCTTCGGTGCTTTAACAGTAGGTTTGCACAACACAATATAACTGGGAAGCTGCAAGAAGGGGGCTATTTCTACCACTTCATCGTCACCTTCCTCAATGGTCTTTGGGATTTCGGCCATGGGTTTTTTCATTTTATCTCCTGATGAATGGCGTGGTCTGGGGGTCTTTTCTCTAGGGGACTTGCGTGTTATAGATGTTTGACCCTTCTTCATTTTGGATGGCACAAGGGTTTATACAATGGTTACTTCTGGTGTATCAGGGTCATCACCTGGTCTGGTGGATATCATCTTGTACTGAATTACGAATTGGAGACCAGATTTACGCAATGCATCCTCAGACATAGGATCCAAACCTACATAGAAGCAACAAAGGCAATGGAAAATAAATAACTTAGAGCTTAAAGATTTCTTATAATGCAAAGGGAATTATTATGACCCCATAGGTTATATTTATACTTGTGGCACATCTACAACGACTCTTTGTGCATTAATGAGGTTCCATTACTGACAAAACATTCCCAAATCTGGAAAAATACCTTCATTAAATGCATCTTGGATGCTCCTAAAAATGGTAATAAATCTGTCTTATCCATTTTTTTGTTAAAATGACTAGTTTTTGACACTATTGCGCACCAGTCAATCTTCTGGCACAGATACTGCGCACGTGTCGCACCTTACTGCGCATTCACCATCACATTTGCGTAGGTCTGATACTCCGGCCATATAGTCATTTGGTAGGCACAGGGTCATCCCTGTACGACTTCAGATGACCTCCATTGACATATCACGAATGGTATTCACCACTCAACGTGGCCAGGCGCATTGCTCCTCCATCGGTGATTTCCTTGACAAAATAGGGCCCTAGCCAATGCATATTTAATTTCCCTGGGTGGCGCACAAAATTGTTGTCATATAGTAAGACCAAATAATCCTCCTTGAAAACCTTCTGCCTCATATGCCTGTCATGTCAGGCTTTTTCGCACGCCTTTTGGACCTACTAGTGATAATTAGAAAACAAACTGATCTTCTTCCAAAGAAACCAACTGCAACAACTATTCTTCTAGAGCATCTTCTTCAGCCATATTGGTAAATGCTGCAATGTGTAGACTAGGAACAATGAACTCCATGGGCAACACAACCTCTTGTCCATATGCCATCCTAAACGGTGTCCTCCCAGCCAACTTCTTGCAAGTAGTCCTGTAGGCACAGATAATTGCAGGCACTTTCTCATCCCAATCATTTTTGTTAACATTGCATACCTTAGTGAACGTGGTCTCCAAGATCTTATTGAAAGGTTCAACTGCACCATTTTCCTAGGGTCCATGATAAGGTGAGTGATTCTGATGACACATGTTAAATTATTCATTCAAGGCTTCAATAGTTTAATCACTATATTATCAAAAATAAATTTCATAGTAGTATTAGCAGTACAGTCCCTCATCGGTTTGCCTTCAGCCGATCTGGTTACATAATCTGTCGTAGTAATGATGTACCACACACCACTCTTTCTTCCTGGAGGATTAATAGGTCCCACAAAATCAATAGCCCAGTTCTCAAAATCTTGCAACGCCATCTGCAGATTCAAGGGAATCTCATCCCTACGTGAAGGTTTCCCTGTTCTTTGACAAACACCACATGTGACAATGCGCATAGGCATCATTGTGCAATGTGGGCCACCACAACCGAGCGTGAAAGATCTTCTGCGCAGTGGCCTTACCTACATAATTACCACCAGAAACTCCTCCATGAGCTTCATTGAGGATTTACCGCCTTTCAAACTCCGAGACATACCTTCGCAGGACCTCATCTGTACCTAATTTTTACAATTTTCAAGCAATAATGATGAAGTCTGTTGCATGCGCCACAAGGTATTTCTTTTTCTCCACTGTATACTCCTCAAGTGCACAATCGGTAGTCGAAAACTGAATGATATTAGGGAAATTCTCATCAGCCCCTTTTATCGCAAATAACTGCGCATTGGGCAGTCCATCGTCTATGTTTGTGGGCTCTTCTCCTGATCCAATGTGCGATAGATGGTCTGGTCCAACATTTAATCATATTGGTTTTTCTATAATTTTCAAAATCATATTCCTGGAACAGCAAAAACCACCTGCAGATCACGCTTGTCTGCGGCCCCCCCCCCTACATAGGCTTGTTGACTAGGTACTTCAAAGAAGAATGAGTAGTGAACATTTTAAAGTGACTTCCCAACATATAGTGGCATAATTTCTGTAGTGAATATACCATGAAAAGACCTTCCATTTCTCTGGTTGAGTATTTCTTCTCCGCACTTGATATTTTTCGGTTGGCATAAGCAATAGGATGATTAATTTCTCCTTCCCCTGGATGCGCTAGCGCAACTACGAGCACACTGGATGAGGCATCCACATGTACATGCAATTCCTTGGACCAATTCGGGAAGACTAGGATGGGCGTAGTGACCATTTTTTCCTTGAGCATCTCAAATCTCTTTTGGTAGTTCAGATCCCAGTAGAACGTTGCATCCTTCTTTAACAAATTTTCCATAGGAGCAGTTATCAACGCATATCCCTTAATAAACTTTCTATATTGTGCCCCAATATTGAGCACAACTGCTTAATATTCTCAGGTACTTCCAAATTGACTATGACAACAATCTTTGAAGGATCCACCATTAATCTTTGTTGACAGACAATGTGTCCTAGTAGTATTCCAAAGGGTACACAGAAGATACACTTCTTGATATTCAATGAGATCTAATACTTCCTACAATTATCTAGCATTAAGCGCATATTGGACACATGCTTCTTCAACAACCCAAAGACAGTCCAATCATGAAATTATACTTCCAAAAACTTATGTATAAATTCTTTGAAAGCAACAACTACCACGCATGAGAAAATGGCATGAGCGTTCTTCAATCCAAAAGGAATAAATATATACTGGAAAGATCCCCATTCAATGGAAAAAATGGTCTTACTCCTATCTTTTTGCCCAATCCAAATATGATGATATCCCTAAAACCCATATGTAAAAGAGTATGCTTCTTGACCTCCAACATTATCCAAAACTTCATTTGAGAATGGAGTTGGGAATGGGTCATGCACACAAGCATCATTCAATTTGCATAGATCAACACAGATTCTGATGTCTCCCTTGGTCTTCTTATCTTGCACAACCATGGGACTTACCCAGTCAAATTTTTCCATAGGCTCAATGATTCCTACTGCCACCATTTTTTCCAATTCTTCTTTCACTTTCTTCTTATACCCGGGGTTTAGCCTGTATGGACGTTGTTTTACAAGGCACACATAAGGTTGTAATGTGATTTTCAACACTCCCAGGTCCCCAATGATTCATTTTAATTCTAAAAACTTTGTGGGGAATAGATCGCTATATTCTATCAGAAACTCAACAACCTTTCCTACTACATCATTATCCCATTAGTCTCCAATCTTTGCTAGCTTAGGTTGTTCTTCCATTCCAATATTTACCTGTCTTAATTTAAACATCTTGTCACATCCATCGAGATGATTAGGGGCACAACCACTATGCACTGGCCTTCAAAATTAGGAATCATGATATTCCTTGGATCCTCATCATTTTCTTCTACTGGAAGGTTTCTGCAATTCACAATGGTGTTCATCTGCGCGTCCGAAGCTGGTGTCACACACTCAATCATAGGCTTAGTGGAAGCAAAGATGAATTCTTGGATATTGTGCAGAGCCTGACCAATTGTTTCAAACCCAGTTTAAAAGCTAAAGGTAAGAATAAAAATGTCTACGAACGTAGACCAATCACTAATGCTTCTGCGCAATTCTATTTCTAAGTACCATTCAGTTGGCACCTTTCCCAATGTATGAATAAACATATGAACCCATTCAGGCTGTGGTTCTACACCCCATACCCGATTCCACTTGGCGAGATGTATGTGCGGGTCTTCTTTGCTAGAATATAAATCCTCCTCTTTAATTAATAGGCTTTTAAATCATAGCCTCATCATTTGTGCACATTCCTCCCAATATTTGATATTGTCCTTATGTTTTTCCCACCATCTTGTCGGAGTAACATGTAAGCCAAGATCCAAAGCATGAAATCTCTGTTCTGCAGGCACAAAACTTTTCAGCTCTCGTAGGAACATGTTTACATCAGTTGAGCCATCGTAATGTGGGAAATCACATACCTTAGATGTTATACAATGCAAAGCGCGGGTCACAAAATTACAACGCAACACAAAGACCTCAAGCAGGTGGTTCTTCCAATTATCTAGTTCTTCATCAAAGTATTAAAAGAAATAACTATCCTTCTCACAGTTAAGATTCCCATTGACTGTCGGATTAATTGTATAAATTTTAAACAATACTGTGATGTATACTAGACTCTCCTAATCTAACAATTAAATCCACTATTAAATACAGAATCCTTCTACTTAATTCTTTGAGGAAATTAAATCACCAATTGTAAACACATGAAGAAAAATCAATCACACACAACAAGATGTTTTTTTTCGGGAAAGCTTAAAGCTAAAAACCCCAACCATCATATATTATGTATATCATGGATCATGAAAGAATATCATACAAATATTTTCTCATAGAGCTCTCAATACAATATACAATCGTATCACACTGTCATACAAAAATTGGTTCACACATAAACCAATTTACTGCCTCTTGACAGCCTTCCTCCACTGTGCAATCCCTGCTAATGAAGATCTTTGAATGAATTCAACCTTGCCTTGCCTTGACTGCGCAATCATAATTGGCATCTCCAATGTGTGTGTAGATGCATTGAATGCACCACTATAGTCACAACTGATAGTAAAATAGACCCTTTCACCTATCTCTCCACTAGGTCTTCACTGGATCTGACATGAAAGTAGTTAACAATAGTATTTCTTCAGTTTCATGTGCGACCACTGAATGTGAATTAATTAAATAATTAATTCATTGATCTCTCATTAGTGTATCTTTAGTTACAACTAGCACAACTAAGTTTAACTCACTTAACTGAGTTAAACTAAATAACTACTCACATAACTACTCTTCCAACTCTGTTACAACTTTGTCACACTCAGTTACAATGAAGTCCACTGTGCATGTCCCACCAACCAACCTTGGAACTTGTAATTCCTTTAATCAACTGGTTTGCCACATCAGTTATGAAATCAAGTGCTTCAAGGGAATAAATTATTATTTATTGTCTGATTATTATTAAGGGCTAATAATAATCTACATGTATTCTATTTTTAGACATGTGATCTATAAATAGACTTTGCCAATGCGTCTAAAAATAGAAACTCATCTAAAAATAGAATTTTCTCAATCATATAGAATTAGTCTCATATTAATTTTAGAATATGCTCACCATTCTAAAAATAGGCATACACCTAAAAATAGCCTGTAGGCCCCACCTAGTGAAGGTGCTTAATTTTCACTAGGATCATCATCTTGTTGAATCTCAACATTAACCCAGTATTCTTTGCACAAAGTTAGTTCATAGATTTGATCAATCTCATCCTCGGCATGCACTGGTTCAGCATACCTTTGACCTTTTGTAGGATCAAGAGGAATTATTACCCTAACTCCATTGCTCTCAAATTCAATCCTCCTTTTCTTCAGATTGATAACACCATCCATGTCAATGGCCCAATCCAATCCTAACAATGTAGGATAGGGATCAATATCTACAATATGTATGATTTCAAAGTCTTCCAACACCTGTGACACCTTCTATATTGACCAAAAATTTTTACAATCTACCAAAAGGAATGATCTCCTACTGGTTAGATATTCACAGTTGGATGATATACCATTCCAACTTTGGTTCTTCCATGTGCTCCCATGTTTGTTTAGGAAGAACATTAGCATCTAATCCCAAATCTAGAATGACTTGGTCCATCTCATAAGCACCAATCTGTGCAGTCATACACATCTGTCTACCCGTTCTTTTATTTTTCTTATAGATTTTATTGACTTCTCACTATTCTACCATAGGATGTTCTTTTTCTGCGCAATTATCTATCAATGCCTAAAAATTTTCAACGGCCTTCTTGTTACACAGAAACTTTATGCATGCTTGTAAAAATGGCTTAATCTCTTCTTCTCCTCCTACTTCAGTGTTCTACCACTTTTTGAAGTATCTCCTTGTGAAAATTATTTCCTTGCTTCAATAAAGGTTTATTTTGCATGCTGAAGATTAAGGCCTTATTTATTTTCAAGGGCTTTTCGAATCCATACATTGGTGGCAGGTTTCTTTCCTTTATCTTCATTGGTAGCTACACCAAATCCTAGTAACTACATTCACACAAGGATCTTCTTCTCGAGTTTCTGCGTGAACCATCTGAAGGTTCTGCGTTGGAGTCTTATTTTCCTGCATTTTATCAATCAATACCAGAAAATATTTTATAATGTGATCAAATTGTCTACAATACCCACAGGACTGTCGCACTAGATTTAGAAAGTTGCACACATAATTACAAGCATCACCATAGTTATAAAAAATCACTTGTCCTCTTCCTCGACTAGCTGAGCCACCTCCTTGGCCTCTTTATCTGCCTTGGAATCCTTCGTGCCCAGAAGGGGATGCTGGTGATGTAGGCTCGACCTGCATTCTATAGTTCTATTCTTTGTCCAACGTCATATCATAGGTATGGAAATGTTGCTCATCATGCCCTAATGACGAACAAAACTTGCAAAATGGATTCTTTAACTCAGCCTGATATTTTCCAATCCTTGGGCAAGAATATCTGTCACGTAGTCTAGCAATCTGACATATAGTACACCATACAAGGTTCTTCAATGGACTAGGACCCCCAACATTTAGATAGTTGTTGAAAATAGGACAATGGTCTTTATGATGCCCAGAAGCTTTGCATTTGATACACCACACCTCTATGCATACCTCCTTGTCTTTTTCCTTGCACAGATTTTGAATTTACAGATGCATTGCTTCTAGTTGACTCTGAATATATTGAGTTTGCAATGCTATAGGTGTTGGGGTAGCCTCCAACTTCATTGCAACTTATACAGCCTCATGTTGTATGGAAATATTTTGCTGACACAATGGTTTGCGCAGATGTAGAAGAAACATAGCAATGAACCACTCTTTATGTTGAGTATCATCAATCACAAATCCACCATATGTGATGGTGCGGTTCAACCTTTGATAAACCTCCCATACCGATTCATTAGGTTCTTGACATATATCCTTCATTTTTGTCACCAACTATGCATATGACATAGGTTTCGTAAACTAATCTTTTAGGGCTTCTTTAATTTCTTCCAGGGTGGAATTAAGGTTTGCTTGCACATATCTAATGTAATGGTCTAGTGCGCGATCTTGGAATGCAGTAGCTAGCTGCACTTTTCTAATATCAATATTGTTTACTTGCTAAGCCTAACATATGGCCTCGATTACAAACCAGAAGTGATCAGTGCCCTCATTTCAAATGCCTATGAAATTAGGTAATTTCATGGATGCATCCATATCTACTTTAGGAGGGAGAAGAGGTGGAGGTGGAGGTGGAGATGGACTGCACAGGGGGGTAGGTGATCTGTGATGTGAGCTCAAAAGTGGAGTGAATGTAGTAGCAAACAAAATCAAGGGTTTTTGGTATGACAAGATTTCTTCTTCAGAGTCAATTTTTAGTTCAGGTTAACTATTAGACCTAGGCTTCAAAGGGCTATAAAGGACTTGTTCAGAGTCTTCTCGATAAATTATTCCATTGCGCGTAGCTAAACCTCTTTGATGCATTTAAGAAGTACGTTTGCACAAACAACCTCGTTCACACAATATAATTTTCAGTAAAAATTTCAATGAGCATAAAAAATTACCTCTAGGGCCTTTGAAAAACCTTCTTTCTACTTCACAATATGACAGAAATTAGTCAACAACAAATTCAGTCACAAATCCACCAAGAAGGCGATCGATCTAATGATCTACCATGTGAGTGATATTATCATCAAACTTATCTACTTGCTGGATCAATTCAGGAGTCCACTTAGTGACTAGGTTGTATTTATACAGTGATGGAATCAGCTAAGCATGAAAACCACTCCTGTAGTTCACACACAAAGGAAGAAAGAAAATTTTCTGCACTTCTGTATAAATATACTTCTATACCCACTGTTCTTTAGACAATTTAGTGCTTCTATTCTCTTGTAGTGTGAATTCTAGGATATTTCTATCCAACCAATCTTGTAATTCATTGCGTGACAGATGCCACAACATTAAATCTCCCTCAAAATGATGATCCCGGTCCCGAAAACAGAACCATTTGTTGGCTTGAGGGGTGTTGACCCATGTTCGGAGTTTATGGATAAACCAAGAAACCCTCCAACTATTGGCCCTTTCATCAATGATCTTCTTGTGCAGACCAAAATCTCACCTGAAGCAGTATGGGGGGGGGGGGGGGGAGGGGTGTTGGAACCAGGTTTCCACACCTTGAGAGATAATTTAATGAATTAGTCCTCAAAAAAACCCTAAGTGATCTTCTACAGATGCATCAATGATTTTATAGCAGAATTACAGAACATGCACACTTATCAACAGAATAATGTAGAAATATTGTCTTGCTTAACGCAGGTGACAAATCGGAATCAGATCTCGATCTCAATCAATGTAACACTTAAATACTCATGCATAATCACATATAATAGCTTTGCACATTCATAAATAAGTAAACAAATATTGCAATATTATCAAATCATAAACAATAAACATACACACATAACACAAAGAGTTTTCCAAAACCGTTCTTTCTATTAGTCTTTCAGATCTATCAATACATCAACTATATTTCAAAAAACTTTTCAATAACCCTTAAAATCCCTTACAAACCCTTTCGCACACACAACCAGTGGAGTCCGCACATAGCCAGGACTAGGTCTCCGTGCACACAGCCAGTAGGAGCCTTTCACCCAACCCAAAAACCCTTATAGACGCAAAATGACATCAATATATCATAAAACCCATTGACTTATAACTTACTTAAATACTTAGCTTATACAGAATCTATCTATTTATAATACGCCCAACGCGCAGATACTATGGTCTCAAACCATGGTTTGAGGCCCGCAGTTTACATTTAAGCTTAATTACATCCAAAATTGGGGCTAAAATCCCTTAGACTTCGTGCACATACAAACATACACAAAATATCTTTGGAACTTGTGCCTCAGGGGACCCCACTCCAATGGATATTGTACCCAGTAAGGTCATGATCATGTTACTCATTGTTTAGTATGAAACATAGGTTATCAAAATCACTATAGTTTAATATAGTTCAAATTGTATAAAATATTTCGGTAAAAATCACATCAAAGTATATTTTGCCAACGCGTTTCGAACTAGCCAATGTGGTTCATCATCAGGACAAGAAGAAAAATCTGATCTAACAACCAATTTAAATAGATGAGGAGAGCCCCAACTAGCCGTTGTAAATAACGACTAGTTTGACTAGAATAAGAAATTTAAATAATCTAAAAAGTAATTAATTAACAGTTGTATTATTATTATTATTATTTTATTAGTGGTGTAATTTGAATTAATAATAATATGTTATATAATTCAAATATAATTTAATATTCTTATACCTACCTATTTAATGAATTCAATAATTATATGTTATATAATTAAAAATTAATTAATAATTATATGTTCTATAATTCAATATTCTTATTTTCTTACTCAATAGGTAAATTTAATCATTTAAATAAAATAATAGCTACAATTTTTAATGAGATCGCCATAAAATATAATAATATTAATAATAATAAAAAAATAAATAAAAAATAAAATAATAATAATAATAATAAAAATGGGGGGCTAAGAGGAGAGGAAATGACAAGAGGGCGAACCAGGGGACTGCTAAAAAACAATAACTAAGAGTGAAGGGCGGGAATCCATCATCTACTAACACTCCACCCATCATCCCTGTTAAGGTTAACCGACCTCTTTTCGATTTCTAAGGTTTCCCTCAACTTACAGTGGTGGAAATGGTCAATCCTCACAATAACCTTGGCATCTTCAATGAAAATGTGATGTTTCGTCTTTTTAGCATGCTCTTCTAAGGCAGAGGAGCGTGATCTACTATGTTTAAGGCCAGTGACTTGTTCATGAATTCTTTGATTAATGGATTGACCAGTTTCATCAATGTAAGGCATCCCACAACATCACATAATCAAGTAAATACCCTTACCATCCTTAGAGAAAATCTAGTCCTTAATTGATCTAAGTGAGCTCTGAATGGTGCAGAGAGGCTTGAAGGTTGAGGAAATATTATGTCTCCTCAGGATCCTAGAGATTTTATCAGTAGTACCTTGAATAAATGGAAGGTGAACTCCATATAACCGATCACAAGGATATTTCTTATTTCTGGGACCTTTTTCTTCTTTTTGAAAATCTCTAAGGCATTGAACGTTGCTATAACCATTCTTATTAAAAACTTTAAGGAGATGAGATTTCTCATTTTCCAAGTGGACATCATCGAATATTTTAAAGACTCTGGTAACTAGGGTACTAATAACCCCTAGCTTCTGATGTAGAAATTATAAAATATGCATGTATATCTTCGATTCACCCGATCTAACAATTTGCTAAAGTTAAATACTGAATCACTTCTACAAATCTTTGTGGAATTAAAAACACAATCACCAATCACATGAATATGAAGAAAGATCAATCACACACAACACAGATAATTTCCTGGGGAAAGCTTACAGCTAAAAACCCTACTATCTTCTATTGTGTATTATATCATGGATAATGAAACAATTACATACAAAACTCTTCTCACAAGAGCCCTCAGTACATAAGCTAATTGTCTCACACTATTATACAAAAATTCACAAATTCCTTAGCCAATTTACTGTCTCCAGACAACCTGCCTTCACTGTGCAATCCCTATTGAATGAAATCCCTGAATTGATGCAATCCTACCTGCCTTGACTGTGCAAGTATCATGGGCACATCCAATGTGTGTTTACTTGCATGTGTGCAAGCGGATAATGTCACAACTGATAGTCAACTTCCCTTTCACCTAGAACTCAATTGGGTCTCCACTGGATCTGACATGTATGCAGCTAATATTAGTAAATATTCAGTTGCATGTGAGATCAATGCATGCGAATTAATTAATATTTAACTCACTTGATCTCTCACTAGTGTATTTTCATTTACAACTAGCACAACTAAGTTTAACTCACTTAACCAAGTTAAACTATTTACAACTTGCACAAACTCATCCACCACTACACTTCAAACTCTGTTACAAATAGAATCACTCCGTTACAACTAGAATTACTTTGCATGTCCCACCAACCAACCTCTAACTCGAAATTCACTTAGCTAACTGATTTTTCCACTTCAGTTAACAATTTAAAGTCCATATTGAGAATAGATTACAGTTTAATTTCCATCTAAATTAATGGATAATAAAAATAGACATGAACTTAAAAATAGCCTGTGGGCCCCACCCTAGTGTAGGTGCTTAATTTTCACTAGGATCATGGGTGCCAAAAATTTCTTGTTGAATCTCAACACTCCCTCTCAACAAGAAATGGATTATCCTTCACCCTGATCTTGTCTCTAGGGTATTCAAATTTGATCCTGGTGAGTGCCTTCGTCAGAATATCTACATCCTGATCTTCCGTGGGAATGTACTGAAGCAATATGATTCTCCTCTGCACACAATATCTAATATGATGGTTCCAGATATCTATATTCTTGGATTTATCATGAAACACATGATTAATAGAGAGTTTAATGCAACTCTTATTATCACAATGAATCACTGTTGGATCCATATGAGAACCAAACAAACCAACCAAGATCTTTCTTATCTAGATAGCCTCACATGCAGCTTGAATTTCTGCCATGTATTCCGCTTTTGCTGAACTGAGTGCGACGGATCGTTGCTTCTTGATGTACCAGGAAACTACTTTCAACCCAATGCTAAATATCCCCACTGGTGTGCTATTTCTGTTTGATGGATTGCTAGCCCGATTTACATCCATGAAGCCATTCAAATTAACTCTATCCGTCTGTCTGTACCATAGACCATACCCTGATGTGCCCCTCAGGTATCTCAGGACATGCTTCCCCGCCTTCCAAAAGAGCTTGGTAGGATTAACCATAACTTGACTCATCTGGTTAACCACATAGAAAATGTCTAGTCTTATGTTCACTAGTTACATTAGCAAACCCACTAACTGTCGATAGACAGTAGCATCCACTATCTCTCCAAAAGTAGCATCCTCTTTCCTCCAGTTTCCTAGAAGAGGAGTATCCATGGGTTTGTAGCTCTCCATTTTAAACTTACCCAGTATCTCCTTTGCATAATTGCCTTGAGACACAAAAATTTCACCATCTCACTGCCATATTTCCAATCTAAGGAAATAATGAAGAGGCCCATATGCTTCATTTCGAACTCCCTTGCAAGATCCTCCTTGCATGAGTGTATCAGCTACTCATCACCAGTCAAAATTAAACCATCAACATAAAGAAAAATGATCAATATCTTACCCTCGACCAAAATTTGGTACAGGTTTGCATCTGCTTCGCTTTTGGTGAAGCCCAGTTTGGTGAAATAGTTGTCTATCCGAGTGTACCAAGCATTGGGTGCTTGCTTCAGCCCATACAATTCTCTTTTGAGCTTGCACACTTGAGACTCGTTGTTGAAGATCTCAAAACATTTAGTTTTCTCTATGTACACCTCTTTCTCAATGATCCCATTGAGAAACACAATTTTCACATCCATTTGATGAATGCGCTAGCCCATCTGCACTAAGAGTGCAAGGATGGTCCTTATGGAAGAGTACCTTGGAATAGGTGCAAAGGTCTCATCATAATCTATCCCCTTGCTCTGTAAGAAGCCCCGAGCCTCAAATTTGGCCTTGTATTTCTCCACACTCCCATCAGCAACTTGCTTTACCTTGTAGATCCATCTTGAACCTACCATTGATTTATCAAATGGTCTTGGGAAAATTTCCCATGCACCTTTTTTGACATGGAGTCGTACTCCTCCACCATTGCATCAACCCAAGTAGGCTGTTGCACTGTTTCCTAAAAGGAATATGGTTCAGTCACAATACATTTTCTCATGAGAGCCATATATCTAGTAAATCGGTTAGGAGACTATCTCTATCTGCGCTATGAAGTAGGGGCTCCTACATTCTGTGCAACATCAATTCTAAGCCTATTAGCTTCCGTGGTGCTCCTTCTGCAATTTCTGATGGATGGCTCTGCATGAGTGGCTTCCTCCACTCCATTAACCTCCTCATGTGGTTGATACACATATTGAGACTCATCTTTGTGAACCAACAGTTCCTCCTCTGCATGCAAGTCCAACTCCCTCTCAAGGGAAAACTGCATGGCTTTCCCCTCATCAAATTTTATATCCTGTCACACAACAATCATTCTAATGTTTGGAAAATACACACGATAATTATGGGGTGCTTCTGTGTACCCCACAAAAATCCCAACTTCAGCAGTCGGTTACAGCTTTTTCGTGGTGTCATTGGTCACATGCACATAAACAGATGAGCCAAAAATATTAAAGTGTGAAACATTAGGTTTATTACTAGTGAAAGCCTCTTTAGGTGTACTCATGCCAAGTACTCTATGAGGACAACAGTTTTGTAAATAAACTGCATTGTTGCATGCTTTCACCCACAAATGAATTAGCAGGCCCTTATCATGCAACATCACTCGTGCTACACCCACGATCGTTCTGTTCTTCCTCTTCGCAACCCCATTCTATTGTGGGTTATGAGGCGCTATGAGTTCTCTTCAAATTCCTTCTTTGCTGTAGAAGTTCTTGAATTCATTAGAGATGTATTCTCCACCATTATCGCTCCTAAGAGCCTTCACTTTCTTCCCCGACTCTTTCTCCACCAACGCCTTAAACTCACATAACTTAGAGAATGTTTGATATTTCTCCTTCATGAAGAAGATCCAGCATTTACGAGAAAATTCATTAAGAAATATTACATAGTACTTATGTTTTTCTGTTGAAGTAACCGAGAATGGTCCACACACGTTTGTGTGAACTCTCTCAAGGATCCCTGAAGCTCGGTTCTCCTTCTCATGAAAGGTGGAATTTACATACTTCCCCTTGGTGCAACCCTTGCATTGATCTAACTGAGCAAGTGTTCCTATTGGAAGTGCAGTATATATTTGTTGCATGCCTTTTAAGGCTCCATGATGAAGATTTCCTAATCACCTATGCCACAATTCACCCTCGTCCCGGCTCACCACAATTTATGCCTTGCCCATCATGGTAGCGCAACCATATACCTCCAACTTATATATATTCTTAACTCGAATCCCTATACTCTTGGCTTGAACCATTTATTTATGTCGTAGTAAAGATTTTCCATCATTAAAAACAATGTCATAGCCTCTGTCCTCCAACATTGCGACTGAGACCAAATTTTTCTTCAGACCTGGAACATGTATTACATATTTTAATTTAAATGGTTTACTTGAATCCCTTTGAAAGGTAATGGTACCAATCTCGGTAGCACTATACCGTCCGTCGTTTCCCATATCAATAAGCATCTGGAGATATTTCTCCTCCAAGTCACTGAAAAGTTCCTTATCTCCTGTCATGTGAAAGGAAGCGCCACTATCCAAATACCACATCGATCCCAATGCAATTGAAACCATGCATGCAATCAAGGATAATTCAAGCTCAAATTGCGAGGAAAGTGCCTCACCAACTGCATATCTAGAAACCTTCTTGTTCTTCTTCTTTTGTGGACAGTTAGTAGCAAAATTCCCATGTTCGTGACAGTGAAAATACTTCACCTTTGACATGTCCTTATTATTTCCTTTAGACTCAGATTTAGAATGGAATTTCTTCCCCTTCCCCTTCTTCGCCTTGGAATCCAAAGCACAATCCTCTTCATCATAATGCTTTGATGAAGAGCCATCTTTGGTGTTCCATCTGAACTCCTCCTGCACCAAATCCGACCATAGTCATTCCCAATATGGTAATTTTTCCCATCCATTGACAAAGTCTTCATAGTTGTGCTGACTCTTAAGAATTCCTAAGAGAGCCAAAATCACCAAATAATAATCAACGAATGTTATTCCCGCACTCCCCAGTTCATCCTGACATTGGACAAACTTCGTGAGATACATTGGAATGGTGTCACCCTTTTCCATCTTGATCTTCCTGATTTCATCTTTTAGCATCAATTTTCTATGGTCGCTGCTACTTTGGAATAGATCCGTCAAAGCCTTCCACATAGAATATGGTGTGGCTTTCCCATGGAGGCTTGAAATAATGTGGTCTCTTACTCCCTCCAACATGATCCTCCTCGCCTTTGCCACTTTCTTTTTCCATGCATCAATATTGGCAACATCTACAACATCTTGCTTAGGCACATCTTTTTCAATGAATTCCTTCAAGCCATTGTCTTCCAGTACTACCTCCATCCTATCCTTCTAATAAATATAGTTCGAGTTTTCCTCAATCGCATACTCTAACCTCAAGCCATTGAAAGCCATTTCGATCTTGAATCAGCTGTGGCACCAAGAAATTTTTTCTGCAAATTCGAATTCTATCTAGTCACAAACTCAGCTCCTACTTCACTTTTGAAATTTCTTGTGCTCTGATACCATGTAGAAATTATACAATATGCATGCATATCTTGGATTCACCTGATCTAAAAATTTGTTGAATTTAAATACTGAATCGATTCTACAAATATTTTTGGAATTAAAAACATAATCACTAATCACATGAACATGAAGAAAGATTAATCACACACAAAACAGATAATTTCCAGGGGAAATCTTACAACTAAAAACCCCACTAACTTCTATTGTATATTATATCACGGATCATGAAAAATTACATACAAAACTATTCTCACAAGAGCCCTTAGTACATCGGCTAATTGTCTCACACTATCATACAAAAATTCACAAATTCCTTAGCCAATTTACTGTCTCCAGATAGCCTTCCTTCACTGCGCAATCCCTGCTCAATGCAATCTCTGAATTGATGCAATCCTGCCTGCCTTAACTGCACAAGTATCATGGGAAAATATAATGTGTGTTTACTTGCATGTATGCAAGCGCATAATATCACAATTGATAGTCAACTTCCCTTTCACCTAGAACTCAACTGGGTCTCCACTGGATCTGACATGCATGCAGCTAATATTAGTAAATCTTCAGTTGCATGTGAGATCATTGCATGTGAATTAATTAATATTTAATTCACTTGATCTCTCACTAGTGTATATTCAGTCACAACTAGCACAACTGATTTTAACTCACTTAATTGATTTAAACTATTTACAACTTGCAAAAACTCATGCACCACTGCACTTCAAACTCTGCTACAACTTGAATTACTCTGCATATCCCACCAACCAACCTACAACTCAAAATTTACTTAGATAACTTATTTTTCCACTTCAATTAACTATTTCAAGTCCACACTGAGAATAGATTATAGTTTAATGTCCATCTAAATTAAGGGATAATAAAAATAGACATGCACCTAAAAATAGCCTGTGGGCCCCACCCTAGTGTAGGTGCTTAATTTTCACTAGGATCATGGGTGCCAAAAATTTCTTGTTGAATCTCAACATCTGAGCAGGGAAATGATGAGAACAAGCATGTAAATACTACTCAGTGTGAGTCTTCTTTCTAAAGACTTGATGAGAGAAAGAACCTTCATCATTCCTAGAAATAAGGACATCTATAAAGGGCAGGATACAGTCCCTTTAGAATTCCATGGTGAACTTAATGAAGCGAGATTGATCATTAAGATGCTGGAAGAATATTTCCAATTTCTCTTTGCCATGGGGCCAAACCACACAGGTGTCATAAAAAAACCTTTTCCAAAGCCTAGGTTGAGAAATGGAGGAGGAAAGGGCCCTTGATTATGAAAGTATTGGCCACAATGGGGGAAAGGGTGGAACCCATGGCCACACCACAATTTTTTCCAAATAATTCACCTTCAAAAATAAAGAAGGTCGAGGTTAAACAAATCTAAACTAGGTAGGCAGTATCAGGATCCGTGACCCGAGAAATGACATCGATAGCTTCCCTAATGGGAATGTAAGTGTATAATGAGACAAAATAAAAAATTAAAAGCTTATCATTGGGATCAAAATTGATGCCTTTCTATTCTTTAATAAAATAGGATGAGTCTTTGAGAAAAGATTCGGTCCGTCCCACAAGAGGTTTAAGATTACAAGCTAAATTTAGCGAGTAGATAAGTCGGACCACCGATGGTGTTGAAAATGGGGCGAAGGGGAGCTCCATCCTTATGAATATTAGGAAGACCATATAACCTCAGAGTGAGGGGGTTACTTTCAATAAGACTTTTACTCAGGGAGCCAACAATGTTACTCGATTTTGTAGCTAGAGCGATAACTTTTGAAACTTTTTAGGAGGATTTTTTTCCATCTTCTTGTAGCTCTCACTATTAAGAAGGTTATCAAAAATATTATTATGATAATCCTCTTTGTTTAAAATAACCATAACACCTCCTTTATCCACCTTAAGAACACCAATGTCATTGTTACTATTTAAGGATTTAAGAGCCTCAAACTCAGGTTTGCTAATTTTGCTCTTAGGGGGCTTAGCATTTCTGAGAATCATGGCACAATCTTGCCTAATAATGTATTTATTAGTATCATTTAAATCTATAATCCCATGCTCTATATCACAAATTATGTCTTGAATATGGATTTTCTTAGGAGCAAGAGCATAATTGAGAACCTTATCCAACAAACTAAATACATAACAATCTTATTTGAGGGGAAGGAGAAGGATTTGTCATTATTGTTATTGTTATTATTATTATTATTATTAATGTTAATTTTATAATTAACATTATTATTATTATTATTATTTTATTATACTTTGATGTGATTTTACTGAAATATTTTATACACTTTTATGGATCACAGAAGCCAAATTTCTAGTACAGTTCAAATTATCAAATCATTGTCAAGTCAGGTTAATGTGTTAAGTTAATAGGTCATGTCTAGGTATTAAGTCTAAGTGTCACAATATTGAATGTCATGTATATGATTTAATTCAACAGTTAATTCACGCTATAGGATCATCACATAATATCACACACCTAGCTATTAAATATATTTCATAGTTTGGTCAATTCAAAACTGAAGTCACAATGTCACTGTCAAGTTTGTATGTTAATACATCAAGGTTACTATACACCAAGTCACTATGTCAAGTTAGCTTATATTCAAGGCATTGTTTTGTTGCTCAATTTCCTTATACAACCAGTTTTCTTGTTGCTATCTAAGATCTTACATAGTTAAATACCTATCTCAATCAATTGTTATTATATTACTATAAACTCACTAATGCCAAGAGAAAATAGTCACCTTACTTGCTAAGTTAGTATGTCTCATTAAGTCAAATTAGTTCAATGATAAGTTTATTAATATCCAATGAAGTGTCAAGTCTATAAATCATCAATTCAACATTCATTAACGTCAAACTGAAGTAAAGAGATTAGTCCTGTTACTGTTTTATGTATATATCATTATTATTGGCTCATATATTAATAAATCACAATACTACCACTATCATATGTATCACTTTCAAGTCACAACAAATCTAATTGTTATATCAACAGGTCTTCATATATCGGTTTATTTCATATATCATATCATATGCCATCTCACAGTCAATGCATCAATATTACATAGGGAAAGCATAATACTTCTTTATCATTGTTTTAATTCAGTTCAAGATTGCAATGAGAAGTTTATCAACAAGATGCACAAAATAAAATTCAATGTTTATAATTGGGTTACTACCTTTGGTTCTTGGAGTTGTTCACTGATACATGGTGAAATTATGATGATAATTGTTGTCAAATATTGACAGTTGTGGTTGATATTTTTTTCCTAACCAGTATTAGAATAGACATTAGGCACAAGATGTAGACATCAAGATAATGCTTGAAAAATCCCAAGATTTTAGCTCTCAATCAAGCCTAACGACCTAATCCTAGACCTTTGTTTCCATAAAGATACCTGAGCAGTCTTAAGAGAATTTTATAGACATTATTGTTAGTATTCGTATGTAAGTGATAAAAAATAACTCTTTCAATTGTTTTCCTAAAGTCACAGGTCACAACTTTTTACTTTTTCAAACAAATTTTCAGAAAATAATTTTGGTCATTGAAGAGGTCTAGGTCAAGTGTGTTGCTCCCTCATCTTATTCATCACAGTAATCATTTTCAAGGTCACCTCCATCATCGTTCTTTTAGGACTTAGGGTTATGTCACTCCACCTCATATAGGTCACTATCTAGCAGTCATCTCTGCCTTTGAAAAATGTTCAATTTTCCACCTAAAACAAGGCTCTAACCCTTCATCTCACTCATAAACACTAAAGAGGGAGCTAACATGCTTAGGGAATTAAATAAAGACAATTTATATTATTTTAAAAAGGTTCAAGTGTTAAAGGTTCAAAGAATTCAACTCTGTCTTATTATCTCATTCAAAGAAAAAAAGGCCATTTCCAAATGTTAAAAGGAAAAAAGGTCATTTCAAATGTGAAAGGGTCAAAAACTCATTTCAAGCTTATAAAAAGGCAAAAGAAAAGTAATTTTCATTCATTATTATCCCTTGATGTGTGGAAGAGCACCTTTCTACCTCACTTACACTTATGTAGAGTGCTATGAAAACCTTGTTATGCTTATGTGTGTTGCGCAACCCCCTCATTACGCTTTTGTGCCCCCTTGTTATGCTTCTGGAGGACATGCAATTTTCGGTTTTGGGCTCCAAAAACCTCCAAAATAGCTCATTGCTTGGCACCATTACCTTGTGACATCCTCATAAAGGTAAATAAAATCTCTTATGCTCTCTTTTGGTCGAATTTTTGAGTGTTTAAACATTTTTTTACTCATTATGTTTTTCTCCATATTTTCACCGATCCATGGTATGAAAAGTTTTAATTTGACAAACCCTAACCTATCCCACCTACCTAAATCATAAAACTAATATATAAACCCTAACTCACACCTCTCATACACCTTATCCACACCTTTCCTATCATCCACACCATCCCTAACATGTTAAACTCACCCAAACCCTAGATTCTAGCTATTTCACAGTGATAAAACTTGAAACTTCCTATGTTTGCTAGATTTAGCCACCCTCCACACGTCCATTTCTCCTCATTCCACTTATAGTATGGAGCTACGATGCTACTCTCTGCACTAAATTTTCTTAGAATTTTTTATCAGCTCTGTGACCCTCATTTCACCTTATAAACTTACCCCACCTCTACACTAGCTATTTTCACAGTGAGAAATTGGAAATTCCCCATGTTTTCATCATTTTTCCACCTTCCTCACACAACACATATTTCATTAAATTTGGAAGTATTCTATTACAAGGACTTTAACAACAAACACATTTCATTAAATTTGGAATTATTGAGTGGATCTAGAATTTAGAACTTTAGCTAGATTAAGTTTGAAAAACAGTTAGCTCACTATTTGAATGTATCTATTCACCATTTTTTGCAATAAAATTATCATGATAAGCTATATAAATTTTTTTTATATAAATTTGTAGAAGCAAATAGTTGATGTCTTAATCTTGGACTCCTTTCATGATTTCTTCAAATATTATTTATGGTTCCTTTTTAAAAGTTGAATAATATCAGTTGGTGACAAGAGAATTTTGTGTATTAGTATTATTTACCAATTTAATTATAATTAGATATAGTAAATATGGTGTTGATTGTGATGAGTTACTATTCTAGTAGAAAGTTGGCTCAATTTTAAAGTCTCCATAAAATTTATTTAATCATAGAATTACACTAGTATGTTTATTACCATAACAATTTTAATTGCAACTACTATTAGCAATTTTGTTTATTTTTTTAGTATCATATTTTATAATTATATAATTTAGGATGTTAATAGCATTTATAATCGACAAGACAAAATATTACATAAGACCCATATTATGTTTAAATTTATTCTTTTAACAATCAATACCAACATAAGAACTTCTAGAGTGCCGATAGGGATCAATTCTAGAGTTAATATGGATCTAAGCTGGAAGTATTACATTTCATAATGGATTTTTTGAAGCCTTTAAGTAGGCTTAATCATAAAAAATAACACAAAAATATCATGGGATATGCAATACTATGGGCTTGTAAAGCACCATCGGTAAACCCACCAAATGACTAACTCAAACTTATGTTAACTAGTCTATGACCAAAACATTTAACGGGGACCTTCACATATCCTTGTAAATAGACATTTGAAAGTGTAAATGTTTATGTGGGGTATTTCCATACTAGGATATAAAACACCTCTTGAAAAAATCACAAATAATTTAAGATAAGATAAGATAAATATTTTTAGTAATGTCAAACCAATTAGTGACGAATGAAGAGGTCAAACATGGAATTGTTTGGCACAAAATATCAATATATAGTATGGGTGTGAAAGTATATATTAGTATTAATTAATTAAATCACATTATTATTATGTCTAACTTGAAAGCAAGATATTATAGTTACGAATGATAAACCAGACTCCTTGATGTCAAAAATTTGGTGCCCTAAAACTGTCACCCCCAAGTTTCCCACAACCCAAAGGAGGAGTTCTTGATCAAAATATGATGGTGTTATGAGGATCTTAGTGTAAGACTTGGTAAGGAGTGCCTCCCTTGCAAATTTTGCATTGCTACTAGTATACTAGAAAGTTACCAAGTAAAATAAGTTTTTATGCTAAATTTTATAGGTCCTCTTAGTGCCTTTATAAATAACTGAGGAGAGGTCCAGACCACTTAGAAATAATTATCAAATAATTATAATTTGTTTAAACACCATTTAAGATTCATTATTGATTAATTTTAATTTGTAAAAAAATTGTCATAATAATGGTGCAAAAATTCTAAAGACATTCATTTGTGACCCTTCTCTTCAATGAACCTTGAAAGTCTACTTAGCAGTCATTATCAATATATTATTCCATGTTTTATTCAGAAAAACATTTTGTTTTACATGGAGTTTTATTTCAAAAACAACAATATCACCTATATAAATTCATTTTAAACCACATGATAGGAAAATATAAAGTCAATAGTTAACTTATTGACTTGTATTATATGATTGCAAATATGAGTTATTGATTTAAGAATATATATTTAGAAAAAGTTATGGATAAAAAATCGAAGTAAACCATTTAAATGTATTATCAATTAAATTCTAAATTATTTATTTTGTAAAATTTATATCTTTACTTACATCAAGCGCTTTATTTCAATAACCCATTACATTTATAAACATGTATTGTGGAAGCATATAAATAAATAGAATTCAGTAAATAGCTCCATGTCTTGTTGGCTTCTATTAGATTATATCAACTACAAATAATTTATTTAAATGTTGAAATTTACATAATGTTATTATGGATGGAAAAACCTAATATCATATTATGGTGCAAAAGGTTTAAATACATCCATTTATGCCACATCTCTTGAATGAGCCTGAATAGTCCATTTGAGTAATTATTCCATCTTTTATCAGGAAAATCATTTTCTTTTACATGGAGTTTTGTTTCAAAAACAACAATGTCACATTTATGCATTGATATCACACCACATAATAGGCATATAAAAGTCAATAAATGGTTTCATGACTGATAGAATTACATGATATGATTGCACATATAAGTAATTGATTTAGTAATACATAGTTATAAAAAGTTATGGATTGAAAATAAAATGGACCACATAGAACTCATCAATTAATTCTAATTTGTTTTGAAAAAATATATATCTTTATGTACATTAAGATCTTAAATAATTTCAAAAGTGAAATATATTCATAAACTTGTATCAATGCATATAACTAAATATAATTCAATAAATAGGTTACTATGTTGGTGTTGGAGAGGTAAATTCCCTCTGCGGATAGAGGCGATCCCTACTAGCCCAGATCAGGTATAGCAACAATCAGACACGCAGTGACGCAGGTCTCTAGTTAAAAAAACGATAAAACACAACGAGTTTCCTACCTCAGGTCCTATGCAATGGTCGTCGAAGAAAGGATGAAGCTTCCCATCCTCCGCTTTGACCGATCACGATCCTTCCGCTTTACACGTCCAAACACCTGCACACATGTGAAGAAACAAAATGATACACATCATAGAATCTAAATCTTGTAACCATACATCAGTCAGAGAGGATGTAATTCATTGCATCAAAGACAAACACACATGAATGAAACCATAATCAAAGTCGCTTATCATTAATAATAACAAAGGAAAGATACAACCCACAGCTCTGATGCTGGATCTTCCTTCGGTGGGGTCGATAGCAGAGCACGTCTCAATGAAGCTCGTCGGAAATGGGACAAAGCTCTCTCTCTTCGGCTTGGCTCTCAAAAGTTGTCTGGCGATAGTCTCCTTGATATAAGTTCAACTCTTCTCTAGTGTTATTAGGACTACTAAGACTAGATTGCTAAGGAAAATGGCAAGCTTATATAGATGGTGGAAGGGGATTTGGGATCCCTACAATTTTGGGATTGGCCCTATCCTCAAGAAAGCTTCCATGATAGGTGGAAAACCACCTCCCCTACGTGGAGATCCGGAGCCAAAATTCCCTCTTTGGGATAGAGCACCATTTGGCGCACCCTCTTTGGTGGATTTTCCCCATTGGCACGAGGGCTGAACTAGCTAGTCGCGCCAAGGTCAAAAGATCAGTTTTTAGGGTTTTTCAAAGGAAAATTTCTTTAGAGGAATGATTATCCTTGTCAAGGGGGATGCCATGAAAGTGGTTTCAGGTTATGTCACTGCTCACAGGTCACGGAAAAGGCCCTCCAACGTGCGGGGTGGGGGATTGTAGGGATGGTGACAAATTACTATGTAACAAATGCCCCCTAAAGCATGAGGCCCGAGAGAGAGAGAGAGGGGTGAAATGCTTTATGAGAACGTGCCCAACTGAAAACAATACCATCAGAAAACCTGCGTAGACAAATTAAATGATATCTCAAATACATGGTATGTGGTATGGGCGTAGCCATCCATAATAGAGCATACAATAATCAAGATCCAAGGTATGGACACAGCCATCTAGAAAGGATCAATAAGCAGACTCAGGTATGGTCGCAGCCATCCAATCAATGATTCATGTAACCAATCATGATAATCCACAAAATTCGCAGCTTGGATTCCATCAAACAAAACCCAGGGTCTTGTGCTCCATCTCGAACTAAACAGAGTACAAGTCCTGGCGTGTGAATATGTGAGCTGGAGTCGAACATGCAAGAACATCGTCTAATTACTAGCCAATGATGAAAGCTGTTAACATAGGCTAGAGGAACCACTAGTAATGACAATGGCCCTCAAGGTACTATAGGTAAAATCCACAGAATGTGAAAAATGAGCTGGTGTCAAACACTCGCAGAATCATTCGATCGAAGGCCAATGATGAAAACCTTGCGTCGAATGCGAAGAACCTACCATTGAGGCATGCAGGTACCTGAAGGGAGTCTCTAGATCTGCTTCTTGGATAATGAGCTGAAGTCGACAGGAAGTGACCTTGATCAATGGTGGGCCATAGTGCTTCCCACATCATCGACGCAAGACAGAGGAACATAATTTTTGTGAATCAATATCAGTAGAGAATCAGAGGAGGGTTGAGAATTGCAAAGGTCAACTTCTCTTGAACATATCAGCGGCACGACACTAGATTTGGCAGTATTTGACATCAAAAGATTTGAGGTCATGATGACGAGGAAAAGAGCAGATGAGTGGTCAAAAAGGATTACCCAAATCCACGGAGGCAAGCAGAAAATGAGATGAGATGTCCCCAACCTGAAACGAATGCAGAAAAGTGCCATGTTCAAGAGAAATATACTGCCGACACGATGATGATACTGGTTTCATTTTCCCCCCACCATTTCTAGCAAGTACCCCAATTATTTTTGGAAATAAGCTTGAAGGGGATAGCATATGCTTATGACATAAGTTTTTCCTTCGGAAAAATCCAACCTAGTACATTTAACGAGCCCTAGGAAGGAGGAACTCGAGTAACGTCATTACGACAGAATCCGATGTCATTAGGTTTTAACGAGTCTAAAAAAGGAATAACTTGGCATCTTTTCATGTTTAGAGAGTTTGAAAAGACATCAAAAAAGTAAAATCCAACAGTCCCTTTTCGTAGATAGTTCCTAAGATCTAAAAAGGTAGAAAACTATGTCTAAGAAAACCTCCTAGTCGCGATAGGCTAGGGTATTCATTTTTCGTAAATAATCTATCCCATCCCGAAAAAGGGGTAAAAATATACTGGGTAGATGTCGTTTCGCAGCGAATTTAACGAGCTCAAAATGACAAGCGTCTCGACAATATTTTCAGTTTTAGAGAGTAAAAAAAGAGCTGAAAGGTGACTCCTCCTGGAGGAACGAGTGTTATAAAGGGTAGCAACTGGTTCCGGTAATGGTGGAACTGCTCAGAACAAATAAAGGTCGATAGGTTGGCTAACAATACCACTCATCATAGCGGTTCCTCAGGAATGGGTAAAACAACCAAGTGAAGGCATATGATCGGCCAAGCAGATAGTGACGATGGAGTGAGAGAACCAAGGCTCATCTGGAAAACCAGGCTGATAAAATGGCAATCACGAGAGGTAAAATGGGAATGGTTTCTTTTTTACACAAGCTTGAAATCAGGAAACTCTGCTTGAAGTCGGTTTCATTTTTCCGCAAGCTTGAAACAAAGATAAACTATGCTTGAAACCAGTTTCATTTTTACACAAGCTTGAAATGGAAACAAACTATGCTTGAAAAATAAAGCAGTCCCACAGCATGGTGAATCAATTCAGGGTACATGCCCCCCAAGCTTCAATCCATATGAATGGCATATGGAGTGAAGGTTCAAGTTACGAGATCAAGAGAAAGACTTGACTGGACTTTATGGGATCTTATCAAAGACTCGAATTGAACAGGAACGTGTTTCATTGTTTTAACAAGGTTGACACATTAAAAGAACTATCCTATTGACACTTTGTTTCATTTTTTAACGAGGTTGATAGAGAAGACAAACTATCCTTGGAACACCTTGTTTCATTTTTTAATGAGCTTGACACAAGAAAATGAACTCTACTCTGACGAGCTTGTTTCATTTTTTAAGGAGCTTGACACAAGACAAGGAACTCTACTCCAATGACCTTGTTTCATGGTTTAAGCAGCTTTACACAAGCAGAGGAACCATGCTCTGATAGACAAATCATCATCATGAATAAGAAGTCATGGCTTCCAAGAGGTTCTCTTCCGATGGAAGCAAAACATCTTGGAAGTCTGGACCTAATTCCCCCAACACACGATGTACAACGGAAATATCACTGAATATGGGCACAGGACAGGTAGTCACATAATTGACATGCAGCGGGGATGATACAACCAGTGGATAAAGATCCGACAGAGATGATGGTGGACCAAATGCCATATTAGGACTAAAGAACGCAAGCTGATCGATGGTCAAAATCCGACCTTGGTGTGGAAAAAACACCACATGAAAGAGGGAGGAGACAAGAACTCCCATGGCATAAGCCCAGGATTAAATTAAAATCCAAGGGGCCTGGAACAACCATCACGTCTATATAGATGGTTTTCCCTCCCAAAGTAATAGGAAACTTCGGAAGGATCCTTAACGGTTGACTAGTTCCTCTGTTGAATGCCAACAGATTCTATGTAACAGGTGCAAGCAGTGGCGAATAGAAATATTGCCAAGTAGTTGATGATAGAATAATAACAGATGCACCTTCATCTATAATAGTGCTAGGTACGAACAGATCAAAGGTCTATACCGTGATCTCAAAGGGCACATAAGAAGGAAGGCGATAGCCTGTGAATCAACTCCAATCGAAGGAAGCGACCAAAATACTTGGAGGGGCTACCATTGAACCAATATGGTCTTCCCTTGGTGTTACAGAA
Source organism: Pinus albicaulis (assembly GCA_034641835.2). Taxonomy (NCBI): domain Eukaryota; kingdom Viridiplantae; phylum Streptophyta; class Pinopsida; order Pinales; family Pinaceae; genus Pinus; species Pinus albicaulis. Next base: position 653,925,652 of record CM076572.1, on the reverse strand, counting down.
GAAGAAGGAGCATCCTCCACAACCTCCATCACAGAGTCGGGAGGGGTATCCTATGGGGCCTCCATCATGGGAGGCGAAGGAGCAGCTTCTTGAGGTATAGGGACAAGAGGATCTTTCTCCAAGTCTGAGGAATCTGAAGAAACAAGAAGAACCTGCGGGATACGAGAGCCGCTCTCAATGGAAAAGACCTGGTGCACCGCAGGTGGGGCCAACTCAACCGATCCCACGACTAGTGGTTGGTTGGGAACGGATTCCTGAATTTGAATTTTTGGGGGAGCAGGATCGACCAAGGATGACTCTTGACCAATCGTTGAACCAACTGGTGAAGGACTCAAAGAAAGATGTTTGTAACCAGCCAGAAGGAATGGTGCAGAAAAAGTTGAGTTGTCCAAAACTCTCTTGGCTTCATCCATATACGGACAAAGGTGAATGGCATGGTGCCCTTCACACAACTTACAGGGATTTTCAAGCTTACCCTGCTTCTTAGGAGCTTTACCAACACTAGCTGAAGACGTGCCCCCAACCTGACTCCCGGAAGCCAAAGGCAATGACGGACCACCGTTGGACCATAATTCGAGCACCTTGGGAATGCCAGGGAAATCTCAAAGAATATGGTTTCCTTGGTACAACATGCAAGGGAACTTGACTTTCTGCGGAGGGTTGGAAGGTTCATCGAGAGCAGATGTTGTAGAAGCAACAACCGTAGAATTAGCCTCTCGCTTATCTGACTTCTTCTTCTTAGCCACCTGGGTGCTAGAATCCAGACTTTCACCAGGTGAAGTAGAAGAGGAGGATGCAGAAATAGGTGAAGAAGGGGAGAGGTCCACCTTGGAATCAACATGATGTTCTTTAGGTGGAGGAACTGATTGAACAATAGCCAGAACATTCAGGACCACAGAGGTTGAAAACAACCAAATAGGAAACCCAACAGTTAACCCAGGAAGGGACAACATTGCCATATAAGGAGCACCAACATTCCCAAAAGGAGGAAAAGGACCAGGATTCCCATCAGAGGGTATTCCTTGGTTGGTGAAATCCGGAAAAGTTTCCATTGGAAACGACCTGAAAATACACTAAGGACAAAAATTCTAACCAGGAATATTTCGTGGGCGATTAATTTTTAAGACACTAAAACCAAACTCTACTGTTTCATATTTCAAGAGTCAAGAAACAAGAAAAAGGTGACTCTATCGCTTTAAGTTTGGAAACAAGCGTGAAAGGACAAGCGCTTGACGATGTTTTCAAATTTAGGGAGTCAGTAAAGATCAAACTGACTGCTCTGGTAATCTAGGTAAGAGGTGTAACAAGTTTCTGTGAACTGCAATATACACCTTGGTGATAAAATGAAAGAGGAATGACCAAGGACTTTCCGTACGTGTAGGTAGTCTCCCCGAATTCTGTGTTCGGTGTATCATGGTTACAAGGCGGCAGACTCGGCTTCCTATGGATAACAGGATTCCAACCTAGTGGGGTCTCCCGTTATATACACGATGGTACAGGGAGCACAAGTCCGTACTAGTGCTGTCTAAAGCCAAAAAGTGAATGACAACTACTAGGTTTTACGATGCCAGAACACGTCACTAGCCTAGACCTCTAGATATTTCGTTAATGTTTCAATGCTGCCTTAAGGTAAATTGAATAAATTTTAGAGTTGATCTTCAATTATGTTTCAATTTCAGGCCCTACCGAATGTTATGTCTCAAAAAATCCTCTAAATGCAACTACATGCCACAATATATCACTTCGTTCGATGAATAGCTAACTACGGGAAGGTTGAGAGCTTTTCAAACAATAAAAAAATGATCACAAAACAATCACTAGTGTCTCTAATGCACACTAATGAGACTAAAAGCTTTTCCTTTAGAGTTATATAACACTAATAATGCAGAATTTTTTTCAATTTTCACTAACTAATAAAAAAAAAAAAAGCATTGTTTCTGTATTTTCAATGTTTTAAAGCGAAATGCACCAAACGAAATGAAAAACTAATAAGAGACCAATTTGAGAAATGATAACGAAAGAGTAAAAGAAAGAAAGTTCACTCAACACACAATCAGACCTCAAACTGATGGAGAAATTTTTCAAATCAAAGAGGAATCCCAACAGAAACTCATACGAACCGTGTGATCTAGGCTTGAAATGAGACAAAGAGAAACTTGAATGATAAAGAGAGAAATCATTGAAATAACACAACGATACGATAAAAACCAACCAAATGAATGCAAGGAAGCAAAACAAAGTTGATTGAATGAGAAAAAACCAAAAACTCCCACGGGAGGCTCAGCACAAAATAGCACCTAGATGCCCTAGGGCTAGAATGTAAAACTGAAGGTAGAGGGAAAACAACAGGAGAATGGAGGTCAAACATAGCCAAAAAGGACTTCAAGGCACTCAGACAGTTGGAAAAACAACACCAAAACCAAAAATCAGGCTCACAGGGCTAAAAAACAAGTAAACCCTAACACCAAACAGGGTTGGCGCGACTATTTGGCTGTATCTGGCACCAAAACAGGGTTGGCGCGGGCGCCTAACTAGAAACGAGCACCAACTGGCACGACTGTCAGGCTAAAAGGCACACTAATAGAGTTTACTAATGATAGAAATGAAAAAGAGCAAGAAAAGAGTAGATCAGGTATGGTGGGAGCTGAACAAAGGTTCTACACCAGAAAGAGACAAACCAGAAGAGAAAATCAATCAGATAGAAGCCAAAAGCAATCGAAAGAGATAAGAAAAACTCCAATCAACATCCCCAGCGGAGTCGCTAGTTTTTTGGAGAGGCAAATCCCCTCTGCGGATAGAGGCGATCCCTACTAGCCCAGATCGGGTCTAGCAACAATCAGACATGCATTGACGTAGGTCTCTAGTTACAAAAACGATAAAACACAATGTGTTGCCTACCTCAGGTCCTACGCAATGGTCATCAAAGAAAGGATGACGCTTCCCATCCTCCGCTTTGGCAAATCACGATCCTTTCGCTTAACATGTCCGAACACCTGCACACATGCGAAGAAACACAATGATACACAACATAGAATCTAAATCTTGTAACCATACATCAATCAGAGAGGATGTAATTCATTGCATCAAAGACAAAGACACACGAATGAAACCATAATCAAAGTCACTTGTCATTAATAATAACAAAGGAAAGATACAACCCAAAGTTCTGACACTGGATCTTCCTTCGGCGGGGTCGACAGCGGAGCACGTCTCAATGAAGCTCATCGGAAACAGGACACAGCTCTCTCTCTTCGGCTTGGCTCTCAAAATCTGTTTGGCAATAGTCTCCTTGCTATAAGTTCAGATCTTCTCTAGTGTTATTAGGACTACTACGACTAGCTTGCTAAGGAAAATGGAAAGCTTATATAGATGGTGGAAGGGGAGTTGGGATCCCTACAATTGTGGGATTGGCCCTATCCTCAAGGAAGCTTCCATGATAGGTGGAAAACCACCTCCCCTACATGGAGATCCAGATCCAAACTTTCCAAATCATTTTAGAGACTCATTGAGGAGTTTGTTGGAATCAAACTTCCGCCATTTATTTTAAAAAAAAAATCCTTATTAAGCTTGGCGCGAGCAATACACTGGGACAGAGCGCCAGTTGGCGTGCCCTCTTTGGTGGATTTTCCCCATTGGCGCGAGGGCTGAACTGGCTAGTCGCGCCAAGGTCAAAAGATCAGTTTTTAGGGTTTTTCAAAGGAAACTTTCTTCAGAGGAATGATTATCCTTGTCAAGGGGGATGCCATGAAAGTGGTTTCAGGTTATGTCACTGCTCACAGGTCAAGAAAAGGGCCCTCCAACATGCGGGATGGGGGATTGTAGGGACGGTGAAAAATTACTGTGTAACAGTTGGCTTCTATCATATTATTTCTATTAGAATTAATTTATTTAAGGCTTGAACTTTACAAATTATTAATGTGGATGGGAAAATCAAATGTCATATATGAAAACCATTTAAAGATGACCAATTATGACTCATCTCTTGAATAACTCTAAATAGTCCATGTTTTTTTTCTTTCTACTTGGAATGAAAGCACATGAAACCCCAGAGTACATCCCACCATTTTGTAAATGGTACATTGAGTAAATCATTGGCCCTAGTTATGGAACCTCACCCCAACAGGGAGTCAAACTCGTGAATAGAAAAAATATCAAAGAACTTCACATTTGGCTCTAGATCTCTTGAGCTAACCCTTGGGGCTTAATGAATATTCCACTTAACATTCATTATCTTCAAGATCAATTAATTATTACATGTTTAATTATGAAAAACATTTTGTTTAACATGGAGTTTGATTCCAAAAACAACGATATCACATTTATACACTCTTATTAAACCACATGATAGAAAATGAAAGTCAATAATGGCTTCTATTTATTAACTCGTAAGAAACATACGATTGCAAACAAAAATAATTGATTTAATAGCACATGTAAGTTACAAAGAATTATGGATTGAAAATCAAATGCCATAAAATTTAAAGTTTGAAGTCACTAATTTATGTCCCATTTCCCACTAGTCTAAATAGTCTACTTAGCACTTATTATCAAAGAAATTTAATATTTGTTTTTGGAATAAATGATTCATAATTTATGGTTATTATATATCACATTAATACACTCATATTAAGCAATATAAATAAATGAAATTTGATAACATAACTTTGTGCCTTGTTGGCTCATATGATATAATTTCATTTTATTTAAAAATAAAAATTTATAAAAAGTCATCATTGGACAATGAAATGAAATTAGTTACAATTCATAAAGTTCAAAGACATAAATCATCTATGATACATGCTCAATGAAATATTAACGCTCCACTGAACAATCATTATCAGTTAATTATATGTATTTTTAAGAAATGAATACTTTTTTACAATGGAGTTTGATTTTAAAATTTTTATATCACATTTATACATTGATATTAATGCATTTTTATAAGCCATTAAAAATCAGCAAGTGACTGTGTGTCTTGATAATTTTCAATATGATATGATTACAGTAAAAAATATTAATTGAAGTCTATAAAAAATTACTAAAAAATATCAATTGAGAAATAACAAATCTTGTAATTCAGAAAGTTCAAATCATTCACATATGGCCCATTACATATGTTCCATTTCCTATTAGTCGTAATAGTGCATGCAGCATTTACCAACTAAATTATCTATAATTTTTTTGGTAAAAGGTGTACATTTATTTACATTTAACTTTGTTTAAAAAAATTACATTTTACATTTATATGTGAGTATTAATGAATATAATTAAATATAAATCCATAAAATAACTTTTTGCCTCAATGTATCATATAATAAGATTATTTCAATGACAAATAATTCATTCAAAATTGTAAATTAATATACACATATATACATAATAAAAATAAATCTTTTGTACAACAAATGCAATGAAAAAATAATTATAAATAATAATAATAATAATGTATATTAGTATAATTTTTAATTCTCATATATTTTTAAACCAATAATAAATCATACAAATTCATTCACAAAAAACTATGTCCAAGTTTCATTGATAAAATATAATTCTCTTGTGAGTAAATTTATTAAAAAAATCCCATCCATTACAATGAAGTGCATGTTCTATTGAACATTCAAATGTACTCACTGTTAGCCACCTATAATATTTGTTATAGAAAAAGGTGGCTAAGACTTTTTTGAGCCTTCAAAGAACAAATTTTATTACTAAAAAGTGTTGGCTCTTGAAGGCCTCATGCCTCTGTCCAAATCTTCTTTATTGTTTCCATTTTATACTCAGAAATTCTGCTGATTTCATGAGAAAAGACTGCAGAGAAACCATCATTTTCCCCCTTCTCCCACTCTTAACTAACTTTCATTTGCTCCCCTTTTCCTCCATAAATCTCCTTTGTTTTCATGATTCCTCTTCTTCCCTTCATGAAAATCATTTTTTAAAAAGGTTAAAAAATCACTTTTTAGCCTTACCGAAACCCCCAAATCCATTGAAAAACTCTGAAAAAATTCTTAAAAACAAAGTTTTTGTTACTAAGGACTCAAGCCCCCTTGGGCCAAGTTTCAAACCACTTCCCCCACATGCCCACACCCTGGAACCAAGCACTAACCCTGTTCGGCGCTTATTGCATCGGAAAGATTCAAGTGCGCAAGTCTTTTGCCATGTTCGAAAGTTTCGATGTGATTAGCATTTGTATTGTAAAAACCCCGATCATATTATTTTATATATATATATCCCGTGGGCTCGCCTCCGACGCTTAAAAACTTGTAATAATTTTTCCCCGGTGGTCTTTTTCTTTGTAAAACCAAAAAACCCTCTTTTCCAAAGTTTTGGTTCAAAGAGTTAGAATCACGTGTTAATATAAAAAATGGTTAGATTGAAAACACCCGATCGCGCAATCGCATTGGAGAAATAAAAATGGGTTGATTGAAAAGGCCACATCAAAACTTCCGATGTGATTGAGTCCCACATCCATAGACCCCGGTCCTTTGTTTTCTTTGTGAAACCAAGCGCAAAGGCCGAAGTCCTTATCGCATCGGAAAAATTCAATGGGTTGATTGAAAGACCGGGCCTGAAGTTCCGATTGCGATTGGGGCCTATATATATAAAAATCCGCCCCCCCCGCCTCTCTATTACATATGACTTTCACCCGGGACCAAGTGTTAAAGATCCCAGGCGCCAATTGCATCGCAAAATTCCAATGGGTTGATTGAAAAGCCCAAGCCTGAGGCTCCGATTGTGATTGGCCCTTGTTATATAAAGCCCCGGGCCCATGGTACTCCATACATCCAGCGGCCCCGCAATCGGGCACTAGTCACTTCATATATAAATATTCCGCCCCGATCCATAAGAACCTTTATTTTTATTAAAAATTTGGGTTTTCCATAAAGTATAAGGGTTTTTCGCCGGTCCATTCTAAAGCTAAAATCTACACTGTTGATCATGAGCCAATCAAACGGCCAGTGCTTGATCGCATCACATTTTTTAATCGCTGCGTTATATTTTTTCCCCCGATCGGCCTTTCCCCCGATTCTTTCTCCACCGTTGATCTAATCTTTAGATCGACGGTCTGCGCTACATCGCATCGCAACTTTCAATCAGAGCATTTGCCTGCCACCCCCGATTGTGATCCTCCAATTGGATCTGGACCATCCACATGTCCAGATCGGACGGTCCAAAATCACTTCGTCTTATTCTTCTCCCTGCTCTCCTTTTTGCCTCTTCTATGCAGATCTCCACCGTTGGATGCTTCCATCCAATGGCTATGCTCCTCCCTCGCCTTCTGAAGAAATTTTTCCCCAAATACGCAGGATTTCATAATGTTTTGTTTGCTTTTGCAGGTTTCGAAGGTTTTTTCTCATACTATGAAGGAAAATAAAGCTGAGGGTGACGATCCTTTGGCCTTTTGGTTATCAAAGGGAAAGGGACTAAAAGGACTCCACTCTACGTTTCGTCGATGCTCCATGAGCATTGATGCCATACGAGCCCTGCGTGGCCCTGCACATCGACAAGACACTGTGTTTTTACAACACGATTTAAAGAGTATCAGTGTTGAAGACAAGCACAACAGAAAATAAGATTGAAGACCAATTTGCGGGGATTATGGCTAAGATGGATTATCAAAAGCCTAATCCCCCAAATTAAAACACATTCAAAAGAAAATCATAAGTGTTTAACTGACAGAAAGGCCTCCACCACCTCAATTGAGGCAAATTGATTCCTTAGCTACCATAAGTACCACCTCTGCCTCAAAGCATTCAAAACAGAGGCCGAAGTTATTGATAAAATGAAGATATTCACCCCAGCGTAGCCAGAGAGTTACTTCTGCAAGGAACTTAAAAGATAAAAATATCTGCAGATTTACTCCAAACATGACACATAGCCTTAAAGTCAATAAAATCTCCCACTGAGCTTAATCTTAAATGAAAAACAGTTAATACAGATAGACCACCTGTAAACTTCTCCATCGAGCCCCTCAAAGGCTGAGAAGTCTTTAACCTGTATTAATTGTTCGGAGAGATCTTTTATCAGGTCTCACCTCCTCATTCTTCTATAAATACCTCTATAGAAGATAAGAAACTGTTGGTTGCAGAACTTTGAATTACATTTGAGCTTAAACTTCTGATTGTAAATAGTGTTCACTGGCCCTTGGAGCTCTGCTTGTAATAGAGAAGTTAGGCTGAGATGAGTAGATGATTGCTAAACTAAAGCATTGGACTTCAAGCTGTAACTGGTTTGGAGCATCAATACAAGCTGATTTATGGGATCTTGGTCTATGTTGACGGTGACGTTTTTCTACTTGTAACTTGTTATTTTGTTTCTGTTTTCACTGTGTTTCATTTTCTCTTATAAAGAACAGAAATGCATAGAGTTAGGACCTACTGTATATCAGTATCCTTCTCTGACTGAAAATATTTATTTATATGTTTTCTTCCAAACTGTGTTATTTGGGAATGATTTAATTCAGTTTAAGCATAGGAATGCTGGCGTTCCCTCATCTTATTTCCTTAGCTGAATATTATTCTTGAATGTTATGTTCAGTATTAGTTAATTAGAGATGAACTATGGAAGATATGGTGTGCCCTAGTCCTAGTATTATCCCCAAAGACTGTCTGAATGTTTCTCTTGGAATGTGTTAAAAGATGGCTAGTTTAGAAGTACTTACCAGATCTTAGTCCATTTCATGTTATCTTTGTGTTTGTTTTGAAAGTAACCAAGTAAAGCAGAGCTAGGAGAGGATTTTTGGTGAGCCCAGCCTGCTAGTTTCTACTCCAACAGTTGCCTTCAAGTTTTCCTTTGCTTTAAAATGTTTTCTATTGAAAGTGTATCAAAGGCTAGCTAGTTTAAAAGTACTTACCAGATCCTGGGCTGCTCTTTGTTCTGCATCTATTTATTTTTCCTTCTTGTTGTATCATTTCATTCCATAAATCAATCTTCAAAGAGATCCTTAGACATAGATGACTTGCCCCATGGACCACTCTTGCCTCTTGCTGTTCCAATTAAATCCTATTATGACTCCATAGCCCAATGGACTAAAACTTGCAATTATCTATCTTTTTGGCCGAAGCTTACTCTGATTGCTTGCAACTTCTCACCTTTGAAACTCTTTGCATTCAGGACTTTCTACCTCAAAAAGTAATCATGCTCAACCATCCAAAAACAAAACAAACCGTTGGCCTTCATAACTAGCCTAATATCATTACCCAAAACATCAAAGACAAATCCATCTTTACACTCATTGGATCGATCCCTCTACGGATTCAGGAGGGCTAGATTCTAGAATCCCAAGGTTGGTTGAAACGATGTTTCTCCCTGAGATCGGACTTTGTCAATCTTGTTGAATACAGGGAGCTAACATTTCTGGCGACTCCACTGGGGAATCTTTTCTGAGTTAATAAAAGTTCAAAAACACCTTAAAACTCGAAATAACCCCTGGTTTTATGTCAATTTTTCTATTTTCCAGCTGAGCCACCAACAACTAACATTTCTGGCGACTCCGCTGGGGAATATTTTTTGAGTTAATAAAAGTTCAAAAACACCTTAAAACTCTAGATAACCCTGTTGGAAATGTTGGCATTGATGGCAAAGGTAAAGACAAGAGCAGCACCTAAACTATCCATAAGGCAAAAGAGGCAGAGAGGTAGCAAAGGCAGCAGAAGCAACAAAGGAATTAGAGACAGAGTAGTGGAGTTGAAAGGGCCTGAAGGAGTGTAATACAGAGGTTTATTTATGAATTAGGGGTTTAATAAAATTTGCAGATGAATTATTGAGCAATTATTCATTAATTGAGTTTGTATGGCATAGACTTTGATTGAAGACTAAAACCCTGTGGTAAAGACTTAATATGCTTGGGGATGAGTTGGAGCATTGCTTAGATGGCAAAGGAGATGGAAAAGGAGCACCTGGAACAACAACAAAGCATCAGTGAGGTAGCAGAGACATGCAGTGTATTGAAGCAGAGACAAGCAGTGAATGCATTTGGAACCTGAGAATATTGAACGCAGAATCTTGACTCAAAAGTCACAACAAGTCCAACCTGAAGATTGTGAATAATCAATATCAATTGTGAATAATCGATATGAATCAGAGCAGCACTAGGAAGAAGAGCAGTATTGTTCGAATGATGAATTGAACACTTACAGCGAAATTTGTAATCATTGAGACAGGGTAACTTTGAATAAGAGTCAACGTTGCTTGCATAAGGGTAAAGATAAATGAAATGCGTAGAGGTGCGTTGGAGCATCATCTAATTGCAAGGAAGCCGGAAACCAGGATTACATAGGAGTTCCATTACGGTTATAGTGATGGGGTCGATTTCCATTCCACGATATTGGAATAGAATCGATGATTGCAACTCTTGAATGGTCATGCCGATGCAAGTAGGAAGAAGTGAAGTCGAGGCGTAAAAGAGGAGATATGTTGGAAAATTGCCTGTTCGGAATCTTAAGGTTAGCGTATGAACTAGAACAATGAACCATGGTATGGAAACTGTACATTGGTGCTTGTGGAACCAGAATGGTGTATGAAGAGGTAGAACCACGAATCAAGAACGAACAATCAAGAGTGAGTGGAAACTTGAAGGCGGAACCTGAGCGTAAAGGAGAAGAGCGGAACCTTGAAGGCAGAACCTTGCGGGAGTGAACAGTGAAGGCAGTTTCCAGGTTTCATCGCACCGCTTTCGACGAGCAAGTGGTAATTTGAGAATCGGAGTGATTCCATATGATGGGTGGCATGTGTCCCTGAGAAAGTTGGGAAAACCACTGTCATTGCGCGCCATCGCGCACTAACTTTCGGCTGAGGATCCTGTGCGATATTGATACAAGTCGTCGATCTAGAGGAAGGCTCATTGAATGGCGATTGCATTCAGAAGTAGCCCAAAGGATAAACCAAGGTTTGGTGCACGTACTTAATTGAGCCATCGCTTATATATATGTGGGCCCGGAGCCAGAGGTTCATTATAAGTGGTTTAAATTGAATTAAAAGCTCGGGATATATATATATATATATATATATATATATATATATATATATATAGATATATTTAAGTGGGGAACGTAATACAGTTTGATGATATAAAGGTTATAAAACCCGTGACCATGCTTACGTTTGGCGCTAAACAAAAGCCACGGTTTATTAATATTTTTTTAATGTTTGACTCAGATATGGGCATACGTTAAAGTAAATACATGGGTCTTCACATTTGGCGGGAAACATATATATATGCTGATATATATACTACACTAATATTTAATATAGTGAGTTGTAATATTGCTTCGAAATTGTATTAAAACATTGATTGGGTTTATTACAAGAGCATATTATGTATTTTATGGGTCTTATAATCGTGAGTATAAGAAGCCTCCACAGTTGATTAAAGTGCCAGCCCAAGAGATTAGAACCTTGAGAGTTTTCCCAGATTTAAAATCAGCTGTTATATTAAAAGACAGTTATATGTACAACAGTTATACAACTGCAATGAAGAAGAAAGCCTACAAGAACGAAAGAGAGACAGACAGTGGTAGAAAAAAAAATGATACAGGGAAAAAGATGAATAGACACATAGGTGAACCAAAGTATACAGAACAGTCACTCAACAATAGTAGAAAAGACAAATCCAGTAAAACCAAAGTCCAGAAAAGGAGCTGAGTGGAATTGAAATGTGTAACTTAAAATGTAAATATTTTTGTTTATATTGTTTGTGATGCAAAGGCAAGTATCCTAAGGAAAAGAAAAAACTCCCATTGTAATATTGAAATTTGTACATATTGCTATATCTTTAATGAGTTGGATAAAGAATTGAGAAGGTAGAAGTCAAAGAGTCATGGCTGGTCACTCAAAATTCCCTGTGGAATACAAACAGTCATGTGAGGAACTCTATATATAATTTGATATGCATAAGTGAAAATAATTTAGAGAGTGAGTGAAGAGAATGCAGAAATGAAGCAGTGAGGCAGAGAAGAAAGAGGAGTTGAGCAGAGAAGGAGGAGTTGAGCAGAGAAGAAAAAGAAGCTGATAAAGAATCTGAGAAGATGCAAAGATGATACAGGGCAGATATGAGAATAGATGAACAACAGAGCAGATGGAACAGAATAGAGTTGATATCCAAGGTAAATCAGCAAGTGTTTCTCTTTTGAAAGAGTAAAGAAGTTGGAGCTTCCCTATCAAGTTTTAGTTTGATAAATGTCAGTTTTAGCTGACTGAGGTAGGAGCCTCCTGTAGGTTGGTGCCTGCAGAAAATTGATGGGAGTTGTAGCTTCCTTGCAAGTTGTAGCTTGCAGAATTGAGGTTGGAGCCTCCTGTAGGTTGGTGCCTACATAAAATCAGTGGTGAGAGGGAGTTGGAGCTTTCCTTTGCATCACAACAATAATAAGATGTGGTTTTCTCCCTTTATGGGTTTCCACTTATATCTGGTGTCTTTGTGCATGATGTTTATGTGTTGATCTGGTTTATATCATTTGCTTAATACTTGCTGCTCTAATATTAAGTCTACTGTTACATTATGTTAATGCTTGCTACTCACATTATAAGATTACTCACATGTTAAGTTGAACATGAAATGAAGGTGTAAACAAGTGTTAATGAAAAAGTTTTAGATGTCCATGAATGTGTTAAACTGATTCACCCGCCCCCCTCTCAGTTTAACTAAGGGTTCAACAAACCCCTGGTTTCATGTCAATTGTTCTGTTTTCCAGCTGAGCCACCAGCAACTAACATTTCTGGCGACTCCATTGGGGAATCAAACCCAGAATAATTTTCATTTTTATAAAACTTTGAGAGTAAAAAGCAGCCTTTTCAAGAACTACCAAAGAAAGGTAATCATGATGAAACTTGTTTGAATCAGTGACAAACTAGTTAAACCCTAGGATTCTCTAAGACTTTATCTAAACCTTGAAAAATGAGTTGGCTTAGCCATAAGAGTAAACTCTTTTTTCTCATACCCGTAGCTAAATTTTGAAACAAAGTTAGGATATTCTTAAAAAAAAAACCATACAACTGAAAAATAATTCAGAAAAACCTAAAAATATTTCATATTGGTATTCAATAAACATGGTGGTGGACCATAAAACCTTTTACCTCTGAAAAGAGCTAAAAAATTCCACTTGGCGACTCCACAATCCTGAACAGACCTTAAGACTCCACTAGGAAGAACCCTTATCATTAAAATATCTTTCGAACTCAGTCAGAAGATTGTAGGATTAAATTTGTAAGACAATCTATGTAACCTCTTAAATATTGTCATATCTGGTTTCCCTTTTCCTGTTTATCTGGGTCTGAAAAACACAGCATAGTGGCTCCTAGAAAGATTCACACTAGAGCCCATCCTGACCCTGATCCACTTGAAGTAGTTGATAACCCAGAAGGTATCCTTAGGAAGTCTCCTAAGATTAAATTGTCAATTGTTTTCAGATCACCCTTGAGAGCTAATTCAGTCCCTGAAAATCTTTCAGCTCTACAACAATCACAAGATGACTTAGTAAATCCATTTAGAACTAGGTCTCTTGGTGATTTAGATCAGTTAGATTCTGAGTCTTCACTTTCTTCTCCTAAAACAAGTGAACATCTTGGTAGAAGAGAAACAACACCTCCTGATTTGCATTTCCTTCACAACCTAGGTGTCTCTCATCCAAGATTAGCTCAGCAGTCTATTCCTGGCCCATCCACTTCTACTCATCCTACATCCACTATTCAAACCACTCCACTTCAGCCCACTTTCCCTTTTGTTAATCCACCTCTTGTAAATCCACCTCCACCACATATCATGGAAACATGGTATGCTCCCTTAGTCCTTCCTGCACCATTAGTCAATCTTCCACAGGACTATCAGTCCAAAATTCCATTATATGATGCTAGCAATGCTACAACTACATCACAACATGTGGATAAGATGAATGAATAATTTGACAGAAATCAAATTGATGATGACTCTCTCAAGCTTAGGTTATTTGCTCAGAGCTTAGGGGGAGAAGCAAGAAATGGTTCAAAGGCCTAGCCCCCCATAGTATTAATGATCTCCAAGCTTTCCATAAAACATTCTTAAACAAATGGGAAGTAAAGAAAAACCCTCTTCAAGTCCTCGTTGATTACAATAACCTCCATAGAAACACTGGGGAAAGTGTGCAAGCTTATTGCACTAGATTCAATAGTGTGTATAATGCACTTTCCCCAGAGCTAAAACCTCCACAAGGCTCAGCTTTAAACAAATTTCCTAAAGGGTTTGACTCTGACTGACCTATCAGCTGAGAGAGAGAGATTTTGCAACTCTTGAAGATATGAAAAAGGGCGCTCTTTCTGTAGAAGTCAACTTAATGGAGAAGAGAGAAAGAATGAAAACTAAAAAGAGAGTATCTTTTAGAGAGGAATCCACACCTTCTACTTCCAACTCAAAGATGGAGAGAATGATGGAAGAAATGATGAAAGAGATGATCATAATTAAGAGAGCACAAGCAATCCAAAACCAAAATGCTCCTCAAAGTAGAAATCAGAACCAGAATCAGAATTTTAGAAGGAACCAACCTCCAAACAGACCTAGGGAAGATGATCAACAGATCACTCCTCCCTTTCATCAAAACTATGTAAGTGAGGTTGAGGAAACAAATGAAATAGCAGAGGAGGATGATATCAACATGCTAGGGATAGATAATGATGACTTTGAGATTAATTATGATAGAAAACAAGGTCTATACACACCTTATGATGACAGAAGAGATGATGATGAAAATTATTATCAAGATATGGAAAATGTCATCATAGAATCTCAAAAATAATATGACCTTAGAAGCAAAACTAGTCAAAAAACCCCCAACGACAAAACCTCTGACAAATATTCACAAAACAACACTACAACCAAGCCTAGAGTTGTCAAACAAAAGGGTAAAACAGTGGCTGTAAATTCTGATAATGGTAAAGAGAAAGGCACTCAAAACAATGAAAAATAGAGGGCAGGCCTTAGTAGTACTAACACTTCAGCTAGTACTCCTATGAAAACAATTTTGTTGAATGTAAATAAAACAAATCAGCAAGCTGATATTGCTGATAGAATGACAGCTAATAAGGCTGAAACAAGTTCTTCAAAGAACCAAATTCCTTTCAGCCTGGAGCAGGAAATTTCCAAAATCAAAATCTCTGTTTCCCTGACAGAGTTAGCTGCCCAACATGTATATAGGACCCAAATTTTGAAGGCTTTAAACATTGAAGAGAATGAGGACTGTCAATCTTAATGATGATCAACCAAAGCTTATTTTTGGTCCTTAGATTGAAGGTATGTATCAAGAGGGACCTGTTCCTCCCTTTTATGTGAGTTTAAACGTTCATGAAAAGATTTTACATAATGCTATGCATGACTCCGGGGCTTCTCATAATTTAATGCCTAAAGCTGTGATGGAGAGCCTTGGTCTAGAAATCACCAGACCTTAGAAAGATCTGTACTCCTTTAACTCAAGCAGAGTAAAATGTTTAGGATTAATCAAAGACCTCTGTGTTAACTTAGCCCAGATTCCAGCCAAATGCTTAGTCATGGATATTGTGGTGGCTGATGTTCCCCCCAAATATGGAATGTTGTTATCAAGATCATGGGGGGCTAAGTTACAAGGGACTATGCAAATGGACATGACCTAAGTGACTATCCATGTTTTCAATCAGAATAGAAGACTCTACAGGGAGTCTCATATGCAATACACAGTGACAAGTCAAGACAGACCACAAAACTCCCCTTTATACTCTATAAACATAGGCCTTGATTCATTTATCCTCTTTAATGAAGAAACATTAGATGAACAAGTAACTTTAACAGAGTTAATGGCCGATAGAGAGGAGGGGGTAAATACCACAGAACCATCAAAATAGTTTGTTGAACCTTTAAACAAAAACAAACCAAATATGGGTCTTGAAATACAAGTCACGTGTCCTTTGATTTTAAACCTCGACACTCAGGAAAATGTTCCTCCACTTAACGAAAAACCTGAAGAGTCAAAACAAATTCAACTAATTGCTGACATTCCACGACAATTAGAAATCACAATAGTTGAAGAGGACGATAACCAGGATGAAACTAAGAATAGTCCTCTGTGGAGTATGTATTTTGATGGATCCTACACTAGAACTAACGCTGGTGTAGGGGTCTGGATTTCCAACACTAAAAATAACCACAAAGAATGTATTTCCTGTACTTTAAACTTTCAGTGTTCCAATAACATAGCTGAGTATGAATCCCTTCTCTTAGGCTTACATCTATTGAAAAGGTTAGCAGCCAGAAGAGTTAATGTGTATGGGGATTCAGAGTTAGTCACTAGGCAAGTCAATGGGGAGTATAATGCAAATCATCCCAGACTTAGGGCCTACCGAAACGATGTCATGGACCTTTTAAAAACATTCGAGGAGTCCAAATTGATTTTTGTCCCAAGAAAAAGAAATATTGTGGCCCACAATTTAGCCTTTGCAGCTAGAACATGCTTAACACCATACGAAACAAAGGACTGCACAACTCAGATAAAATTTAGACCAACCGTGCCTGATAATGAAAATTATTGGCAGGTGTTTGACGAAGATGAACAAATAGAAGATTTCATGCAATTCAGAAAATGAATTCGAACTACACAGTTCAGACTCAGATTGTGAAATAGACTGTGGTGAAGAAAATTTTCTTGGAAAATAAGAGTCGTCTCCTAAACTTGCCAATATTGACCTTCTTTCTAGCGAACTTGAAAACAAAACAGAAATGAATGCCAAGTTTGAAACAGAAGAGTTAGAAACTCTGCACTCTAAAGATGAAAGTTTTCCTAAGGGTCTGGCCCCTTTAGAAGAGTTGTTCAATTTTAACGATGTGGCGAATAAACCAAAACTGGAACCTGTAGAGACTGAAGTGGAAGAGTGTAATATTGGCAGCGAACTTAAACCTATGATGATTAAACTGTCCAAGACTTTACCAACTCACATTAAACTCAAATACATTGAGTTGTTTAAAGATTTTTATGATGTTTTTGCGTGGAGTTACGAAGATCTTAAATCCTATGACACTAAAATAATACAGCACAAAATTACCCTAAAAGAAAACCAAAAACCATTCAAACAGAAACTGCGTAGAATAAACCCTGTTCAGTTACCATTGGTTCAGAAGGAAATCATGAAAATGTATGATGCTGGCATTATTGTCCCTATTAGATATTCTGAATGGGTGTCTAATTTGGTGTCTATTAGGAAGAAAACTGGAGAGATCAGGCTTTGTATAGACTTTAGAGACTTAAACAAAGCTTCATTAAAAGACAACTACCCTTTACCCAAGATGGATCATATTTTACAAAGGGTGGTAGGGTCTAAAAGAATTTCTTTGCTTGATGGCTATTCGGGGTACAACCGGATTTTAGTCCACCCTGCTGATCAATTAAAGACAACCTTTACTACACCATGGGGAACTTTCATGTATGTGAAAATGCCTTTCGGTCTAATGAATGCTAGAGCAGCCTTTCAAAGAGCCATGGACATCGCATTCTTGGAGGAACTGGGCTTCTTCATCATTATCTATCTTTATGATGTTACTGCGTTTTCAAAAACATATGAAGAGAACTTAGAACATTTAAGAAAGGTTTTCAAGAAATGCAAAAATTTTGGGATATCTTTAAACCCTAAGAAGACACTATTCGGTCTCCAAGAAGGTAAACTTCTTGGGCACATCATTTGTGAAGAGGACATCAAAGAGGACATCAAAGAGGTGCATTCTTTCATTGGAAAGATTAACTTTTTGAGAAGGTTCATCCCCAACTTGGCTGAGCTCCTTAGGAATATCACAAACATGTTAAAGAAGGAGCAAGGGGTAAAATGGACCTTGGAAGAAAAGAAGTCCTTTGAACTGGTGAAACAAACGTTAACCAAAACACCAGTTCTTATAAGTCCTGATTTTTCAAAAGATTTTTATATTTTTTCATTTGCATCAGAACATACCATAGCTACTGTCCTTTTGCAGAAAAATCCACAAAGACAAGAGCAGCCTATTGCATTCTTTAGTAAGGAATTGAGGGATGCCCCTTTGAAGTATAACATTATGGAGAAGCAAGCTTTTGCTTTGGTTAAAGCTTTGAAATAATTCAGGGTGTACATACTTCACTCACACATCATTTCCTTCATCCCAAACTCAGTTGTTAAAGACATTCTAACACAGGACCCAGATGGTAAGAGAGGTAAGTGGATTGATGTTATCCTTGAGTATGATTTAGAGATAAAACCCACTAAACTCATCAAAGGCCAAGGTCTAGCTAGATTAATGACTAAATCAAATTTTGAAGTTCTTGATATTAATATGATTAATGCTTTGGATGACCAAGAAGGATTCTCAACTCCTATAGTTGAAGATCATTTTATGAATTCTCCTTGGTATGCTGATATTATTTATGTTTTTCTTAATCTAAATACACCTTCTGGTCTGACAAAAAGAAAGGTAAGATTCTTAAAGTTAAAAGTTGTAAACTATTGCATCATAGATAAATGTCTTTATTGGAAAAATGCAAGTGGTGTATTGCTTAAATGTTTGTCTGAGTTTGATGCAGAGAAGGTTAAATACCAGTTCCATGGAGGAGAGTGTGGAGGTCATTTGTACTGGAATACAACAACCAACAAAATTTTGAGGGCTAGTTTCTATTGGCCTACTCTTTTCCATGATGTGCATAAGATGATCATAGCCTGTCATAAATGTCAACTTTTTGAAGGCAAAAGAAAAATGTTACCCCTACCTCTACATCCAATCACTGTTGAAGCCCCTTTTCAACAGCGGGGACTTGAATTTATAGGAGAAATCCATCCACCATCTTCTGCCCAGCATAGATGGATTCTCACTGCCACAAACTATTTCATTAAGTGGATAGAAGCCATTCCTTGTAGGCAGGCCAATGATTCAGTTATCATAAAATTTATGGAGACTAATATTCTCTCCATATTTGGCTGTCCTACCAAGATCATCACTGATAATGCAACAACATTTGGATCAAAGAAGATGGTTGAGTTCTGCCACAGATATCAGATAACATTGGGGCATTCCACGGCCTATTACCCTCAAGGTAATGGACTTGCAGAATCTTCAAATAAAAGTTTAGTGAACATAATCAAGAAATTGTTGGAGGACAACAAAAAGTCTTGGCACACAGAGCTGGTCCATGCACTTTGGGCTGACAGATTGACTTTGAAGAAATCTATTCGCATGTCACCTTTCCAGCTTGTGTATGGTACTAATGCAATTTTTCCAAACAGTCTTGGGGTACCAGTAATGAATTTGATTCAAGAATTAAAAACTGAAGATAATGACATACTCAGAAGAATAAATTAGACAATTCATCTTCAGCAAACCAGAGAGGAAGTTTATAACAAAGCATTGCAGAAAAAGGACAGCATTAAAAAGCTTGTTGACAGAAGAACAAAGGCCAACAATTTCAAAGTTGGTGACAAGGTTTTAAATTGGGACTCAAGGAGGGAAGACAAGGGCAAGCATGGAAAATTTGACAACTTATGGCTTGGCCCTTACTCTATTCATTCAGCTATTGGTAACAATTCATTTTTCTTACAAGAGTTGAATGGAGTAGAATGGTTTGGGGGCCCTGTCAATGGCAGGATGCTTAAATATTACTTCTCTTGATCCATGATATTTTTTGAAGCCTTTTATATTTTTTCCATTATAAATATTTCATCCACCATTGCATTCAAAGTTAGAAAAATCAAAATACAAAAAACAATGAAAGAAAGAAAAGAGGGTAGATTGTGAAAACAAGAAAGGTATAGCCCCATACCAAAAAAGAGAAACAAATATGAAAGTGTGCAAGCTCAAATGAAACTCCTTAAGAACACACTTCTATTTAGTCAAACTGTCTAAACTTGACTAATTAGCTTTAAATTTTCTTCTAATAGGATAGTGAATTCGATTTGCCAAACTGTTTAATCTTGGCTTATCAGTAGATAGATTAGGATAGAAATTGAAGGTTCAAACATGTTCAAAATCTGAACCTAAGTTTCCAAAAGAGAGATGACTCAACTCTGTTTTATTTTTTCTGAGTCAAGAAAGAAGAAAATATGGTTCTAATTAGCTCAAAATCTGAACCAGAGAACAAGGAAGAAACAACTCAAACAAGAGCCAAAACAGAGTCGTAAGAGGATGAAGGAAGTGCTTTGAATTTTAAGATCTTAAGCCTTCCATTTTGTTTTAAATTTTCTGCAAAATAAATGTCTATGTGCAACTTGTATTTTATGCCATGGACCAGCTTCAAGTTAGACTGTTTAATCCTGACTTGAATTCTTTAAAATTTCTGTTGTAGAATTTAGAGAATAAAATATGTTAGACTATTTAATCCTAAGAGATTGATAGAATAGGTAGAGAATCATATGGGCTCAACTGTTTAATCTGAGTCCATGGAGAAATAAGGAGTAGAAATAGATTAGATTTCCTGCTTTCAAAAGAATAAAATGTTGTGAAAAGAGTTTGCCAATCCAAGTGCACTCTAATGAAGAAAAAATGCTAGATCAGTAGGATTGGGGAGGTATAAAGTTTGTATTGATGAAGGTCCATTGTTTTCATGGCTGCTAATATGTTTTCAGAGAAGATCATCCCAGCAAAGGAAGGGCAGCCCAATGGATTAGGCATAGGTCATCCTCTCAGAGAACCCAATGGATCAGGCACAGGTCAGCCTCCCAGAGAACATAATGGATGTGGCACAGGTCAGCCTCCCAGAGAATGCAAGTCTGAAGTTCTTGATGCCTTCAAGAAGGCATCATCCCCAAGTGGAGCCACTGTTTGCCACCTATAGTATTTGTTATAGCAAAAGGTGGCTAAGACTTTTTTGAGCCTTCAAAGAACAAATTTTATTACTAAAAAGTGTTGGCTCTTGAAGGCCTCATGCCTCTGTCCAAATCTTCTTTACTGTTTCCATTTTATACTCAGAAATTCTGCTGATTTCATGAGAAAAGACTGCTGAGAAACCATCATTTTCCTCCTTCTCCCCCTCTTAACTAACCTTCATTTGCTCCCCTTTTTCTCCATAAATCTCATTTGTTTTCATGATTCCTCTTCTTCCCTTCATGAAAATCATTTTTTAAAAAGGTTAAAAAATCACTTTTTAGCCTTACCGAAACCCCCAAATCCATTGAAAAACTCTGAAAAAATTCATAAAAAAAAGTTTTTATTACTAAGGACTCAAGCTCCCTTGGGCCAAGTTTCAAACCACTTCCCCCACATGCCCACACCCTGGAACCAAGCGCTAACCTTGTTCGGCGCTTATCGCATTGAAAATATTCAAGTGCGCAAGTCTTTTTCCATGTTCGAAAGTTCCAATGCAATTAGCCTTTGTATTGTAAAAACCCTGATCATATTATTTTATATATATATATCCCGTGGGCCCGCCTCCGGCGCTTAAAACCTTGTAATAATTTTTCCCCGGTGGTGTTTTTCTTTGTAAAACCAAAAAACCCTCTTTTCCAAAGTTTTGGTTCAATGAGTTAGAATCACGTGTTAATATAAAAAATGGTTAGATTGAAAACACTCGATCGCGCATTCACATCAGAGAAATAAAAATGGGTTGATCGAAAAGGCCACATCAAAAATTCCGATGCGATTGAGTCCCACATCCATAGACCCTGGTCCTTTGTTTTATTTGTGAAACCAAGCACAAAGGCCGAAGTCCTTATCGCATTGGAAAAATTCAATAAGTTGATTGAAAGACCGGGCCCGAAGTTCCGATTGCGATTGGGGCCTATATATATAAAACTCCGCCCCCACGCCTCTCTATTACATATGACTTTCACCCGGGACCAAGTGTTAAAGATCCCAGGTGCCAATCACATCGAAGAATTCCAATGGGTTGATTGAAAAGCCCAAGCCCGAGGCTCCGATTGCAATTGGCCCTTGTTATATAAACCCCCGGGCCCATGGTACTCCATACATCTAGCGGCCCCGCAATTGGGCACTAGTCACTTCATATATAAATATTCCACCCCGATCCATAAGAACCTTTGTTTTTATTAAAAATTTGGGTTTTCCATAAAGTATAAGGGTTTTTCGCTGGTTCATTCTAAAGCTAAAATCTACATCGTTGATCATGAGCCGATCAAATGGCCAGCGCTTGATCGCATCGCGTTTTTTAATCGATGCGTTATATTTCTTCCCCCGATCGAACTTTCCCCCGATTCTTTCTCCACCGTTGATCTAATATTTAGATCAATGGTCTATGCTACATCGCATCGTAACTTTCAATCGGTGCATTTTCCTGCCACCCCCGATTGCAATCCCCTGATTGCGATCCTCCGATTGGATCTGGACCGTCCACATGTCCAGATCAGATGGTCCAAAATCATTTCATCTTATTCTTCTCCCTGCTCTCCTTTTTGCCTCTTCTACGCAGATCTCCATCGTTGGATGCTTCCATCCAACGGCTACGCTCCTCCCCCGCCTTCTGAAGCAGTTTTTCCCCAAATACGCAGGATTTCATAATGTTTTGTTTGTTTTTGCAAGTTTCGAAGGTTTTTTCCCATACTATGAAGGAAAAGAAAGCCGAGGGTGATGATCCTTTGGCATTTTGGTTATCAAAGGGAAAGGGACTAAAAGGACTCCACTCTACATTTCGTCGATGCTCCATGGGAATTGATGCCATACGAGCCTTGCGTGGCCCTGCACATGGACAAGACACTGTGTTTTTACAACACGATCTAAAGAGTATCAGTGTTGAAGACAAGCACAACAGAAAAGAATATTGAAGACCGATTTGCGGGGATTATGGCTAAGATGGATTATCAAAATCCTAATCCCCCAAATTAAAATACAGTCAAAATAAAATCATAAGTGTTTAACTGACAGAAAGGCTTCCACCGCCTCAATTGAGGAAAATTGATTCCTCAGCTACCATAAGTACCACCTGTGCCTCAAAGCATTCAAAACAGAGGCTGAAGTTATTGATCAAATGAAGATATTTGCCCCAGCACAGCTAGAGAGTTACTTCTGCAAGGAACTTAAAAGCTAAAAATATCTGCAGAGTTACTCCAAACATGACACAAAGCCTTAAAGTCAATAAAAGCTCCCAACGAGCTTAATCTTAAATGAAAAATAGTTAATACAGACAGACCACCTGTAAAATTCTCCATCGAGCCCCTCAAAGGCCGAGAAGTCTTTAACCTGTATTAATTGTTCGGAGAGATATTTTATCAGGTCTCACCTCCTCATTCTTCTATAAATACCTCTGCAGAAGATAAGAAATTGTTGGTTGCAGAACTTTGAAATAAATTTGAGCTTAAACTTCTGATTGTAAATAGTGTTCACTGGCCCTTGGATCTTTGCTTGTAACAGATAAGTTAGGCTGAGATGAGTAGATGATTGCTAAACTAAAGCATTGGAATTAAAGCTGTAACTGGTTTGGATCATCAATACAAGCTGATTTATGGGATCCTGGTCTATGTTGACGGTGACGTTTTTCTACTTGTAACTTGTTATTTTGTTTCTGTTTTCACTGTGTTTCATTTTCTCTTATAAAGAACAACAATTCATAGAGTTAGGACCTACTGTATATCAGTAACCTTCTCTGACTAAAACTCTTTATTTATATGTTTTCTTCCAAACTATGTTATTTGGGAATGATTTAATTCAGTTTAAGCATAGGAATGCTGACGTTCCCTCGTCTTATTTCCTTAGCTGAATATTATTCTTGAATTTTATGTTCAGTATTAGTTAAGTAGAGATGAACTGTGGAAGATATGGTGTGCCCTGGTCCTAGTATTATCCCCAAAGACTGTCTGAATGTTTCTCTTGGAATGTGTTAAAAGCTGGCTAGTTTAGAAGTACTTACCAGATCTTAGGCCATTCCGTGTTATATTTTTGTTTGTCTTGAAAGTAACCAAGTAAAGCAGAGCTAGGAGAGGATTTGTGGTGAGCCCGGCCCGCTAGTTTCTACTCCAACAGTTGCCTTCAAGTTTTCCTTTGATTTAAAATGTTTTCTATTGAAAGTGTATCAAAGGCTGGCTAGTTTAAAAGTACTTACCAGATCCTAGTTTTTTTTTATGTTCTTCTCAAGTGTTTTTCAAAGGCTGGCTAGTTTAAAATTACTTACCAGATCCTGGGCTGCTCTTTGTTCTGCATCTGTTTATTTTTCCTTCTTGTTGTGTCATTTCATTCCATAAATCAATCTTCAAAGAGATTCTTAGACATAGATGACTTGCCCCATGGACCACTCTTGCCTCTTGCTGTTCCAATTAAGCCCTATTATGACTCCATATGCCAATGGACTAAAACCTGCAATTATCTATCTTTTTGGCCGAAGCTTACTCTGATTTCTTGCAACTTCTCACCTTTGAAACTCTTTGCATTCAGGACTTTCCACCTGAAACAGTAATCATGCTCAACCATCCAAAAACAAAACAAACCCTTGGCCTTCATAACTAGCCTAATATCATTACCCAAAACTTCAAAGACAAATTCATCTTTACACTCACTAGAGAGATCCCTCTCCGAATTCAGGAGGGCTAGATCCTAGCATCCCAAAGTTGGTTGAAACGATGTTTCTCCCCGAGATTGGATTTTTCCAATATTGCTGATTACAGGGAGCTAACACTCACGTTTATGTTTGATACAACGAAATTGCTTAAGAAATGGAAATAAAACTTGCATAAGGCAATTATCATGCTCTTGTCTTGTATAGGGTTTTATTAAGATGTGGTTTGACTGATATGTAGTGAGTTGAGAAGGATGCTTTGATGCATCTATTAGCAATATATTTGATTCTTCATATTCATCTCCATATTGGGACCACACATCAATCAATATTTTCTCATAGAATTGTATTGTTCTCCTTGCTTTCACTTTTGTTTGCAAATGGCAACAAGACCTGCTTCATATGAATTTAAAATCCCCTATATCAATATTTTATTTTCCAAGTGCTTATCAGTTGTACTTGTCAGTTACATCTAATATCCATATTGCAACATAATAATTTTTTAAGAAATATTTTAATACGATTGAGAAGCACTTAAAAAATAGGAGTTATTACCAAACTGTCAATTTACTTGTCTTCGAATATGATAACTCGGTTCATCTCCAATATATGATTGGAAGAATACTCCTTCCATTTCAAAGATCGACAACATATTTAAACTTACATTAACTCCCATATGCATCTACACTGCAACCACATATATCACATTAACATATATCAACTTCAACACTTCATTGCTTAAGAAAATCAAAACATAACATTTCAAAATGTTTGAAAAATGATGTTAGTATATATCATAATTTTTTCCCATTTGTAACAAAGCAAATTTTAGAAGTTTTTCCAAAAGAAAAAATCAGCAACTTTCTATTAATGAAAATGAAAAGTTACATTTTGTATATGCAATTAAGAATTCAGAATGCGCCGAAGGGCCCATGTGGACAAGCACACATAGTACTGAGGCTACCAAAAGAGAAAAATAATTAATTTACAGAGTGTCGGCAGGGTTGGGCTTTTCGCGCTTGCCTTTTTTTTCTTTTGGAAAATCTGCCAAGCCCTCGAATGTGAGGAAGAAGAAACCAAGGCTAGCTCATTATTCCTTGTGATGTTTTCTTTTTCTGAGTCAGAACTTTTAGACACATGTGATATTTTATTTCCACCTATAGCTGTAGTGATTTTATTTGCTTCTGTTTGAAGTTCAGTAGGTGAGGGAGAAACAACGATGGGATGGCTATTAGATTGTTGGTTGAAATCCTATTTCCCTTCCTCCCTTGTTTGCACTCCTTGTTGTTATCATATTACCTGAGTTTCCTGATTTTATTCCACTTATTCCTCATCTTCTGATAAATGAATATAAGGGAATTTCCATCCTTTCTGCTTTTGAACTTTCTTTTTTGCTCCTTTCTTTGTCAGTTTGCATGTGCTTTGAAGATGCCATGTTTTTTGACATATCCTGCAATGAAAAGTTGTGTACCCACCTGAAATATTTATGTATCATGTTAATATTGTCTAGACGACCTTTGCTTAGATCCATTTCCATACAAATGCAGGAAAAAATGTCTTTTTCAATTCTTTCATTGTCTATCTCTAGGAATCTTCCCAAAGGGTTTCATATTCCTTTAAGAACCTGATGGTGCCAAAAAGGAAGTGAAAGGTTGTGAAGTCTTACCCACACTAGAATTTTTGTTACAACCATTGAATTTGCATCAAAACTGGGGAATCATGGGGATATGAATAGGCCCACCCTTCACCAAAACCATGGACCATCATTTATGACAGTTAAAATTGTTTTGGAAATCAAATGGAACCACAAAAAATCCTTTTGCACATAAATAAATATCTCATTCGCGGGTCCAATTTTAGTGAATCCACTCATTTAGCGCATCAGATTTTGGCCAAAAACCATTAAAACAGCCAGTGATTTCTTTTTATTGAAGAATTTTGAATAGATCACTTACTTACAGTAATTCGAAAGTTATCTCTCGTGCTTTTTCCAGCTTATCCACCATATAGGGGCCTGGAAGATTTGGGGGTTGTTTGTCCTGTAAGATTGCTTTCCCCTTTAAGGCGTCTTTAGAGGAAACCTGACCCTTTCCTGAGGAAATTTCTCTAGATAGTATAGGTGTTCCAGGAATCCCTCCCTATAATCTAAAGATCTGGATGATATTGGAGTTCCTTTGAATCCCACATTCTTTGAATTTTGTCTCATCCTCCAATAATTTTCCAGAAAAAAATAGAACTTGGCTGAATTAGGGATGCCAGTTGCTATGCGACCTTTCTGCTTCAATTTTTTCACAGATTCTGTATGTTGCACCTAGATTAGTTTTGTAACCCCAAATATAGTTTTTAGTAGAACCTGAAAGGAGTCCTCCAACTCTGTGGTCTCGTTGTCTGTTGTCATTAGTTTTTTGGTTCCTTGTTCAGGCTTAATCGAAATTGCCTTGTCTTCCCCTGAAAAGAAATTAATGCGGGTGTCTTACAACAGATCTAGTTTTGGGCCAGATTGATCCATCCCCATAGAGGGTCATCACTCTTTGTGTGTTGGGAAATTAATTTCCACATAAAAATTAATACGTTTTTTAAATTTCAAATATTCTAATTAACTATATACTAAATTTAAAAGTATATCATTTATTGTTTTTACCATTTATTTTAGTGCAATATCTACTTCTATTGTTGGTGCTACATACAACCTAATATAATTTGTAAAATTTTGTAGAAAAAGAGAAGTTATAAGAACACAATGAACAATCCCTCAAATCAACAATTTTTAAGAGATATAATGACAAGGTAAACAAAAACTAAAAAATAATTGCAATGGTCCAAATCAGACAAACATATCAATTTTCTAATAATTTATACATACTAATCCGTTTTATAAATTTCTATAAATAAATAAATTAAAAAAAAAATGATATGAACACATTAAAGAACCATTCAACCAATACTTGTCATTAACACTACCTTACTATAAATTAGAAAAGTCAAAAATGTTTTATTTCTACTAGTGTATTGGTACCATGAAATACAAGTCAACTCAAACTAATAAAGGCCACAAAATACACTAATAAATCATGATGTATTTGGAATCTAATAGTCCTTAGAATCTAAAAACATTTGTATAGAAATATTTGACAAATTTCAATGAAATAAAAAAAAAAAACACGTTAGTTAAAAAATATTATGAAATCAATTTTTACAACATTTCATTTCACACATGCATAAGAATAAGGAATTTCAAACCATATTAAAATTCCTTATATGAAAATTGTAGCTCAAACTTCATTAATCACAATTCATTTATTCACATAATGTCTAACCATTTGTAGCAAATTATAAACTTGTGTTGAAAATGACATACAATTTACATGAAATTTTGGTGGTAATTTTCTTAACTTTCTTCTCCCTTAGATGCTTCCTTTGAATTTTATTTGGCTTCATAGTCCATGATTTCTGAAAATAAAATTAAGAAACTACTACTAAAGTTTCTAATATTAAAAAAAATATGAATTATAAATACTCTCATTACCTTCATCATTATATTTGTCATAAAATAAACAAGAATAATAAATATGCTACATGGAAAGAGAAATTTGACACAAGTTAAGTTTGTGTTAGATTTCCTTTTTGCACAAACAAAACCACATTGTATGGTGAAACAAATCTAGCGTGTGCTAGATTTTTTTTACCCTGCAATTTTTGTGTTTGTGTTAGAAACAAATCTGACACGTGTTAGATTTGTTTTACCTTGCAATGTTTTTGTTTATAATAGAATAAAATCTATTGCATGTTAGATTTGTTTTACTTTACAATGTTGGTGTTTATACGAGAAACAACTCTAACACACGTTATATATGTTATATCCTATAATGTTTTCGTTTATACTAGAAACAAATGTATTGTGCACTATATTTCTTTTACCCTGTAATGCTTGTGTTTGCACTTTTGTTTTACCCTACAATTCCTTTTTATTTTGTCTTACACTAGATTTGTTTTACCTTACAAGCTTATGTTAGTGCTAAAAACAAATCTACGAGGCACTAAATTTGTTTTACCTTACAATGCTTGTGTTTTTGCTAGAAAGAAATTTAGAGTGTGTTATATTTGTTTTACGCTGCAATGTTTTTTTTTATGCTTCTCCTTATAATAGATTTGTCTTACCTTACAATGTTTGTGCTTGTGTTTGTGCTAGAAGAAATCCTAGCATGAGCTAAGATTTATTTTGTTTGACCTTGCCATGCTTGTGTTTGTGCTAAAAAAAACTAGTGCACACTAGAATTGTTTTACCCTGCAATTCATTTGTCTGTGCTTAAAAAAATTTAGTGCGCGCTATTTTTGTTTTAACTTGCAATGCTTGTGATTGTGCTACAAACAAATCTAGTGTGTGCTAGATTGGTTTTACATTGAAATTATTATTTTTGTTTTAAAAACAAATCTAACGCACGCTAGACTTGTATTACCTTGCAATGCTTGTGTTTGTTCTAATAACGAATATAACGTGCGCTAGGTTTGGTTTAGCCTACAATGCTTGAGTTTTTGCTAGAAGGAAATCTAGAGCACACTAGTTTTGTTTTACCTTGCAATGCATGTGTTTGTGTTTTTACTAAAATTCGTTTTACCTTGCAATGCTTATGTTTATGCTACAAGGAAATCTAGCACATCTTATATTTGGTTTACTTCACAATTTTGGTGTTTGTATTGGAAACAAATCTAACATGCGCTATATTAGTTTTCCTTGCAATGCTTATGTTTGTGCTTTTGTTTTACCCGATAATGCTCTTGAGTTTTTCCTTACACTAGATTTTTTTTACCTTTGTTTCTAGAAGAAACAGAAGCATTATAGAGTAAAAAAATATAGTGTCAGGAAAAACACAAGGGCATTGTCAGGTAATGCTTGTGTTTGTGCTAGAAACAAATCTAACACAAGTTAGATTTGTTTTTACCTTGCAATGTTTTTATTTGTGATAAAAATGAATCTATCATTCACTAGGTTTTCTTTAACGTAAAATGTTTGTGATTGTACTACAAACAAATCTAGCATGTGTTATATTTTTTTTATCTTGCAATGTCTCTTTTTGTGCTAAAAAAAAATCTAACACATGCTACATTTGTTTCACTTTACAATGCTTTTGTTTGTGCTGGAAACAAATCTAGCATGCACTAGATTTGTGTTAACTTGCAATTCATGTGTTTCTGCTAGAAGGAAATATAACACATGTTAGATTTCTTTACTTTGAAACATTGGTGTTTGTGTTGGAAACAAACCTAACACATGTTAGATTTGTTTTACCCTGCAATGTTTTTTTTGTGCTAGAAACAAATGAAGCACATGCTAGATTTGTCTCTAGCCCTACAATGCTTTTGATTTTACTAGAAACAAATCTAACAACGCTAGATTTATTTTACCCTACAATTCTTGTGTTTGTTCTTTTGGTTTACCCTACGATATATATATATATATATATATATATATTAGAAACATATCTGGCGGTGCTAGATTTGTTTAAGCTTGAAATATTTGCGTTTGTGCTAGAAACAAATCTAGCATATGATAGATTTATTTTACCATGCAATGTTTTTTTTGTGATAAGAAACAAATATAGCATGTGTTAGCTTTATTTTAACCTGCAATGCTTGTGATTATGCTAAAAACTAACTAATGCCACTAAAATACAAAATGCAAGGCTAAAAGCATTACATCTATTACAAAGTAAAACTTGCTCCCTTTATCACACCTTTTTTTAGGGTGGTTCACGGACACTGAGTGGCCATTACATCCATGGGAAAATCCAAGTAGATCAACCCGAAGGGATCTACCCGTTGACCAAACTAGTAAGGCCTAACTGCAAGGGCATCGAGGAGATTTGACCCCATGACCCCCCAATAGGCGAGGTACTTAGAAACAGGAACTCAACCAACTGAGTTATCCCTTGTGGCTCCTCTATCACACCTAAGACTCACTCCTTCAACCTGCATGTACAATAACCCTTAATCTATTGTGCCCTTGAGATACCTCAACATGTGCTTGGAAGCAACGCAATGCCCTCTAGTAAGCTCAACCATAAACTGGTTGATTGAGAAGAAAATGTTTGGTCATGTGTTCACCAAATACATCAATGACCTTATGACTTGCTTGTAAACAGTGGCATCCACTCGCTCATGTCTAGTAGCATCCACCTTCCTCTAGTTTGTGACTAGAGGCATGGTATGGGCTTGCAATCCTGCATGTGGAATATCTTGAGAATCTCTTGTGTGTACCTTACCTGTCCCAAGATTATCTCCCCATCACCCTACCATACCTCCAATCAAATGAAATAGTGTATAAGCCCTATATCCTTTATCTCAAACTCTTCTACAAGATCTCTTGTAGTCATGGATGAACTCCTCATCTACTGTCAATATAAAATTATCAACATATAATACAATAATGAGAGGTTGGCCCTCAACCACAATATAGTAAAAGTTAGAGTCAACTTCACTCTTGGGGAAGCCCAATCCGAGAAGGTAGTTGTCTATATAGGCATACCATTCCCCCGATAACCTCTTGAGCCCATAAAGAGCTCCCTTTAGCCTACAAACATGCTCATCTTTGTTGAAAGTCTCAGATCCCTTCGATTTCTCAACATAAATCTCTTCCTCAAAAACTCCATTAAGGAAGGATGCCTTAATGTCCATTTGGTGGATCTTCCACCCCATCTGCACCACAATTGCCATAATAGTCCTAATGGAAAAATATCGGACCACTGGTACAAACGTATCACCATAGTTTATCCCTTCGACCTAAGAGAAACCTTTGGCCACAAATCTAGCCTTACATTTCTCTACACTCCCATCAACTTTATGCTTGATCTTGTATACCAAACATGATCCCACAACTGATTTGTCAAGTGGTCTTGGCATAATATCACCAACATCATTCAACATGATAAAGGGATACTTCTCCAATGATGGCATTTTTCCATGCTTGTTCATAAGTTGCCTCCTTATAGCAAGAAGTCTTCGGGTCTATCACCTTAGTCATAAGTGCCATGTACCTCGTATATCTTTGTGGTTGTTTACTTTGTATGAATGTGGAGTTGGGGGTTCCAAATCTCTCCTGAGCCTCCCTAATCAACTAATTTTCCCACCAAGCTCAT
Organism: Pinus albicaulis; assembly: GCA_034641835.2. NCBI lineage: Eukaryota > Viridiplantae > Streptophyta > Pinopsida > Pinales > Pinaceae > Pinus > Pinus albicaulis. Next base: position 653,894,082 of record CM076572.1, on the reverse strand, counting down.
CCTGTCCCTGCATTGGGAGTCACTAGTTGAGTGGACCCCTTTAGCTCTACTTTATCCTCTTGTTCCTATGCTTTCTCCTCATCTTGTTGATTTTTCCAAATTTCCTTAATTGATAATTACTTCCAATTATTCTTAAATCAAATCATATTATACCACATTCATCATTAAGTAATTTTACAGGAAAATCTTCAAAAATAAAAAAATAATGATAGTAGAGATAGCCAAACACAAGAGACACAAAATTTATCCTAGGACAAACCCAACAACCTTTTCTTAGAGCAATTTATCCAATTCAACAAGGAATACAATCTAAATTCAATAAAATCAAACTAACTAATAACTAAACTCAAGTTAACCCTAGTCAAATTTCCCTCAATTTGCCTCAGAAATTTAGTTTGTTGTGCCTAAAAAATTTAATTCTTTCTTAGAGAATCAAGTCAGCCTTATATTTTTGTCGTTCCTCAAATTATTCCTTTTAGAGCCTCAGATTTGTCCTTCAAATAGCCTCAAAATATTTCCTTTTTGTAATCTGAATTATTCCCAATGGAGAAGGTCAAATGGCCTTTATATAATGATCAAAAGAGCCCAAATGGACATCCCTTGGGTTGGACGGACTTGGAGCTGACCTTACATTTTGGAGGAAAAATTTAAGTTTCAAAATTTTATTTTTCCCTCTTTTAAAGATGACCTAAAATACAATTTATATTTGTCATTTTATTTTATTTTGGAGGGCTAAAAATGGTTATGAAGATTGAACATAGCTACAAAAATTCAACACATCTTTCTTCATGCAAAAGGTCCAAGTCTTTCTTGAGTGGACGTTAATGAAGGTGACATAATATCTCTATCCCATCAGGGATGGAGAGAAAAATGGTCTGCATGATTTTGAATGTACCAACTCCAATATTCTATTGGCCTTGTTGTCTTTTTTAGGAAAGGATGTATTGGCATACTTGCCAAGTGTGTAGCCCTTGCACACGTTATGTTGGTCTACGTTGTACTCTAGAAGCCCTATGGAAATCTCCCTCAAAATAATTAGCGCTCCATGGTGTAGGTGACCCATATGCCTATGCTAAATCTCCCCAAGGTCACATCTATGCAAATTTATCTCTTTATTGCTCAAGGTTTCCATTGTCACAAACTGTCACATGTAGAAGTTCATCACCCTAGCTCCATTAAAACTAGTTGCTCCAGAATCGAAAGGCTTGAGAAAGGCCTTTCCTCTGCTAAATATAACCCCATAACCTTTGTTCCCAACATATGATAGGATGCTTCACTATCAATATACCACATTTTGATAGCCACTGAGCTTGCCATGCAAGCTATGAGAAAAAAATTCCTCTCAAACTAAGAAGTGAACTCCTCCACCTCTATTGATGTTACCACATGATCCTTCTCGGATCCCTTCTTCATGTTTGGACACTTGGGGGAGTAATACCCAAACTGATGACAAGAGAAGAATTTTGTTGAGATCTTTGAATATTTCTTCTTCTCGCCTCTTGAACTAAACTCAAACCCTCCTAGATTTTTCTTGCTCTTGGAATTGCCCCTTTTGCCAACTAGGGAAAAATTATCCTCTTGCTCAGCCTTCGCATGAGACCCAGATTTGGCTTGATTATGAATCTCCTCTTGTATACAATCACTCTATAGCCTCTCCCATCCTAGTAGGTTTTCTCTACCACTAAAAGCATCAGTAAATTTTCCCATGATTTCAAAAAACCCAACAATAAAAAACTAACAACGTCTTTGTCTGAGACTGTCTTCCCAACCTTAGCTGACTTATACTTCACTTGGGTGAATCTAATTAGGTAAGAGATTAGGGACTTAGACTTAGTCATCTTGATATTTTTTAATTTATCTTTGAGTACTAGATTCCTGGCTTCACTCGTACCCTAGTACAACCCTAACATAGTTGTCCGCATAGGCTAAGTTGTCTTCTTCCCGGAAAGGTGAGGTATGATGTGATCCTTGACTCCTTTAGGGATTATTCTTCTAGCCTTTTTTTCCTTCTTATTATGCTAGTCTAGTTGTTGAGGATCTACTGGTGCGGCTGGTGGACTCTCCGCAAACTCCCAAACTCCCAACTCCTCTAAAACTACATTGGTCCTCTCCTTCCACGAATAGATATTTGAGGTCCCATCAAGGTGATCCTCAAATATTAGCCCCAAATATGCCATCTGACTTGTTTGATCTGCTTAGAAACCCTTGCACAAATCCTACTAGTAGAAAACCCTAGTACATATTTTCCCTACGTCACACATAAAGAAACCATAGCGCAACCCTAAAGTGAATTACGCCCCATTTATTGCATATTTCACCTGCTCCTGAGGAAAATAACACACTTTCTGGTCTTCAATCATAGACCCACTCTGATACCATGTTAGCTTTCTAATACCCAACTATTAATTTAATAAAAATTTTGCAATGAAGAGACTGAAAACTAAACTCCAAACACTTTTACTAAATACATTGAGTGTTCTGACAAATAATAGCAACAAAAAATAAATTCACAAAGACATAAGAAATCAATAAAAATAATAGACAAGAAATTACCTAGGAAACCCCAACTAGGGAAAACATGCCAACTTGTGTTTTATTAATTTTCTCAACAAAAATATAAAATACTTATTACAAATCAGAGGGAAAAATTTCCCTTCAATTTGTTTTCCCTCAACACATTGATCTGTGCACTTCTAAACAACTCGGCCTCCTTGCATTCACAGTTTTATGGACTCATACAAGCTAATTTGGCCCTCTTGCGCAAGCTAACTTGGCCCTGGAAGATATGTACGTTAGATAAATGAATTCGTTGAGGCTATTTGGCCTCTCTTTTTTCCCTAGTGCACTGATCTAATAAACCCCTCTCTGCACAGTTGAACACACAAATCATTTAGTGCATAATGAGCCAAGTTTGTTCCCTTTCTCTCCTTATAAAGTCGACTTGGCCTTCCATCTTCCACAAATGATTGTGATTAAATCTCAATGGACGGTTGAGATCACTTTACTCTTTTACTATAAGAAAATTAGAATTTTCCTAAGTCAAAATTAAGATACAGTAAAATTGTGCCTTAGCTTCACTTGTGGGTCCCTCTACCAAATTTAATGCACTTCTAAATTTAGTAGAACCCTTCCTTCTCTAACTCCATCTCACATATATCACATGCACTTTTGGATTTATGTGTCACCTAAAAAATTTCCTTCCCCTTAGGGTTGGAAGCACCTAATAGGCCATTTCCATAGCCATCCCAAAGATGAATGTGGTAAATTGTTAACAAATCATCAGTTATAAAGACATTTGAAAACGAGACTTGTGTGAAATACTTGTGTGCCTCTAGCATTAGATGTGGTCCACTATGATACTTTATGTTTTCTTTACCTAATTATGTTAATCTCAGTTGATCTTAAGGGTGTGCCTCGGATGTTTAATCTTAGGTACATTGGATATACCTTGGGATGGCTTGACACTTCTCCAACCCTCGAAAGAAGGCATCTAGTCCAACATAAGAGAAATTATCACCTTACAACCTAATATTTCCCAACAGATATGAGTGTTTGCTACTAACACTTAAGGAAGCCTCACATTGATGTTTGACACCTTCCACACTTCCAACCATTGAAAAACTAAGCACAAAAACTCGGGCATTGTTGAGATTGATGTACCCCAAAGGGCCCAAGATGCCCCCAAGCTGGAGTTGCTTGCACCTTCTTGATTACTGTTTCCTTGTTCCAAAGCCCCGATGATGATGATGTCATGCCCTAGGCTTGTAACATCACCATTGCATGCCTTATATTGATTATGTGGGGCTTCCAAATGATGACATAAGGATAAGAAGTTGTGGCTTGGAGGTGCATCCTTTCATATTGATAAGATGACTTTGAGTGAGGAGAAATCCTGGAAACTTCTTAGCACATTACTTGATAGAGATACTCAATTTGTGAGGTTGACGTCATGTTTGAGCTCTTTTTTCCCACATGTGTGGAGAAAAAGGAGCAATTTCGTTATGTTTTATCATTATGAAAACTATCTTATAGATCGGCTTGTGACCTATTGACCTTGCGGACACTTAAAGTAAATTTTTAGTGTTTTTACTTGTAAATTAACCCAACTCGACTTGGTTACCCTCCTCTAAATAGAGGGGATTCAAATTGAGTGAATCATTGTCATACACACTCAAATATTTCTCTTAGAAAGAGTGTGCACTAGTTTCTATTCTTTCTCTTGGCTGGAATGGTTTATTAGGGTATTGAATTATCTTGGGGTGAATATGTTTTGCATGGAGAGAATTTCTTGGATTTATGAATTAATTATTTGGATAAATGGTGTAAGATTAATGCAATTTTATTCCATTTTTTTGTAATTATTGGAATTAAGGTTTACCTTGTGCCATATTAATAAAATTTATATCTTTTAATAACTCTTGTTTCTTCATATGTGAACTTTGTTAGCAAGTATCCATCAAGGGAACTAGATTGCATCCCTTGACCTTAAATATATTTAAATTGAAAGTCTCTAGTGTTTAACAGAGAGCTAGTTTCTCTCACCCCTCTCTGTCCAAGGTCCTTGTTGAGCCTCAAAATTGTGCTTTCCTTCACCTCATTTTACCTCATTTTTCCTTGTCCATTTCTATCTTAAAACCCAATTGATCAATAAATATAGTTAAAATTACTTCTAGAATGATTTACATGACTGACTTGTTGAATTTTGTGATTTTTGCCATTGTTAAGCATTTTGACAGGAACTAGCTGCAGAATGCAGACATTCCGTAGCTAACCGGTGATTCTGCAGCTACCTTCATGTTTGAGTATGTTCCAGGTGGCCTCTTGAGAAAAACCGCATATGGGCATGATCCACGTCCTGTCTACATAGTTCGTTGCTCATCATGGAGGAAGAAATGGATTCTGGGTACGGTTATGCATGTGGGAACACATTTATGAAGGAAGACTCCTACTAGGACTGTCTCAGTCCAGATGTCTTTTCTTCTTCACGTAGCCACCTCAAAGACTCCTAATATGATTCGGATAAGGAAAGACATTATTCCTAAATTGTTGTAATTATTGTTACTTGCATTTGCTTTATAAACTCTTGAGTAGACCGAGAGCTTAGTTAGATATTTTATGTTAGATTTGTTGCTAGATTTTGTTTAAACTCTGTGTTACGTCCTTGAAGACACATAGTGTTATGTTCAAACTATTGCATTGTTAATGGAGCAGACAAAGTTATTCTGAAGGCGTGATTTAATTTGAAGTTGAATGCCGTCAAGTGGTAGAGGGCCCCTGCCTCTTGCACGGATTTCTTTTGCGTAAATTAGATAAGTTTTCCTAGCTGCCTTTACGTTTTGCATTTGAATTGGTAGTTGCTTTGTTTTAGCTACTGTAGTCGTATTCATTCTAGCTCTTCCACAAGAAGACACTCTTCCAACAGATTAAAATGATGAATGTTGAATGACTATGGTATTGTAGGATTAGGAGTTGAATTTATAGTTTTTTTAACTAGCTACTGTAGTTATATTCATTCTAGCTCTTCCACAAGAAGACACTCTTCCAACAGATTATAATGATGAATGATGAAAAGCTATAGTACTGTAGGAATTAGTTGTAGTTTTTGCTATTAATTATCACAGTTACACTTTTTCTAATCACTCTTCCACAAGAAGAAATTCTTCCAAGACATCCTTAAGAAGTTCAAGACATGATCGTGATAATGAATGATTTAGTTGTGTGTTTGTACTAAGTATCATCTCTGATCTTGCTCTTAAACGCTTGCCTAAGACATCATAAGAACGAGTAGGGTATGGATGTGATAACTTAGTTCTTCATTTACTTTCAGTCTATTTGCTTGCAATTGCATCCAAGTACACAGTCAGAATTGTTCTACCTCTTCCAAAAGAAGGAACTTTTCCAAAATATCACTAATGATGAACAAACAGATTGTGTAACTTCATAGATTCACGCATGTTAGTATAGTTAGAACAACTCCGGAGTTTCATTGCATTTAATTCATGTTCAGTTACTTTGTTTCAAGTTTGATGATGACTTATAGTTCAGCATTGTTCTAGTTTAGTAGCATCTTAGGTTCATTCTTAGATTAACTCATTGCACTTGCATCTCATATTCAAATTGTCATCCATTGCACAATAGATTACTCTAGTTGTTAGGATTAACAAGACAGCCTTCATTATTCACAACATCTTCTTGTTCTAAAAACTACAACTGATCCATAGCCATAGGAACAGAAGACAACATCACTATAAGGTCTGAAATCTCTCTGCAATCTCCTCATCATTTTATAAACAGAGCTCTTCCTCAAAAGAACTATTTTGAACAAGAAACCAATAAATTTTTGAGTATAAGTTCTGTGACATTCAATTAAATTGCAGAATAGAACTAGGAATTAATCATAGAATAAAAGAGCTTAGGACAGAGTATTGCATCATTAGTGTTTAACTGTTTAGTTAGAGGATTTGCATATTTAGTGATCATTTCTCAAGATTAGTTTGTGTCATTTGTTTAAAAAGTCATTATCAAGCTTTTGCTTTTATTTAGTCATAGTTTAGATTCTGCTTCAGTGTTTCCAATTGCATTTGCCATTCCACACATTAGATTTAACTCTGTTTTGACCACCAACTTCTTTCCATTAGTTTTCTAGACATTTCCATTGTGAACATAAAAATCACCAAAAGACCAAAAACATCATAAATCATCACAAAAGACCAAAAACATCACAAAACACCACATACAACGCATTAGGAAACAAGCACCTAGGTACATATGGTACACTTCACTTCAGCAGTTTACAAATCCTGGTTGACAATTAAATGAGATCAGTTTAGGAGACTAGATTGAGACCCAACAGTCCTCTTCCTTTAACCCCATCCGCTTGACTGCATATGCCCAATTGATTGAAGGCATTAGTCCTTGTGCATTAATAAAATTTTGCACCTTTTTTAATTTTATGGTAAACATGGGTTATGTTTTGGAAAAGTTAGCATTTATAGCTTTATTTTACCTATATGTCATTGCCCTAAATTTCGCATTTCATCTATTAATTTTGAAAAGGAAAAATACATCATATCATGCATTTTTAACCCCTAATTTTAGGGCTGTTGTCTAGGGTTTGTTTGTTTCTTAGTGCATTTTCCGCTATTAGATACCTTGTGCTAACCTTCCTCTTGTTTACCCCTCAATAGACTTGATGTTTTGTAAATAATACCCTTAATTGGCTATTTTAAAGTTATTGTTGCAAGTTATGTGTGCTCCAAGAAGTGTATTATCTTAAAAACCTCATTTGTAACTGAAATCAGTAAATTCATGGTGGCTAGAAGGAAAACTAACTTGAAAATTTATAGAACTTACGTCAGCCTTCTAGGCTTAAGCTGATAGTTTCCTTTGATCCATCATCTCTCTCTCTCACCACGAACCTTACCTTCCTAGCATGTCTAAATTAACAAGCTCCTTAAAAATCCATTTGGCTTAGAATTCCTTAGTCATCTAACCTCCAAGTCGTGTTGGAGAAGCCTCCCTTGTGGAGATACTATCCAACCATAAAATAGCAGGGGAAAACCACTATGGTGACAATTATGGTTGATCTCATTGTTTCCCTAGACCTAGAGTGCCTAATGAGGCTTTTCACTAGGCTGCTAGATTTTACAGTAACAGGAACCAACCCTCAGCCCAAAAAAAACCATATCTGCATATCTCTCCAAACCGCCATCTTGATGAAATGTGCTAGTCATTGGTCCTCCAAATTTGCAAAGAGGGAAAATCCAGCAGTTAACAAGCCCTAAGTCTTACAAAATAAACATTACATTGTCTAACGCTATTTGGATCCATGAATCTTACCAATTCAAAATAAAAAAATAGTATAGTGATCCTGAAACATCACAAGATTACCTATGTAAGAACAGCAGCAACTCTACCTTCATATAGTCTTCCTGTGGTTTCAATGGATAGTAGGGTAATTAATTGATCATTGTTTGCAAAATACACATCACCAATTACACATTTTTAAGCAGATTTATAAAATACTTATTTTTTAAAGGTGTGTCCTTTAAACTCAAGAGAAACATTACAACAAGCCTGAAGGCTTAACAACAGCCCTGAAGAGGTTGGCCACCACAAGCAGCCCACTTGAATGGTAAAGACAGCTCTAAAGGCGTGAACCAGTGGTCACAAGCACATCCATTTGGCTAAGCTACCATGACAGGTAGGTACTATTGTTAAATTTGGAAACTAGGGCCAAAATAAACCTTTCACATCTCATATGATGGAGATGATATTTTTATTGGATTCCTCTTTCCGAGAGGTGCAAAATCAATATAAAGATTGTCAAATTTGGATAAGTAAAAGTAAGTTTTTGAATATATTCTTTCTCATGATCATCAAGGTTGGCCCTATCTCCATGTCGGCTCAATCGGTTCAAAATATATGTCCCTTAGTCCTCTTCCAATTTGTATAAATAGGGGTGCCTCCACTCTCATTTTTACTCATCTTTCGAACAACTTGTTGGAGACAAAAGGTCTCTATTTTTCCACATGAGAGGAAGGTCCATTTGTGCCATGCTCTCAAGGAAGCTAGCTCATTGGGTTTCTGTTTAGGCCACAACTAGGTGAGGTGTTCTACATAGATGCATTAGGGTAGTTCTGGAGCCTATTTCAGAGGAGAAAAGGCTAGGTTGCGGGCCTAGAAGCTGTGCTTAAGGACTGTGGAGAAGTGGGATTGTTTTGTTGTTCTATGAGGGTTGATAGAAGCCTAGGTGAGGTTGTTATAGAGGACTGTTGGGTACCATAGTGGACAGTTGTAGGCCACAGGATTAGCCACTCCTTTCAGGGCTGTGTAAAGGTCTTGAAGGTCTGATTCATGAGCCTATGGTGGCAACATATTACCATACCTAGGCCGCAGAATATGAGAGTTGTTAGATAATTGTCTAAGGGCTATTACAGTAGCACAAGCTCTAATCTGGCCATGACCTATAAGCAATAGAAGTAGCCCTTATTTAGAATTTTTTTTTCCCTTGTTCATTGCTCTAATTAGACTATATAGAGGTCCTATAAGGACTATGTTTTTTCCATCCTCGTAATTAGTTTAGAAGGCTTCATATATGCTCAGATCCAACAGTGCAGACGTGATTCAGATATGGTATTACTCATCATATTGAGAGTCAATATGTCCTTATGTGTACTCTCTCTCTCTCATTCTCTACTGAACATTTGATACATAATAATAAGAATAGTTGATCAAGGGTTTTCCCCTTCTTGGGGTTTTTCCCTGGCTTGTGCCATATCCATGTGTCCTCCTGTCTTTGCTTGTCTTTTGCATCCTTTGTCTTATGTGTTTGCTAAAGGAAATTTGAGCTAATATATATCTCTAAAGTAATTTTCCTTGCAAATAACTTGTTAACATGAAAAAGTAACATGGAATCAGAGCTAGGTCAAGGAAAATTCCAAGCAAGAGCATAAGAGTAAGCAACCTAAACACTCTATATTTTTTCCACTTCAAAAATTTGTCTTGTGCTATGGACCTAGAGATCAAATCATAAATTGATTTATGGCACATCTCTCTTTGAAAAAAATTCAGATTGGGCATAATGTATAGAAGAGCTAATCTGAGTTCTATAAGTAGCCAATACTTCTTACTTGGGCACATCTGAAAGGAATCTAGGTCTCATTCTGGATCATATAGAAAATTCTTGTTTGATTAGAAACTATGGAAATTTAGGGTCTTTTTTTGTCTTGTGTAGACCTTGGTATTAAATTCTGGAGAAGACTAATTCTCTTTCATACTCACATATTTGCAACAAAGGTATCTGGATATAGGTTCCTTATTTTTTCTCAGAAGTTTGGGATCCATTGATCCAGTCTCTTTTCATCCAATTGCAATCAAAATGAAAGAATTCCATACCTCTCATAGGTCCAAGATTTCTCTGATGATTGGACAACATTATGGTCTGAAATTAAATTTAAGACTGAAATTAATGATCTGAAATGTTGCAGGACTGTAGTTTGTTCACGAAGTCTGCATGACTCTCAAAAGATGATTTTCTCCAAGATGGTATGTTGAAGGAGTTATTTGATCTTGTCTTCTTTCACAAATATGAAGCCATGGAATTGTTCCTAAGCAATTTTGGATCCTCTATTGATACACATCTAAGACATTAATGATGGTATTATGATATATATAACCCTGCATGTCTTTGCCAAAGGGGTTTTGCTTGGGGTTTTATTTGTCAAAAATTTCATTGGCATTCACCGACCTATGGTGGATTGAAGATAGGACAACCCGATATGCAGCATAAACCAAACATATGTTATGTTGTCTTCTAAGGCAATGCTTGTGCCTCAAACTGAGTTTAATCTACGTATAAGAATTCTTACCTAGCAGATTGAATCGTCCACTCTCAAGGCATCCTCAAGTGGAACTTGTTTGGAATATGTTCTATTATTGATCAAGGTTCCCTATAGGTGAAAATATGTATCAAAATATGAAGATGTTGAAGAATTTCGATCACTTTTATTGTTACAGACCTGAGGTATCTTATCTGGAAAGTTTCAACTTAATATACATGATGGTATTGCATATTCCAGGTGTTCTTTTGTTAAAGAAGATTCGACTAATGTACTCCAAGGTACTTCCTATGATAAAATCCCTGATATGCTTTGATCCATGTAATAAAATTCTTCAACTATAAGCCATTATCAAGCAGAGTTTATATGAAGTCCTGACCTTGCACATTGATCAGTCATCATTGGAATTTCCGTTGATATAAGCGGTATGAGGAAGTGATATTGACTCTTGTCTCACAGATTTTTCATCTTAAAGAAAACGAGATTCACATTATGAACAAATGGATAATCTCATCAAAGAAAAATCCCCAGTATCTATGGCATCATGGTTGTATATTTTAATCATACTCATTGTCAGAACTAAGTATGTCCTCCTCTATCGGAATGTTATTCCTCATCTTCTATAAATTTTGTTGTTACTAGGGTATGCTACTTAAATTATACTTTAAGAAGTCAAAGAACCAAATGATATTTTTTGGAAAATCAATTTCATTTCATTAGGTGCCTGATAACCTTTGGAGAAATGAAAATTTTCTGGAGCTAAAGGGGTCATAGTCATTTTGAAGTTTGAATGGTTTCCTATCCTTAAGTACCAGGAATCTGAGGTACCTTGTTGGAAGATACATATGCTTGCATAAGTGATCTTGAATTAAGTATCCTGATGATTCAAGACTAGATGGGCAATGGAAGGAAGGCCTCATGGAAAGAATTTCGTGATAACCTATTTCTCCTCCAAAGGATAGACATATTGACATGACAATATAAATTGTTTAATAATCCTCATATCTATCAAAGTAATATACTCTTAAAAGTCAAGGTGGAAGACCTTACCATTACAACTTAAAGATATATCCCAGTGATGGCTGTAACAACATCTGATCTTTTTGATCTGAACAATATTATCTATCTCCATTATGAAAAGAAATAGAGGAAAGGTCATGAATGTCTTTGATATAACATCTCTTTTTATTTTGCTTATAACAGTTGATGTTATACTTCCTCTAACTTGGGAATTCAAAGGAAGACAATAAAATTTAGAATATCGTATTTGTAAAAGATCGAGTAGTTTCCTGCTTATAGCCGGAATCATGTGCAAGCTACTTTGAAAGTTAAATTACCATCTGACAGAAGGTCTCAGAGGGAGCTACATTTTATTCCAAGAAAGTCATCTATATCAAAGGACATTTACTCATGACATATGATTATAATAGTCTAATGACTCCCAATATAAATTGGCTGTCTTTGGTGCACATACCAAAGGACGAATATCTGGCTTCATATAGCTTGATGGATATGATTTGTATAAAAATACCTTTTCCCATAATCAAAAGTAGATATAAATGTTTATTAATAAAATCTGTTAGATATTGATCCTCCCTTTCTTCATCATTATTTGAGTGAGCAGACCTATGTTATCTTGATAAGATCAAGATCACCTTTCTTCTGTAAGAAGCTATAAGTCGTGGACAAAACCTACTATCAGGATTTCGATTGTTCATTGAGCTTTGTAAGACTAGTTAGAAGAAGTAAAACAATTATCATGATATTTGAAAGGAAAGGATGGTGAAGTACTTCTACTGTTTCTGTTGAAAATTAATAAGTCCATAGAAAGTTGTGGATTTATCTATGCGCTGCTTGATGGAGCTATAAAGCTCTTATTGTCTATCCAAATATCATCACCAAGATCTATACTTGTTTTCCAGGCAGCAACTTGGCATTGTTCCTTATATGAAGGGATCTGTGGTTAAGATTGAACATTGAGCTCTGGGAGCTCCTAGGGGCTTGGGTTACTTAATGAGCGTTAAGTGACCATAGGGTGAGTGGTTCACCTTCCCCTAGTGGTGTGTGGTGTACAGGGTGATTGGTTCACCTTCCCCTACGTTTGCAGACACATGTATGTAAGGTGAGTGGTTCACCTTCCCCTACTATTGATGACATATGGATAGGATGACTGGTTCACCTTCTCCAATGGCATATGAGTAAGATGAGTGGTTCACCTTCTCCTGTGGGTACCCCAGTGAAAATGCATATAGGAATCTATTGACATGTCGGTGGGACATGGTTCATCCTTTCCCCACATTTAGGATGCTTGTTCTATTGAGAATTTGGAGGGCTAGTGATTAATTCAAATTCTCTTCTTGATAATTAATTTTGAAGTTACTTATTTATTTCCTTCATTAGCTTATTTAATATTTCATCAAGTCAATTACCAGAATACACAAGACACAAGAAATAGGCTCCTAGAGCCAGGGCAAAACCTATCCCTCTTGGAGAGGAAAACCCACAAGAAATGCTTCTTATATATTTTCAGATGACAAGTACAATGACCAAGAATTAGACCCTTGACCTATATATGTATCCAAGACATTGACCTTACTTCTTTGATGTCCTTCAATGCTGATACTTATTCTCTTTAGCAAGTTGCACTATTATGCACCAACACTTCCTTTGAAACTCCAGTTACTTGAGATGTATATAAGTTGTAGTTAGGAAAGTAAATCGCAGATTTAATTTCCTACTTTCTGTCACTTTCTCATTGCTCCTTATCTTTGGAATATCTACAAGATTTTCCCAGACCATTGTTCCAATTTTTTCATGAACTGGAAATGAATACCAATGTTACCTTTGATTAGCTCCTTCACTTCTGGACAGTTTTCAAACCTTTCTCAATTTTGATCTGGACTTTAACATAGGAACATTGCCCTTGAACGTTGCATGTATCTAGACCTTATACATTGTAACCACTTTAGGATTATACATAGGAGCTTTGATGAATAGTCATAGACAATCCACACTTATGTTCTAGGAGACTGCAACACTTTATTACACCAAGAAACCACAAGGATGTGTGTATCTTAAATAGTCCTTAAACTCATCAAAAATATGCACTGAACCTCGTCCAAAAAATCTGCACTTATGTTTCAGAGATGACCGAAATTTCTTGTCTTCAAATGACCGCAGAATAGGTGTATATATAGAGACAGTTTTACTGTCTTTAGACCAACCTTCCATTTAGCTTGTAGGCCGACTTATCTAAATGTTGGAAGGCTGGCTTTAACACATCATTTTAGCTTATCTTACAATGTTGTTGGAGGGTTGAATTAATCCATTCATTCATAGTTTCTTTGGAAAGGTCTTGGAGCATTTCTTTAGACTAGATCCTTCATATATAAGACACTTAATTACATTTATACCTAGAAGACAAAACCCTAATAGACATCAAGAAGAATTCTATTAGCCTAAAATAAAATATTGCTCATGAAACTCATGAAGAATGTACAAAAAATATACATTTTATTATCTTTGTCTTCTTCCTTACATAAATGCATAATTACATAGTCAATATGAAGACCGATCCTAGTTACACTTTTCAACACTCCATCTTAACTAGGGAGCTATTCATACAGGTACATGGTCACTTTAAAACTAAAGAATCTCATAAGAAGAATCAGATTGGTAATCGCATCTGTATAGCATCATATCAACCAGCATTGTCCTAATGCAAGGCCTTGACTAACAACCCCATCTCTCAACGAGACAATGGGCTACAATGTTGGCGAGACACATGACTTATAGACACCATATTAATTGTCTCTCCAAGGTACATACTCTACCCAGGTGTTCCCAGAGTATAACCTTCTTGGACTATCCTTCTCTTAGGTAGCCAGCCCTCAAAGAATATCAGTCCTCGACTACTCTTATCTTGAACGACCCATCTCATTCTCAAAGAGTATCAAATTGTAGATGATTACCCAATCCTCCATTTTGTCTTCCAGGTGAAGACCATAATGATGTGTCTATCCATTCTCTCCACATGGCCTTCACTAGGAATTACGGTTGTTAGTCCTAGTTTAGTGCATGACACATGCATTAGAGAATCACATGTGTCACTCTCTCTTAACTCAGGAAGGATATACTTCAAGTTTAGCTCCCATTTTCTTCTTGGGATCTTTATACCTTGGAAGACAAAGGAGTGTTGGGACTTGCATATGTTCACACACGGGGACTGGTTGTAGCTTCTAAATGAATTGTTAGAGGGCTGCAAGATGATGCTTATGACAAATTCTCTGAAACTGACAAATCATGACAGCCTCACATATGTTTTTCTTCAGTGGTTACTTCACATTGGATGACATAGTTTAAAATTTTCAGTGCCTCATATTTTATATTGAGAGTTCTCCTATGCTTAAAATAATCTTAAAGGCATAAATAAAATTGAGCAGGCCTGTGGCTACTGCTATGCATGAACAATGTGACCTAGCTGCTTCATTCAACCGCCATGGCCTCTAGAGGGGGATCTAAACCCCTCCCTCTTCCACTGGAGGTGAGCGATTTCAATAACTTGGTGGAATCAAGCTGCAAACGCCCTCCAACAACATTGCAACAAAATTTTGTCAAAAAAAAGGACAGAATCCCTTCGATGGCTCTCCCAGAAGAAGAAAAATGTAGATCTTCCCTGAATCTTATAGAAAGAGGCCTCATAGGGCAATTTGCGGGCCTCTAGCCATCTCCCAAAGTAGTGGAAGACTGGGTAAAGAGAAACTGGATCCCATTAATCAAAGAAGGCATCAAAATTTATTTTATCGGTAAAGGATTTTTTGTGTTTGTTTTTGAAAGTGTAGAGGATAGAATCCTCATATTCAAGAATGGCCCATACTTAATGGGGTCGCAAGGCGTATACCTAAACAAGTGGTCGCCTGACTTTGATCCCTCCCAAGACGTGCCCTCAACCATTCCAGTTTGGGTGCGTCTCCCTCACCTCCCACTGCATTGTTGGAACTAGAATTCCCTTCAGATCATTGGAAATACCCTCAGAAAATATATTGATCAAGCTGTTAGAAAATATTAGTACTCCTGTGTCTGCATCTGTGTCGAGGTAGACCTGGAGGAAGGGCTGCCGGAAGCAATCAATCTAATAGTTGCCGGATGGTCCCATATTCAATAACTAGACTATGAATAGCTCCCTTTCAAATGCATACATTGTCATGATTATGGACACTTTTCAAGATATTACAAGAAAAAGGCCAAGGAGTAGGGCGAGAAATCAAAGTTTGAGTAGTGGAATTTGGTCCAGAAATCAGCCTTGTCAAAAGAAAATGGGAAAGAAATAATAAAGGGGAACACCAATACAGTTCAAGGAAATGAAGAGAGGAGTTCTATTCCCATCTTGGATGAGGCCCCAATCCCCAAAAACAAGGAAAGCACTCTTGCAGACCCTCCAGAAACAAACCCTAACAGGATGGAACAGAACACGACCCCTTCCTTCAATAAAGATGGCGAAGAAAAAATCCCACTTGGAGCCTCCCAAGGCATCCCCTCCAACCCTTCATATGCAAAAATATCAAAGACAAAGCTGGCAGACAAATCCTGCTCCTCAGAGGTTGAGACCTTTGAGAGACCTTTGAAAAGAGATGGAAGGAAATCACATAAAGAAGTCAGGGAAGAGGAGGCAGAAAGGCTAAAAATGCAAGGAAGCCAACCCACAAAGAAATGTCCATTGGGAGAAACACCAGAGCAAGGCTTCCAAAGGGAGGACTCTCCAACCCCTCCCCTGGTAAATAATGTGTCTAGTCTCTTGGAACTGCAGAGGCTTGGGGAACCACCCAAAAATTGAAGCTGTCAAATATCTATCGAAAATAGACCCCCCAAACATCCTCATGCTGCAAGAGACTAAAATCGAAGGGCTTGACCTTCTTGAAATAAGCAAGTCAAAGTGGAAGAAAAATTCAGGGAAAGTAGTAAGCTCGAGGGGATCCTCAGGAAAATTAGCTACTCTATGGTCTGACAAACACTTCCAGATGCTCAACACCTATGAGACCAAACATTGGATCTTCACTGAGCTAAAGCATGTCACAAGTAAGTTGACCTTTGCCTTATTCATTATTTATGTCCCTGTACTTCATGCTGAAAAAAGAGAGTGTTGGAACTCTCTCTCTACCTTCCTGGAGTTTCACTCCCCCAATAATATCATTCTGGCCAGAGATATAAACATAGTCCTGAAACCAAGAGAAAAGAGGGGAGGTAACAGAAATAGATATCAAATGTTGTCGATGGTGGAAGAGTTAATGCAGTAGTGGGATCTCCTCTATTTTAACCCAATGAGAGGCCTCTATACCTGGACCAACAATAGAATAGGGGATGACCACATTTTTGTTCGACTGGAAATATTCCTAGTCCAAGGCACTATGCTGATGGAAAAAATTTAATCTCAACTAAAATCCTCCCCAAACTCACCTCGGATCACAAGCCCATTCAACTACTTGTGGGAGATGAAGAAGACCTGGGCCCAATCCCCTTCTAGTTCAACCCTCTCTGGATTGAAAGAGAAGGATTCTTAGAAACTGTTCAAGCAGTCTAAGCCAAACCAATCAACGGGTCCCCAAGCTATGTGTGGGACAAAAAACTAAAAGCCACAAAGTAGGCCCTGAAAGAGTGGATAAGAAAACCCATCAAAACTCCAACTAGTTAGAGAATAGAAATAGTGCAGTCATTGGAAACCCTGCAACTAGAAATGGAAGGCATAAACATCACTTCTGAGGTGCTAAACAAAGAGGTGCAAGCCCAAAGCTCCTCCCACCGCTCCTTCCACATGGAATAAGAATACTGGAGAATCAAATCCCACATCTTGTGGCTCAAGGTAGGGGATCGAAACACCTCCTTCTTTCACCATCAATACAAAGCCTGCCTCTCTCGCAATCAAATCATTGAAATCACAGCAGCAGAGGGAGAAATTTGTAAAGGGTATGACCAAATAAAATCAGCAATAGAGAGTCACTTCAAAAATCTATATGGCCCTAGGATTAATGGCAGTGAAGAAGATACAACTGACCTTCTCTCAAAAATCCCCCATCTTGTTAGCTTAGAAGACAACCACGCCCTCACAAAACCCTTTTCAGAAGAAGAAATTATCAAAGTCATCTAGGCAATGGAACCAGACAAGGCCCCTGGCCCTTATGGATTCTCGATTCATTTCTACAAATTTTGCTGGGACATTCTCAAAACTGACTTGATGAAAATGATAAAAGGTTTTCTTAGCAAGGCAACGGTAGGTAGAGGCATCAAATCAAAATTTCTGGCCTTAATCCCAAAAGAAGTCAATCCTAAAACCTTTGGCAGATTTAGATCCATCTCTCTTTGCAACGCCTCCTACAAAATCCTGGCCAGACTCCTAGCAAATAGAATTAAACCTCTACTATGGAAACTAATCTCCAGCTCCCAAGGGGGGTTTGTCAAAGACAGACACATACTGGATAATGTAATTCAAGTGCAGGAAGCCATTCACTCTAGCAAGTAGTGGAAAGAGAAGGGGATGTTGATCAAACTAGATATTGATCAACTAGATATAGCTAATGCCTTTGATAGGATCAACCTCTCCTTACTCCTCAAAGTCCTCCTATCCTTCAGATTTTCCCCTCAGTTTTTCAACCTCATAAAATCCTGCATTAAAAAGCCCTAATTGCACCATTTGTCAATGGGCGTCCTGCATCTTATTTTCAAGATCGAAGAGGTTTGAGGCAAGGCTGCCCCCTCTCCCCATTCTTGTACATTCTGATGGTGAACACTCTCAGCAGGAAGCTAGCAGTGCAGATGAACATTGGGGTTCTACCTGGCATAAGAAATTTGAATGGCCTGAATCCTATAAACCACACCCTCTTTGTAGATGATTCTCTTCTACTTGGAGGTGCCTCAATAAGAATTGAAAAATCCTGTCGACTATGTCCTTAAAAGCTACTGCAGATCCTCTGGAGCTCTAATTAATGACATAAAAAGCTCAGTGTATGGATGGAATGTTGATCAGCACAAACTCAATCGCATTTCCCAACACCTTGTTCTCGATGGTTTTTCCCAGTGGGAAAAAATTAAGTATCTTGGTCTATCTCTTACAACTGGTGTCAACAAAATATCTCTGTAGGTAGGAATTTTCAGCAAAATTAAATCCAAAATTTCCTCCTAGGGAGGACACTGGCTCACTAAGGGAGGAAAATTGTTTCTCATCAAAAAAATGTTGTCTACACTCCCCATCTATCAATCATCTTTCCTTCTGGCTCCAAAAAACATCATGGAACAGATCTCCAAGCTCTTGCGCAAATTACTTTGGCAGGGAGGAAAAGGAAATCATCGCAAATTTCATCTGGCAAATTGGGAGTTGGTGAAGCGGCCTATTGATGATGGAGGTCTACAGATCTGCAATCCCTCCCTCGCCAACCATGCTCTGGGCTGCAAAATCCTTTGGAAAATGTATGCCGAACCAAATCATCCAGTCAGCGAAAATATTAGATTGAAGTATGCGCTTGGAGCACCAATAAGATTTATGTTGGCAGAAAACACAGTGCCAGGCACACAGGTATGGAACCTCTGCCGCAAAAACATAAATTTCTTCAAAGAAAACTTATATCGTATTCCAGGAAATGGAAATAAAATAAAACTCTGGGATGATCGGATTATGGGCCATGCCCCTCTCAGCACCCATGATGATATCAATGATCTGAGTGGATGGTTGATCAATGCTGGCATCCGCAATTTAGGAGACATCTTTGCCTAGGATAGAAACGGTAATTGGCTCTCATGGGAACTTCCCATAGTGCCGGAGAAATTGCATCACCAGCAGTCAACTCTAAAAAAGTTGCTAATTAACTCCGCACCTGTGCATAAGGATTCTCCAGACAAATGGGGCTGGGGAAAATCTGGTATATACACAACATCTTCAAGATACATTTATCTACAACCATGAACAGACATAAATCAATATCCCAAACTATGGAAGCAGGTATGGGGTCCATTCAGAATCCTCAAAGTGAACTTATTCTTTTGGACTCTTATGCATAACAAGGTGCTAAGAGGTGAGAACTTGGAAAAAATGAACATCGCTGGTCCACATAAATGCGTGCTATGAAAAAATGCCATTGAGACTTCGACACACCTATTCATTGACTGGCCATTTGAAAAAGAGGTTTGGGACATCATTCTCCATGGACACATATTAGTGGCTGAGCTCTTTTCCACCTGGTTCCAGTGTTATTCCCACATCATCCCCAAAAAATCACTTTGGTATTGAGTCTGGCTCTCCATTCCCAAATATGTTTGTTGGAAAATATTCTAGCCCGAAATGAGAAAATCTTCAATGATACTCCCCATCCTCCAACAAAGGTAGCAGCAAAAGCCAAATATTTCCTCCTCGAATCAGTGCTACAACAATCTCACAAAGAAGACACTTCACTCCTCCCCGAAGAAAAGAACTGGATGGAAGCCTTCACTCCTCAAGGTAGGAAAAAACCTTTGGTCTCTCCCTTCACCAACCCAAGATGGCAATTAAGAGAACTGGATGAAATTTTTCAGGAATGGTGGAGGAAGAAAAGAAAAACAACAATATTTTTCCATGGCGCATCCAAGGGAAACCCCAGGGAAATAGGCGTAGGTGATGTTATCTACTCTCTAGATGGATAAAGAAAAGACATTTTATGTTAGGGACTTGGGCAACATAAAAATAACCAAGCAGAAATCCTAGGCATTTTAAAAGCCTACCACATTGCTCGAGATAGAGGCATCAAAGTTTTCCAAGCCTTTGGAGATTCAGGAAACCTTATCAAAAATCTCAACTCGGAGGACCAATTTAACAACGCTATCCTCAACAAGTCATTGCGAAGATTAAATATCATGTTGCTCGACTTCACCTCCTACCAATTCTTCCATACCCTCAGAAGCTCGAACATCGAAGCAGATTCCATTGCAAACAAAGGATTCCTTTTTTCGACATGAGAACTCAGTATAAACGAGGAAAGCCCTCTCCAAACATGCATTCCTTGACCCGATAATTAAATTGTAACAGGAAGAGGACTAGCTGCCATGTAATGCTATGTAATGTTGGTTGATTCGGCCTCGGCCCAACCAAATCCTTCCAATAAATAAAACATACCCGTTCCAGTTAATAATAATAATAATAATCTTAAAGGCATTGGCAAGTGGTCTCTCAAAACCTCTCTTGGAACTATCATGTGCTTAAACATGAAGAGATCTTGGTTCCGGGCTCCAGCAAAATATGGTGTTTAAATCGTGAACACAGGCATTGGGCTCACTCTTGAGGCTGATAGGAAATTATTTTCCAAAAATGCATATTCACTTGGTCAGATATTTGGTATGGGGACAATGATGATTTGCCTTTTGTGGAGGAACCTTGATAGGAATTGTATAATTAATAACTTATAAGAAATGTAAAAATGACATTGTGAACATTATTTAAGTCATTGACCCAAGGGACACATTCAAAATGAACTTAAAATTACTAGAACTTGGTTGGAATTGTGGCCAAATGACAAGCCCATATATAGGTATGAACCCATGATATGTATGGTTGGACTAGACAAAGGTCATCAATTGTTCATACGGAAAATCAAACATGGATCATAAATGATTCAGTATACAAAAGATAAAACGAGTGGACACTCTCTAGAGGGATCCTTGGGCCTTTGAGCTTAGGGTTACAAGTTGGTTCATTCCCTCGCATGTTTTTCCATGCAAACATACATTAATCAGAACATGTTTTAACTTTTATTGATGGATATTATGTGAATTGTGGGAAAAAGAAATATTTGAAGCATATTATTTGGGGTTGTGGCTTTGCCAAACCTATTGGGAAGGTCATCTACTATGATTTATTTGTTTTTTTCTCTTGCCCTCTACACTAGAGGGTAGATTTTCTTGGTGATTATGCTTTTGTGTAGAATTTTATCAGCCTTTTTGGTCATTTCTTAGATTACCCACTCCCTCCAATGTTTGGAACTAAGTTGTATGGTTTTCATTCAAATTCAGTGAATTTGGAAAAAAATATTGTTGGTACAAAAAAATATGATAAAATCCCTCTTATGTTCAGCAAAGAGAATTAAGCATATTTTGTTAGAACTTCATAAAAACATGTTAGAATTTAATATGCTGTTCAAAAAACATATTGACGTGTGTGTGTGTGTGTGTGTGTGTGTGTTTATTTTCTAAGAGCTTAACAAAAAATAAATGAACCTGCTTTTTCTCATCATGTAGAGACTTGAGACTTAGGGTTGTTGCTCATCTCCCTTTCTTATTCTCTTGATTTGTACAGAATCGATGGGAATTAAGACTGGGAAACATCCTCTTGCTTGTACTAGTAAGAGTCTCCTCTAATAATGGGCAATCCCAAACCCCTGCATCTACCCACAAGAAGACATTGCATGTAACCATGGTTTATTATATTGTCACCAAGGCTTCTATAAATGCAATTGAACAATAAACACAAGGTGAACCCACTCCTAATGGCCTTTCGAAGCCTATGCCAATCGAGAAAAGAAATACCAACACTTATTTGAAATAATTCATGCTTAAATTTGACATGAGCAACTTTGATTCTAGTGTTGCACCATGGACCCCATCCTCACCCACTTCCACAACTACCTATGTGGAAAATGCGACTTTAGTCCCCAATTTGGCTCTAGAGGTCGAATGGCTTATGCAAAAGATTGAACATTTCAAGGCCCATGACATGATCTAAAAATTTAATGCATTGTGGAATTTGTTGGCATAGCTATAGGCCTGGATTGAATCGTCACGTAGTCCCTTTCTCTTTAAATCTAAGGCCATTAATCTAGCTACAAAAGGTTTCTTCATCCTTGATTGAGTCCAATGCCTACGAGAACTGGCTAAAAGTGGTTATGTGTGGCCCATGGTTTGTGTAAATTGCAAGCTTCTCCATGTAGACATGAAGCCCCAGTTTCGATCCAATTATTAAATCCTTAACAATGATTCAAATTTAAGTTAATGGTCAAATCTGCATTTGGAATTATAAAAAAACAAGTACTTGAACTCCAATAGTTATGTTTTGGATGAATATTTCTATCTTAGTGACGCCATTGGAGTTAAACCTCCTAATAACTTTTCCAACTTATGTATTGGGGAAAAGGGTTTCCAAATCAAATAGTTTTGAGATATGGTGACCACCGCTACTCCCAGGTTTTGGACTATCATCACATCACATTCCACGTAAGCTAAAGTTAAAACAAATTCATAAGCATTACTACAACATGATTAACTCAAAAAACCCGCGAAAAAAATAATCTCTCTGTTCTTTGACATAGAATCAGGGCAGTTTCAATTGAAAGAGTTGCCTTGTGGGGGTTTAACAAATTTTAATTTTTCATTTAGGATAGGGAATCATGCAGGTTTCCTGCGTCTATTAGAGTGCCCATTGCCAATTTTTCATTACCAAAAACCTTAAAACCTCATGTACCAAAAAAAAAAGAACTTCGTAAAAACTTGAAGTGTCGATCAAACTGTATATTGACCATTATAAAACTTTCAAAGAGGACTAATGGTGACCCAAAAGACATGCATCGTGACAAAGAGAGTTTTATATGATAGTTAATCAAGTGCAATTGCGAAACAAAGATTAGGAGTTCGAATCCCATCTAGTGATTTGAGAGAGCATTCAAATTTTAAACTACATTACCGTACCTACCCCGCTAAAAATTCCTGCAAAGCTCTTATCGTTTATTCATTGAAAAGTCAATTCGCCCACACCAGAAGAATTGGAAAGTCGAAGGCTGTTCAAAATCGATAGCATGGTCATACGAAGATTTAAAATTTATGAATGGTGAATGTAACTTGAACATCTGGAGCTCTCTTTGCTTTGTGCTTGCAGTTATTTAAATGCTTCAGACCTATATATATTATACAAAAGCTCTTTTTCAGTACCAGTGATGGTTTCTTTGCCTTTGTGGGAACTTTCTTTGGACGCAAAGTGTTTCACTTGGATGATAAAAGTGTGATTTGAATTTAGTTTTGGTAGAAGTTTTGGTTTTATAGATGGCCTTTTAACATTTAATGGGAAAAAGTTACTATTGTTTTCATCAGTTGGTTTTAAATTGTAAATATTTTTTAACATTGGATTTATCGATTGTTTTAAATTGTAAATGTTTTTTAACATTTTATTGGAGGGAAAATTTATTATTGCTTTCACTTGTATTCTATGTTTTAATGACGGAGATTTTATTATGCCAATGTTATTTGGTATTATTATAAAATAATAATAATAATAATAATAATAATAAATATTTTTTTCAGTGTGAAAAAAAAATTGGCTTATATAATGTGCCAGTGCATATGTCATAGCATTTAAACATATTACAAAATCCACTATTGAAAGAAACACACATCATAAATATAAAGGTATTCTGCTAGCCAAGTGTAATCATGTGTCATGACCAATATGCAGAAGCAGTGCACATCAAGCATTAGCATAAGTCAGAGAAATATGTACACCCATGTAAAATAGCAAATACAAAATAAATAGTGGATGAGAAACATATCAAAGTTTGTCCCCATCCCCGACCCCCTCTGTGTCACATAGGCTGGAAAAAACTCCTAGACTAGTTACACAATAAAATAAAATAAAATAAAATAAAAAGAGTGTAAATAGGTCTAAGTCAAGATAGTGCCAAAGTCATAGTTCCAAAAACCATAAGGTTTTCTAGCCAGAGAAGGTAGTGTGTGATAGACATATGTTTACAATATCGTAGAAATAATAGTAAGCTGACAGGCACGGATCTTCACAATTACTATAAGTTTTTTATATTCACTTCCCGTGGGCGATACTTACAGGTGCTCAACCTGGGGCAGGTCGAAGATAAATATTTGCACACTTTTACTAACCCCAATGTTGCAGGCACCTCGACACTGCCCTTTTCTGCAAGATCTGATAAAGGTTGAGAGTTGGGGAATGTTATTTTCCCTATCTTCATAGTTTTGCATTAAAATAGAGTGTCGGTGTTCCTCTATCCTTCACCAATTTTCACTGGACCTGACCACATACATTTATGGCACATCTCAATGAATACCTGACATCATTGGACGTGGAAATCGCTAGACAGGAGGCTATTCTAGAGGCCTTTCAATCAGCGGTGGATGTTAGAAAGGAGGGGACAGTTAGAACACATGCGAGACGTCGGGGGTCGAGGACCTAGGATCTCCTTTGTGATACAACCCTTGTACAAAACATGGTTGTCAAGACCAAATACCAGTTGCACATCACACGGGTACTCGAGATAAACCTCATCATCCTTCTACTGTGACAAAATTGTTGAGCTTTGGCTATGATGTCATGTGCAATAGGGTGGCAAGCCTTCGTAAGAGGGCGTTGATCGGCCGATGGCACTTCGACCGGGAGCGCAACAGGGATATACATAATTGGGTAAACAATGAGTGGTGTCACATTCTGGGATATCCGCCTAAGGTGTGCCGATTACTGAACGACTGGTATATTTTTTACTTCCTGACTATGAAGGACGCTGCATGGATTCTAAAAATACCATGAGTACGTGGTAGATGCTTCCTATCATTACATACCTAGTATATTGGTTTTAATCCAACGTCGGAGGTTCCACACAATCATCTAGTATGGGTTAAACTCCCGGGATTGCTGCTAGAATTCTGGACTCTGAAGGTCCTTTCTGCCATTGGGAATTCCATTGGAATATTTGTATACATGGATCCTAGGGGACTTGGAATGTTTGATAAATGGGTTGCATGGATTCTAGTTGAGCTGGGGCTTGTTGGTGGTCTTCCTGATTAGATTTATTTGTCGCAGGACTATGCTATTAACCACCAGTGGGTTGAATATTTGAGCATCCTCTTCTGGTGCCTATTGTATCACGACACAGGCCACTTGGTTCGAAATTGCCAGAGGTGTCACTCCGAGAGGTGATCATACAAGACCAATGATGTTTTGACAACAAATACTGCTACTCAGACCACATCACCACCTGCGATGGGTGAAAAATCAAGTATGGAAAAATATCACACAACCCCCCCTCCTACTCATTTCCTTTATATGTCTCTAGATTCTACATTATCCCCCTTGTCACTGGCGCCAGATAACCCGAAGGTTTCGACCATTACCCTTACTCCTATCCATCGATCAGTGTACATTGGGAACCTTGTGCATCTGACTGGACACCCTCATCCATCATTTGACACTTGTGCACCACACACCCCTCGTGAATCAACTGCTCCTGTAATTCTGTCCCATATTGTTTTCCCTCTCCCAGATGACTCGACTGGGGACATTGGATCATTCTCTTCCTCAGAATCTCCCCCTCCGGCCACCGCTGGGCGATCATAGCTTGGGGTACAGTCCCCATCATATCCTGCCCTTACCACTTCACCCCATAACTCATTTGAAAGTGACATTGAGTTTCTATTACAGAACCCCTTGCTAGATTTATCTAAGATTTCGGTCAAACAATGCGATGAGAGCACGCCTCCTTTCCGGATTACCCCTACCTCAAGATTGAATGTCACGACATGCTGCAAGGGGGGCCGTCGAGGGGAGGGGGGGGGGAATAAACCTATTTGAGACATTACATCATCAGGGAACCCTGGAATGTATGAGGTTCCAATTTCTACCGCATTCAACTAGGTACGTAGAGAACTGTCCCCTGAGAAAGGTGGCTCATGATGAATTGCATTTCATTTAATATTTGTGGCCTGGTAGATCACTATAAATATCTCTCTATTAGGAATTTTCTTAAATTGTGCAATACATTTATGGTCTTGTGCCAAGAGACCATGACTTCTTCTGATAAGGTGTATACCTATTTTTGGAATATGTATCCAAGGTGGGACATGGTGGCGATGGATTCTCGGGGTCTATCCGAGGGGCGTAGTGGATATGTGAAATCCTATGCTAGCTATTTTCCGTGCATATTATTTATTTGGTGGAATACTACTATCTAGCCACATTCGAGGTTACAAGGAGTGCACACATTTTATAAATTTATATGCATCTTTCTCGGATCAAAATGTTTTCTGGAAGAGAATGGAAGACAGTGATATACTCAAAATAGGCTCTCTTGTTACTGCAGGGGATTTTAATGCCACCCTTTCCTCGAAGGAACATTGGGGGAAGCGATGCAGGATGGAGACTATATCTACATATCTTACAAGCCTTTTCATGGAGAATAATTTGTGGGACATACAACCCCACAAGTTATGCCCGATGTGGTACAAATAAAGGACCAATGATGCATACATTGGCAAAAGGCTTGATAGATTTATTTTACATGAGAAATTATTGGAAATCCTGGGGAAGGTGCACTCAAGGGTGCCAGATACTGCAATATCAGACCATTACCCCATTATTCTTAGCTAGTGTGAGGTCAAGTTTCCATGTGGTTTTCTTTTCAAATTCAACTGGATTTGAATTGAAGATCCAAAATTTTCATAAACTGGTCACTGAACACTGGGAGGCCACGGAGGAACAAATATTGTATACTCCCATGACTTGGATGGGACTGGTACTTAAAGGGATGAAGGTTAAGGTACAGATTTGGGAGAGGTAAAAGAATAAATGCATCATTACTGAACTTACTTCTATAAATAATGAAATTAGAGATATGCTACATACTCTGGATTTATTGAGTGACAATGTGATGCTCTGGAGGCGTCTAAAGGAATTGGAGGATCATAAGAGGAAGATTTTTCTATACAGGAACATACCTGGCGTTTGAAGAGTAGGGAGATATGGCTTCAAGTTAGCGAAAAAAATATGAAATACTTCCATAACATCGCCAACCTTCGATGACATCGAAATAGTATATGGAAGATCATTAATGATACTAGTGAGGAGTTTCACTCCATGGATGAGATATAACTTGAGGTTGTCAGCCATTTCCAATTTTTTTTTAAAGCTCAGGAAGGTGATCATGTGGATGATCAATTATGGTTGACCCATGATTACCCCACCATGTTCGATGAGGGTCAGAATGCAGCACTATCAAGGGAGGTCTTCGAGGAAGAAACTTTCTCTGTACTAATGACCTTTGCTCATGAAAAAAGCCCGAGTCCAGACGAATGGACCGTAGAATTTTTCCTGACATTTTTTCAACTGATGGGGAGAGATATTACTCAAATGGTGGAGGAGTCCCGGTTACATGGCCACATCACAGGTTCTATAAATTCTACTTTTATTGCCTTAATTCCTAAGGGACCAACTCCAACAAAATTTAATGATTTTCGACCCATATCTTTATACAACATTATATATAATATCATATCGAAGGTCATCGCTGTGTAGATTAAGAAGTGTCTCTCTACTCATATCTCAAAGGAATAGTTCGAGTTTTTACACTACAGGCTTATTCATGATGTTGTGGCCATCTCACAATAAAATTTGCATACTATTCACAGAAAGAACATAAAATATATTGCGATGAAGGTTGAATTATCAAAGGCAGACGATTGTGTGGATTGGGAATACCTCTGGATCATCCTGACTAAAATCGGCATGTCACAGAGGAATGTGGAATGGATTATGAATTGTGTTACCTTTGCCTCTTTTGTTGTCATAAAATATGGATTACCTTTAGGTTTCTTTAGGGTGGGGCGGGGGCTCAAACAGGGGTCCTCACTATCCCCACTACTGTTTATATTAGTCATGGATGGACTCAGCCATAAGATTTCGCAGGCTACTAGGGAGGGAAACTTTGTGGGAGTTCAGGTTTGTAGGTCGGTGTCTATTTCACATAAATTTTTCATGGACGACATCATTGTCTTTAGGCAGGATATTTTCTCACAATCGGCACACATGTTTACCATATTTTCTCGATTTGGTAATGCTACTAGTTTGATGGAAAATAAATTAAAGTCCCTAATATTACATTCAGACTCCGCAGGTGAAAATGCTTCTCAAATTGAAAATATGTTTCAATACCCCACAAATAATATCAAGGAGGGTCTCGAACATTTGGGTTTTAGGCTGAAACCATCGGGATATAGGGCAGCAGACTCGATCGGGTTATTGGACAAATACAAGCAGAACTAGTTAAACTGATTTTAAATCAAATAAATTAAGTTAATTAATTACAACTCAAAATAAACTCAATGAGGACCCCTAAAAACTAGGAGACACTTTGCATGCCTCTAGTTTGACCCTCAACTTGATTTAATTGAACTAACCAAGTCATTCTAACTTAGTTAACTCGTACAAACTATCATGTGATGTGGAATTACAATTTTCTTCTAATTTAATTAAAGGGAAATTAAAATTAAAATCTTTCTTAGATTTCGTGTTGTCGTTTTCAACACTTAGTATGAAGGTGATGTGTAAGTATGTCCATATATATATAATAATAATATGTGAGTTATATTAAAAAAACATAATGAATATTTTATGCATGTTTAGTTAATTGTCCATATGAGGTAATATAATTTCATGTAAAGTAATTAGAAGTAAAAAAAATGTGTGATTAATATGTTTAAACCTTATACTTTTCAAAATTACTTCAACATGCCATCGATTAGGGTGGGAGCCGATGAAAGGGCATCAGTGGGATCTGTGTCATGGCTAGAGGAGTTATGAGAAAGGACATTGGGTGGATGGATGGCGGCCCTTGCACATTATCCCTCACGCGTAAGGTGGCAAGACGTGTTATTATAATTAAAATGTGGTGTTGGCATCGAACATATGGAACGCCTTCAGGGTTTTATGCAAAGACTCGAGTCTCGCTTGTATACATTTAAAAAAGGCTTCCAAAAACCTCCAAGGTGATAGCAAAGGTGACTTACCAGGCCATAAAATCAGGTGCAAATAACATCACCTCTCACTTTGTAAGCAGTTGTTGTGGGCATGTTCAATTTGTTTGCTTCATGCATACCCTTATCCCTGGTTTCATATACTAGTTCATAATTCTATGGAAGGTTGTTTATGAGATGGTGTCATGTGTCAGTAATGGAACCTCCCGGGAAGTATGGGAGGCAAGAAATGTTTGTCTCGGTGGGTTTTATGATTATTGTCGAACTCTCTCTATCTATTATGGAATTTTTCTTTCCTTGATGTGCATGCGTTCTGGGATTGATCATTGGTTTTTGGTTTGTATCTCTTGCATTGGGGATTTTGTTCAATATTTGGTATCTTTGATGAACCATTTTCCTGCCATGATATGGGGTATTTTAGGGAAGAAAAACTTTGAATTGGTAACGTTTCCTATCTCAAGAAGTTTTTGTGACCTGTGGGATGATGTTGATGGCTTGTTTCATCGATTCCAGGTCAATGCAGTGAGGAAAAAATTGGTTCTTAGGATTTATGCTTATTTTCCTATTGTATTTTCGTGTTTCACTTCTATAGGAATGAACCTTCCTCATATTTGTTGGGACCCTACATTAGGTCATCTTCCTATGCGCTAGTCTCTAGTCAGGACCAGGTCCTTGGCGGTAGTGGTCTTGGCATTTGAGTATTGGTTTATATTTTACCTTTGTGGTTTGCAGCATAACCTTATGGTGTGACCCTCCTTGAGCATAGGAAACACATCATGAGGAGGTCGTGGTCAGAGTCTGGGTAGTGGATAACTGCCTCTATAATAAGGGATTCTAACTATAAAGGGGACAAGTTTCCATTTAGGAAATGAAATTCCAAAGCTAAAGATGCTAGAAAAATAATTTTCTACTAAACTAAATACATAAAATTTTGCACCCTCTAAACCTAGAGGTATTGACATTTTTCACCCTTGTCTCTACCCTTGGGAAAGCCTTGAAATCTAAACAGTCATGCTTTGTCAAGAAATTGGACGATATCCCTAAGGATACTCTCCTAAGGTCTCCTCTTACCTAGACATGGCTCTCACTTTAATTAGAAGAGGTTTGATAAGTGGATCATTGAGATTTGGTTCTTACCCAAATCAATGGCCATTTGGGTTTAAAATCTCATAATAAATGCTAAGCTCACCCACTACTTCTGTGATTGAGAGTTTTATGGATTTCTATGTGAAAAAAAGGAGGATAGGGATCTAATATCCATAAATTGGCCTACTTATTTAGCACCAAAGGAATGTACTTGAATAGATGGACTTCTGACTTCAACTTGAAGCTAGTTGTCCATTATATTATTTTTTTAGGTCCATTTGCCACACTTACCTCTCCATTATTGGAAAGAAGATCCACTTCAGAGTACTCACAAAACTTTTGGGAGATGCATATACAATTTTGGACCCAAAGATAATGTTCAGTTGCGCTAAGATGTATATTGAGGTTGATTTAGAGGAAGGACTATCAAATCTAATGCTCGATAATTGGAAACATATTCAAATATAAGATCATGAACCATTTCCTTTCATGTGAAAAACCTAGCACAAGTGCAAACAATTTGCAAAGAATTACAAGAAAAATATCCCACGGACTTAAATAACCTCTTAACAAGGAAGATCAAGGGAAAGTAATACATATCAAACTTGCACCTACCAATTATGACTTGTTACCTATGATAGCTCCCCTTGTCTAGATGTTGGATTATGGTGATCCCAAGTAGATAAATTTCCTTATGTGGGCTTTAGATATGTAACTTTATTATGGTAGGACTAGCATACCTAGGTAAACCTTTGATATTCCCTTGGTTTTGTATTGCAATTGCACACGGTGATAACTAAAACAACCATGGGGAAATACTATACATGAGGAGTAGCATAAAAATTTTAGGCACTCGTAACCCTTACCTTAGCCACATTACTAGATACTCTTCCCAAAATATGTTTGATATCTCCTCCCAATAGTACTTCTTAATTAAAAGGATCCATCAAACCCTACCTTAATTTCACATTTTTCTTCTCGATTCTAAATATACAACTACCTTAAGAAGGGTGATGCTACAAAATGAGACCAAAATTATAGGAAAGACCAGTGGTCAAATCCTTCTCTTACTTTATTGTCATTTGCCCATACCTAACCAATGACAGCACAAGAACACCTATTTCTATAAAAGCACGTATAAATTCTCTTACTTTATTGTCATTTTCCCATACCTAACCAATGAGAACATAATAACACCTATTTCTATAAAAGCACCTATAATAATTTTGTGGGTTTCACTAATATCCCTTTAGTTAGTGTGTGCACGGTAGCCTAGATCCTAAAGTGATTCCCCTACAATGATAATCCACTAAGTGTATTTGTTCTTAAAAAAATATGCATGGATAGATGTCCCATTTATGACCAATTTCCACCAAAATGTTTCCCCCTACCTACCTAGTAACTACATTACATTTATTCCATGGCAAGGCTACCCTAAAACCCACCAAATTTCTATCATATCCTTTAAGTCAACAACAATTTGTTGTTCAAGATATAGCTAAGTTGGAATAAACTTAGCTCTAGAGCTTAGGATATTTTTCCACCCCTAATGTTTATAAAACAATAAATATAAAATTTCTAAAGCATGTGGGAGCCCTTTAAGTATCACCTTTCCTATATTGACTCAGTCTTAAACATCATGGAAAATTTCCATAGATGAGTTATCCTTATTAAAGCAAACATTTCATTGAAAATAATCATTCATAACATAACATTACTACTTCCCTTTTAACCACATAAAAATTATTTTTAAGTTACCATAATTCATCTTTAACATCACATAATTAGATTAAAAAATCAACCAAAATCCTCTCAAATAATAGTTTATGAAATAGAAATTCAACAATTTTATATAATTAATAATTTAAATAAATGTCTTAGATCTAACCTGATTAATAATTATTTATAATCAACAATACAAATTATTTACCCAAACCAAAATACTTACACATTTCATTTAATGGAATTTTAGTGCCCTTAAAAAAACACATGTATTTAATTTCAAAATGTCAAAAAAATTCAAATATCAAAAGTTTTAATTTCCCTCGTTCATTTCCCTCCAGTTGCATGGTTTGTTCAGGGAAGGAGGAAGGATGTGGCCATACTATCACAGGTTTGGAGGAAGGATGTAGGAAGTCAAGAAATTGATCCCGAGTGCTTGTTGCAGGTCTGTTCTGATACATTTGGTTGAAGTCCGATGATTTGTTTCCTTTTACAGAAATAATATGCTCTGATACATCGGATCCTGATTGCCTCTGGTCCGGTGATTTATTTCCTTCTACAGAAGAATATGCTCAAGATTACCCACATTGTTGGGCGACGGCCCATCCCAAGCCCTCCATATCTCTTCACAACTTCAAAATACATATCGAAAAGTGCAACGATGCACTCAAGAGCCTGCATTTTTAGTATTCCATGGAGGCAGACAAAACCAAAGGCGTGGGTGTTAATGGCTACACCAATGAATACGACAAGTGCCTTTTCGATGCCAAAATCAATGAATAAAATAAGCGAAAAAGAGATAAGAAGTGAGTTGACTTCCACAAGAAAATCAAATGTCCTAAAACCATAGGAGGTCACTAGCCAAATGCTTTGGCACAGATGGATTTTGTTGATCCAGTTGTACCTAAAAATTCCAGAAACCCTAAAAAAGACTTTGGATTGGCATGGAATGCAGGCTTCTGAGAGTCCCAAAGTAAGGAAATTGGATGCAGAGGAAATTGACATGGAATCAGACCAGCAAGATTAAGGCTCCATCCCAGAGGATAAGCTTCCAGAGGCTACTAAACCCACTTAAGGCTCCATGCCAGAGGAGAAGCTTCCAGAGGCTACTAAACCCACTTAAGAGGTAGGTAACTGGATTTCATTTTTATTGTTTAAGTATATATTTATTAGTTAATAATAAGAATCACTGCAAAAAACATGCCCATGAGTGACTTCCATTGGTTTAGGTGCCAGGTATGAATGACAAATCTAGATAATGTTTTCTCGGTAAGGATTTGATTTCTAATGCAAGTTAGACCATAGGACTAATATTTCTCTTTTAATGTGAGTTAGATCATTTGTAGTACTCTGTAACCATGCTTGTTTGCAGTCCAAAGGTTCTAACAAAGCTAGAAATAATTGATTATCGAGTATTATAATGATTAATAAATAATATTTTGAATGCAAAAGACACTGGTTTTCACTATGTAATCATTGCGAGCGATCTTGGTGTTTATTATCATGAATAATCATGTGACGTCTCAAAAAAATTTATGTTGTAAGCATGGAAAAAATTTAGTAACAGATGATAAACACGTCAACATTGCAGACCTTTCTAATTGGCCAAAACAGATGATACCATAGATAACACAAATGAAAAATATCACAATGGGAATCTCTATGATGATTCCGAACAATTTCAGCAAGCATACACTGCAAATAACAAATTAGTAAGAAAAAATATACTCAAGTACCACTCAATGCAAAATGTTTTGAACTGGACAATCTCCACAACAGAACTAGTGAGCCAAATGCAGTTCATGTCCAAAGAGTTGTAGCAATTAAAGAAGAAATGTATTTTTGTGGACCTAGATTCTATCCTCTCCATGAATGATGTATCCTGCATCTACATGTCTCACTTAATTCTATTCTGCATGCATGTCTTGATGTAGCATAGACCAAAAACATGTTCCCTATGAACACATCATTGCATGATAACTATGCCGACCATTTATCAAAACACATTTAGTTGACAGGGATCTAAGTTATTTTTAAATATCTTGTCGATTGTTTCAAAGGCTAGCTTATTGTCATCAGCCTCAAGAATGCACCAACGAGAGCATTGTAACTCACAATGCTTGGCTAGTACCTTTAAATATTTATTCTAAATAATGTAAATGAGTGACTGTTAATTTTCCCATGAATTCAAAATTACATAAATCAGTCTCTGAAACAATAACTCTCATTTTTAGAAGCCTCAAATCAATATATTTTACCTCCTTAGACTCATTTTCAGAAGCCTCAACTCAATAAATTTTACCTCCTTGGAAATTATCTTATCATTTTGTTGTGTTTTCTATTGTACCCTCTTTAAAATTTTAAACAGTTGATAAAGCATTATTCGAAATAATGTTTGATTTGAAAAAAACCCACATTGAAGAAGTCTCTATTCTAATAAAGCACGATAAATTATAAGATGCATCTAACATGAACTTATACCCAGATAGAATGTATTTTGTTGAACTTATACCTAGATAGAATTTCACCTCGTTCAACACAAACTTGTAGCTGATTACAATATCTTCTCCATCCGTAGTCTCTGGGACCTATTCTTGGTGGCCACTCAATTGGTTAATCATCACTTACATTTCAAAGTGAAATGCAGAGCATGGTGTTTTGGCTGTAAAATTACTTACACAACTATCATTGAACATCCCCTTAAATGTTCATCCAAGTCAAGAAATCACTTGTTTATTCACCCAAAAATTTATCTAAAAGATTAGATTCATGAAGCCATCTGGGCAATTAGTTGTTATGCTTGTTGGTTCATTAGGAGATTAACCTGGATACATGTTGTGTCATCCAAATTTATTTGCATCAAAATTGTTAGTTTCTTAGGTTTTTCTTTTCATATCTTAAAGGTTGGTGATTTCTATCTCTACTTTTCCTATTATGAGTGTAGAAAGTTGTTGTCTGTTTTCCTTATTTACAACTATTGAGCACCAGGTCCAACACCAAGATACTTGGCTAGATAAACATTTTTCAACACTTGAGATCACTTGGCAAGCTTCAAGGTTCAATTGTTTACTTCTACTTAAATAGTCACATTAATTGGTTTTGGCTACCATTGAAAATTTAGAATAATATTTTCTTTCTTTCAACATTTTTTTAAGAAACATTAACACTGCAACTTAAACTGAAAGGTTTAATAATTTTCAAGAGCAGGGGTTAGTAGGGGTGGGGTTCATAGCAAAGTGTATGGGCATTGTGGTGCAAAGTGTTAGGTACTAGAGATGGCATGATGTTTGTTCCTCCAAAATCTCCCTTCAAATAGGAGTTACTTAATAAAGAGTTGTTTAACACCTCGTTCAACACAAAATTGTAGCTGATTACAATATCCTCTCCATCCACAGTCTCTGGGACCCATTCTTGGTGGCCACTCTGCTGGTTCATCATCACTTACATTTCAAATTGAACTGCACAACATGGTATTGTGGCTGTAAACTTACTTGATGTTTGTTCCTCCAACATTTCCCTTCAAATATGAGCTACTCAATAAAGAGTTGTTTATCACCTAGTTCAACACAAAATTGTAGCTTATTACAATATCTTCTCCATCCACAGTCTCTGGGACCCTTTCTTGGTGGCCACTCTGCTGGATAATCATCAGTTCCATTTCAAAGTGAACCGCACAACATGGGATTGTGGTTGTAAACTTACACAACTATCATTGAACATCCCCTTAAATTTTCATCCAAGTCAAGAAATTGATTGTTTATTCACCCAAAACTTTATCTAAAAGATTGGATATGGGTTAAGGACCCCAAGATGTTTCTGGAAAATTTCAGGGATTTTCTGGAAAATTTTTTGGGATGTTTTGGGTACTTTTTAGGGAGAATCCAGGTGTATATCTTCAGTTTTGACAATCATGGACATTGATTATTTGACTATATGATTATTTTTCCCATCCATTATTTTTTCATTGCACTAAATTTAAATCTATTGACAAGTTGCAACTCAAAATATGGGTTTTGTATGATGGGTTTCAATTTGGGTTTCTAGTGATTTAAATATTTTATTTGCAGTCACTAAAATTATAACAATCATAGCCTCCATGTCAAAAAAACAGGGAATACAACATTTGAAATGGCTGATCCTTGTGGCTATTGCTATTATGCTTTCTCTTTTTTTTGGTCATCTCAGATTTTACATATTGTTCATAGGTTTCCAGGGGTCATTCATGTCTAGTGCTTCGACCATCCCAATCTCAAACATTGTGAAATCAATTAGATAGTAATGACTTGGATTGGGTACTAAATGTTTGAATAAATTCCCATGATATCACCTTCTTAATCTTAAATATGAATCTAATCTCCTTACAGAACAAAAGTATTTTATAATGGTTTGCAACACAACTATTGGAATGCCTTTTACATTTATCATAATCATCATTAACAAGAAATAAGGAAGAAAAGTTGCCATAGAGATAGTTCTCTGTTTGATAGACCCTTCATGGACCTTACTGAAAATTGAAAATAGCTACACTTATGTTGCCTAAGACTAAATTGCATTTTGCTCATGTCTATGGGAAAATAATGGAATGTCACTTAGCTCTTTTTAAATTGCTCTATATTTTTCATGATTGGCAAGTGCAGGGGCTATGCATAATATTCTAAAGTATAGCTTGTTATGCTTACAAGCTTGAAACAACTGTTTGTGTGTATAATTGTTGTCCCTTGAAAATATCGGGGATGCGCTCTGTGTGTGTCCCCATCCCCGCCATTCCCCTGTCTCGAAAACCAATGAACCATAGTTTTATAGATATATTTAATTTTTTAATAAAATATACATAATTAGTTACTATCTGTAAGAATCACATAAGGCCTTTCAAAATTCAAATGCTTATTCTCTAAATATTGATCCTAAAATTTTACTTCTTCGTTATAAAAGAATTGATGACATCAACTACCTTTCAAGGCCTTATCCTTGAATATTTAACCTTTCAAAGTAAACTCTGAAAGAACTGAATTTAAAAGAACAACTCTTTGTTAAATAAATATTGATCAGGACTTCCAACGATGGCACATAACCTAAATAAGGCATTTTAAGACATTATTTTTAAATTATTGTCCTTTTAGTCTGGGCCAATCCCTTGCTTGCTTGATACTTCAAATATATGAACATATATAATAGAACATACATTATGTAAGGGGTCATAAGGTTAAGGTATCACATCAATTACTTGATAGGGGATCATACTCTGAAGAAATCTTTCGGTAATAATCACATTATCATGAATACAGTCGACGCGTTTCGAACCAACCAGTGTGGTCCTGATGATGAACCACACTGGTTGGTTCGAAACACGTCGACTGTATTCATGATAATGTGATTATTACCGAAAGATTTCTTCAGAATTTATTGATGGATCACAGAAGCCAAAAATCTACTAATAGGGGATCATACTATTGTCCTTTTAAAATATTTCCTTTTCAGTTAGGGCCAATCCCTTAGATTTGAAGATTGTTCAGGATTTAAAATATATGATTTATATAGTACAAAAATACTATATAACAATTCAGAAGGTTGAAGTATCATATCAATTATTTGAGTCGGCTTCATACTTGTGTTTTCTTGTCGATTAGAATGTTTAACATTTTTTTATATTTAGCAACTATATAGGTGTTCCAAGAATCATGAACTCTTATGAATTGAGGCTTCCAGTGGTTCAAGGACAAACGAGTATTTCCAAAATATTAGGCTTTTTTAATAGATCCCAGGTAATGTGCATGGAGGCTATGGTTCATGATACCAGAATTAGAAAACTAGAGGCAAAGCAGGAAACACCAATGGTACAAGAATTGGGGACCAGAGGGTTTTAAGATAATAAATGGCACCCCTGAACCATGCATTTTATGCACATAAGAGTTAAATTAGTGAATAGAAATCCATTCAAGGCCCAAATAATTCACTGTATTTAAGTTTTTGATGTTACAATTAAAATTATTCACATTATAATTTTTGGTTGCTATTTCCCCATTTCTTTTTCTTGAATGACTGTTTTCTTTGAATGCTGCCATTGGCAGCATTCAAAGAAAACAATGATGTTTCTCTAAAGTTTTAATGTAAGTTGCGGAAATGGAAATGGAAACATATCCGAATACATATCTGCCATATTTTTATGAAAATTTATGATCTCAATATGGGGAAAGACACAAATATAAGGATGTTTGTTACTTTACAGTAAGGTTTACCTACATTTCAAAACAGATTTGTCTTGGGCCTTTTAATTTTTCCCGAAGTTCACATTGATCATTGGCACAATAAGTAAAAAATTTCTCTTCTTGCCATTGCAAATAAAATTTAACAAACACTTTTGTATAGTGAGGCTAATTGGTGTCTACGAGCAAGTTCATAGAAAAAAACATGCTTATCCTACTATGTCCATGACATAAAATAGATTATGAAAATTAAAAGTGTTAAAGGCATAATTGTCAATTGATATAATAATATCTAGACAACTAACCAAGGATGGTTGATTCTCTCAGCAACTTAAAAATACTAGGTTATAAATCCATCACTGTTGCTATCGTTGTTTCTATGCAGCCATGCCTCACATGATTTTTGGGGCAGTTTTCTTATGTGAGAATAGTGATGATATATTAGGAAAAGATGAATTCTGTCATAGTATGGGAATCAATGATTGAATTCTCAATGGAGGAATGTGGAGGCAATTTCATTCTCCTAGCTGCATTTTTGGGCCTCTTCATTTGAATGAGTTGGTATTTGATTGGGGTATAGGGTGTCTTGATATTCACCAAGAGGCGCATGACTCCCATTTCTTACTGTTCGAACCATCTTTAGTTGGAGGGCACGAGCTAGTGTTGAGATGCTGGTAGTCTTAACTCCCATCCATGAAGCCATCTGGGTAACCAGTTGTTATGCTTGTTGGTTCATTAGCAGAGCAACCTAGATAAAGTTTGTGTCATGCAAATTTATTTGCATCAAAATTGTC
Organism: Pinus albicaulis; assembly: GCA_034641835.2. Taxonomy (NCBI): domain Eukaryota; kingdom Viridiplantae; phylum Streptophyta; class Pinopsida; order Pinales; family Pinaceae; genus Pinus; species Pinus albicaulis. The sequence goes on along the minus strand of CM076572.1, from coordinate 653,855,169 downwards.
AGATTCTTAGTTTTTTTTTTCATATCTTAAAGGCTGGTGATTTCTATCTCTACTTTCCTGTTATGAGTATAGAAAGTTGTTGTCTTCTGTCCTTATTTACAACTATTGAGTTGGAAGAAGGTCCAATTCCAAGATGATATTTGGCCTAATTAACATTTTTCAGCACTTTTGATCACTGGGCAAACTTTGAGGTTCAATCTTTTACTTCTACTTAATTAGTCACATTAACTGGTTTTGGCTACCATTGAAAATCAATATAATAGTGTCTTTCTTTCAACTCTTTTTCAAGAAACATTGAAACTGCAACTTAAATTGAAAATTATTCAAGAGCAGGGGTTAGTACGGGTGAATTTCATAGAAAAGTGTATGGGCATTGTAGTGAAAAATGTTAGGTACTGGAGATGGCATCAGGCTCAGGAATGGCTGCTAAGGCAAGGTGGGTTTCTCTTGAGAGAAAAATGGTGAGGAAAATTTCTGAATTGTCATGACATTTTTATCCAGTCAACATTGAAGATGTAACTGTTTGGATCATTTTTTTGTGTATGTGGTGCCAAAGAATGATCTAGTTGTCTTGTTTGTGGTTGCACAATTTCTCATACAAAAACAGATCATGAATATGCAAATTTTAAAGCAGAGTATATCGTTATTTAAGAATTTGAATTGATTCTTCAACAATACATCAAGACATGGACTTTATTGACCCATGAAGGCTTCCACAAGTGCTAAGTATTCAAAAATGAATGTCCAACAAATATCACCAAGGAAAGGTTGATCCTCTCATCATGCCACAAGGAAACAAGATTGAATACACCTTTTCTTAAGCTTGAACTTAAAACAATGAATAGATGTTGGGCTGATATGATGATAGCAATTTAGATCAGAGATAAATATATATTTGAGACCTCCTTGACATACCTTGGATAGATGGTATAGATCTCAGACCAATATGACAAACTTAGAACAAGACCTCATATTTGGATCTATGCTACAAACTTTGATCAACTATCACAAAACTTCGGTCTAGTCACCACTGAACTTGGATCAAGCCACAGATGAACTCAGCTGTGTTCCAAAAACTTTTCTCAAGCCATATAAGAACTTGGATATGTTGTCACAAGGTCACAAGCCATAGAAGAAACATGTTGTCACAAGGTCTCAAGTGATCCAAAGAATAAAGCCACTTAAGCATGGAGTTGAGGTCTAACAAATCAAGAGAAAGCTACCTCTAGATGTGCATGTTCATCATGGACAAACCAAGGGTTAATGCATACACCATGTACATCATATTGCATGGTCTCGAACTCCAGAGATCAAATTCCCTCCTCCAAGTGTCTAGTGCTCCTTCTAGGTAGGTACTTTTCCTGGCCAAGCAAGTGTGTTGTCTTTTTAGCTGGTTTGCCCATTTTGGGTTTCCATGGTAAATCTTCTGTAAATTGTGAATATGCCACTGTCTTATTTCTATTTTTCTTAAAAAAATTCTTTCTCTGTTCCTCTTTCATAGGTTTACAAGTCCCTGGAAGAAAACATGAAAGACAACCTACAGAAGATCTTGCCAAAAATCTTAGTAGAATGGGTATTTTCTGTTTGATTTTGATAATGGCATGAACCAAACATGTAGTTCATCAGACTCATGATTCAATCTCACTGAACAATTAAAAATAAAAACTTAGCACTTACTTGCCAGTCAGCGTTTAGGCTAACTAGTAACAAGTGCTTGCAAGTGAAATTTACTGCTAATGAGTTAGACTCACAGGAAGCAAGTTCGGCTCACACACAAGTTAAAAAAACTCATTTTATGAGCTATGAAAAGTTTGAGACAAGTAAAAATTAAACAAGAAAGCTTCGTTACTATGGTCAGAAATACACTTGCTACTATTGTCTGTATTGGTGGATGCATTCTCAACGCATGAAAAAAATTTCTGCAAGGAAACTAAACAACCAAGAAGAAGTCGACATTTGATCCAGCTTACTCTAATCAGCTTCTGATCCATGCAAAGCAGGTAAATTTTTTTGTTCAATGGAATAGTTTGATCCAACCTACTCTAATCCAGCTTCTGAGCCATGCAAAGCATATAATTTTCTCTATTCCATAGAATTGACAAAGAAAGTACATTAGTGTAGACTTTGTTCCATAATCATTTCCTTATGCATACACTAGGTGTAGACTTTGAGATTCCTAGATACAAAGTGAAAAAATGGGTGTTAAGATTACAATTGAAGTGTTGGATTAGCAATGTGATAAAAAATTTTAAAAATAAATTATATTTACCTAAAAGAACGAATAAAAGCTTATTTTAGAGATCAACTACAAAATAGTTTGATCATTGTTTGAGAAGAATCAATGTCAAGACATTAGAGGAACATCTAGAATATCAAATGCATGAACTTTGTACCACCCTTGTAAGAAATCAACTAGTATGAATTCATTGGGAGAAGTAAACCCTCCTTTCATAATATATCAGTAATCATACAGTCACGTTCTCTGTATATGTGGAGGAAATCCAGTTGGTGAAAACCACACAAAATTTATCTAACAAGATGGAAAATAGCCATTAGATCAATATTTATCAGGGGAGCTTCATCCTTCATAATCCTTATCACTAAAGATAAATCGCCCATCATGGGCAACAAATGAATGTTCCTACAACTAGCAAATTTCAAGAGATAAAACAGAGATAAACATTCAATGATTTATTGAATTCAGGTTGGATTATGTACATATGTAGTTAATTATCTTTTATTTTGTTTATTTATTTATTTATTTATATCTGTTGGACACCTAATATGTTAGGGTTGGTGTGAAGGAACATGAACCATCACTTTGACTCAATCCCAAGGGACCTAGGAAGGATAATCCAAATGTCACATGTGATTGTCTTTATATGTATATATGGTTAATATTATGCAATATCATGTTTATCCTAAACATCTCTTGCATTATCGTGAGCCCAATAGTGGTATTGGAGCCATGAATTTGTAGCAGTGGCCATGGCCTTGAGCATCGTATAGAGCCTATCAGATATGCCTTGTTAGGTCTAGCATTCCATGTTGATCATTCTCCATTGCATCACCTCTTTGTGGTAACATTTGTTTTCAGTTCTAACATTCCATTACCTCTATTTGTAATCATTTATCTATGTGTGTGCATTTTTTAATTACCTATCTCTATGGTATCCAGACCTATGCACTCTATAACATATGTCAACTTTGTCATTCTACAACGAGCATATTTTCTCCTTGTATCTTCTCTGGCTGAAATGATATTAATCCTCCAACACTTCAATTGTAACCTTAACACCCAACTTTTTCCTTTGTACCTAGGAATATCAAAGTCTACACCTAGTGTATGCCTAAGGAAAATATTATGGAACAAAGTCTACACTAATGTACTTTTTTTGTCAATTCTATGGAACAAAGAAAATGACCTGCTTTGCATGGCTCATAAGATGATTAGAGTAAACTAGATCAGAATTTTCTTTGTTCCATAGAATTGACAAAGAAATTACATTAGTCCTCCTCACCTTCCAACAATCCATTAGTGTAATTAAGTAAATAAGCTTACTAAATAGGGGCAAAAGTGGACACTTCATAGTCCAAATGGGCTTTAAAATGTACAAGTGTTACCAAGCTCAACAAGAGAGGTTAATAAATGACCCTATTAGGTGGTTTCAACCTCTAAGGGGGTGACATATCCATGGTACATCCATCAAATGGCAGGTGTCATGTGAAATGATGATGGAACAGAGTGGGGGCAAAGGGAATGATCGAAGCCACATTCCATGGCACTAGGGTATCTATTATGAAGGAAGCCCACACATTGGGTATATGGATGTAATATGCAGATTTATACAAACAATTTTAAGTCTAGTTTAGACATCCAAACAAAGACATTACTAGACTCTCTAGGACATATTGATAGACTACTGAAATTTCGAGACTCCTAGAGAAAAAAAAAACAAAATAGTTGTCTATTGCATTTTTATGGTGGTTGTAAGTTGGCATTAGTGCCTCCCAAAGAAAATGGGTATATGGGGTCAGAAAAGACTCTCAAGAGGACAAATTCAATGAGACAATGATGGTGGTAACACTCCAACTTGTAGGTTTACTCAAACCTTTTCCTTTTGTCCTATACTTCAGAAATTCATCAAATGGGAGATCAAAAGTGAAGACAATCTCTAGGATTATGGCTTTTGTATTGATCATGGACAATTTACTCTTTCATTCAACCAAATGTAAAGAGACATGCAGTCATGTAAAATAATCAATGGAAAATACCAATAAAGAGAAATTGTGTTAGCTGATTTACCATCCCATAATCACCATCAAGGCCAATGGAAAAACCCAAAGGCAATGACAAATAGATATAAGAAAGTCTACCATTCTTCTACAGTGTATTCAAAGTTATGATGTAAAATGATAAGCAATTCCCTAAATAGGTTCACCAAACTTTAATGATCTCAAACAAGTATGATGGAAAACAATGAAAAACTATAAACATGAAATACAAGTGACAAGGTTATGGTAATGGAACAAATCTGGTTTTGAGAGATGAAGGAAGTTTGAGACCATGTCCAGAAAAAAAAAATAGGGGATGCACTCAAGGAGATTTTAATCGGGAAAGCATGAAAATGGTTCTGCTAAACTACACATCAACTTTATTGGTGGTCAGATGAGTGTAATATTCCTAATTAACAAATAACTAATTAGAATATTAAAGTTTACCAATTTTGCCTTTCTAAAGTTCAGTGGGAGAATAAAGGGGTGAAGGGACCCATAAAAAAACATTTAGAATAAAACCACTTTCTTAGAGTTAAAGTGGACAATGCAAGTCATGTGGGTCCAAGAGGCCAAGTGGACAACGTAGCTTATGTGGAGCCCAAGGGGCCAAGTGGACAACACAACTCATGTGGACCCAAGGGATTATTAGGGTTTAAAGGATTGTTAGGGTTTCACAAGAATAAAAAGGGGATGAGGAAAACCATAGATATTATTCATTCATTCATCAAATTTCTTCTTGTCATTTTGACTAGAGAATGCTTGAGATGTTTAGCCAAGTCTGTAGTGCTGTTCAGCACATGGGTGTCTCCGAGTGGAGATCCCAACCTCATCCTTGGGGGACTTCGAGTGCCCACTCAGGAGAGGAATTCCACCCTTTGGTGAGGGATTGAAACATCAGTAACAGTAGGAGTGCATATTCCCTTCAGGACTGCGTAAAGGAAACATAGAGCATAGTCCCTCAGGACTGCATAGAGGCAGTAGAGACTACGTAATGATTGCGCAGTACTGTGGAGAGGAAGTGCCAGAAGTGTTGGAGAGAAGAGGAGTTAAACCAGAGGATTTGGAGGGGAGGTTGGCCACCTCTTACCAAGGATTTTGGAAGCATATTGGAGACATCTACCAATAGTTCTGGCCAAGATTTTGAATTTCCCATCTATTGGGTGAGCCAAGCCCAAGAGGGCTAATTTTCAGAAGTCAAAACTAGGACAAACCCTTTCTGGGTTTCTTGAGTAGACTTTGTGGTTAAAATCCCAAAATTTTATGAGAAGCAAAGTAGCTCATTTACACAGCCCCTTCTCAGTAAGCAGCTAGTGGCGCTAGTGGAAAATGGGTCAGATTTTGAAGGTTGGAATTGGAGGAAATATTTTCTGGGTTTTCCTGGGTTTTAGGCAAGGATCACCTTCCCAAATTCCTAGAAATTTTCGAGCATGGGAGCTAGGCCAAATAACAGCCTAAAGTCAACCAACAATAACATTTCTAGGCAGAGCAACACAGTCATTGAGCCATGCAGAACAGTTTCCGACAAGATTTTTTGTTTGGGTTTGAGCTGTCCTCCAGCCTCTTTGAGCAGGCCCAGTTGCAATCTTTTTAGCACCTCATTTTTACTCTTTCCCAACATATTAATAAAATGGCTTAGTGGTGATTGTGGCTCCAAATTCTATGTTTTAATGGTGTTTTCCTTATTGCTGTAATTTTAGTCTTTCATTGCTTGTATTACTATCATTTTCCCATTTGGCATATTACAGTATCAGAGCATAATCTTGGCTCAGCTTGTGGGAAACCCTCATTCTATGACGAGACCAGAATAAAGGTTAAACTCAAATGCCATGGCAGTAACATGGAATGAGGTGATTAGGGTTCAACAAATGATCATTAATTCGGGGAAGAAACTAATTCATGCAACAATTGTGAATCAAGACATTATTGTAGCTGATATGGAGTTATTGGCAACAAATTGGCGGGCGTATCAATCATTGGGAAATGACACTCAAGCGCCCCTCTCTTTTTGGGAGTTCCGTGAACTAAAAGATAGGCACAGATCAGGGGGAATTTGGTGGAATAATGCAAGGATGGTGAGACGGATTAAGGAAGAAGATGAAACAGTAGTTGAAGGGGCCATATTTGGCAAGGAGACAGCTGAGCATACAATCACTGGTGAGACACCACCCATTATTGAGGTATCCATTGATGGGGTATCTGGGGTTGTGACCAAGTTCTTTGATGATATAAATGCATCACATGTTTATGACGTGTTGTGAGACAACTCCATTGTTGTTGAGGAGCCGATAGGTACAGAGGCCTCTAGTTCTATGACAAAATTGTCGAATGAAAATCACATGCAAATGACTAGTGAGCATGTATTGCATGTTGGAGTGTCTATGGAGGAGGGTGTGAAGCCATCCTTTGGGCTAGCCCTTGAGGAGGTGCTAGCAGATATAGAGGTATTGGATTATGGTCGCATACAATAGTGCCGTCAACTTCAAGCCGCCCTTCTAGCTTTTAAAGGGAAGGCCACATTAGTATGGGAGGCTATTTTGTTGCAGAACGAAGAACTGGAGGGCATGAGAGTGGTTTGTGTCGAGTTAGTGGCAAAGTTGGCCCACATTGGGGAATGATTGGATTCCTTAATGATACAACTAGAGAGCACATGGGAGTGTCAGAGCAGCCCCATTCAGGCATACATGGACGGGGCTAACAACACTGTTGGGTCACCTCTTCCCATTGGAAAGAGAGAGACTAAGCCACCTAGTCAGATCTCATATGTTGACTAGGATGGTGAGATGAGGCGACATGAGATGGAAGGGTGCAACACTCGTAGGATGGAGGGATTCTTATGTGAGGGGATTCTTGCATTCAATTCTTCTATCGAGGTTGGATGGTGAGAGGTACTGAGATGGTACCCCATGGAGTAGGCTAGGCTGTTGGATACATCCATGGCCACATTTCAGCAGATTCCATGGATTACTAGAGGGACACGAGGACCAAATTACTATTGGGATCCAGGTGGGATTTCCCATCACATCATAGAGTCGGTAGGTGATGGTAGTTGTTGCGTAATGGGTTTGATGTTTAGGCGCACACAAATTTTTGGATCTTTATCAGAGCCCCAGACATCCCTAGTGACAAGATGGTTCGACAGGAGGGTTCACCCTTTTCAGGAGCTATCTCAGCATATCGATCGTGCATGGAGTCACAGGGTGATTAGCCTACTTTGCAAGAGTTGGTTGGAGAAGGTGGTATAGGCAAGCCACCATACAGGGAAGTACTTAGAGACGATGCTCTCTCATGGGTATAGAGTACACTTGAGCTATGGAGGATGGGAGCAGTGATGTCATTGTAATTGGCATGTGAGGATTTGGGCCGCTCCGATCCTTTAGAGTAGATGGGGAGATGTAGCCCACCTCATGGGGGGTTACTAGCAGAGTGGTGGATATTTTGGCCATGCAGGATACTATATGTTACAAGGTGGCATGGTAGTAGGCACTGATACGTAGGACTACACAAAGTCATGTCATAGGGTCCAGTGTTATGTAGAGGGATGCAGACTGATTTGTACAAACTCGATGTTAGACCATAACATCCAGGGGTGTGCAGGGATATGCAACAAGGAGTAGTGGCTTGTAGAGGAGCATGGAGATGCATGGGGGTGTGTTGTAGTATGTCATACTGCGTTGTAGAGTAGGAGTGCCTCACATCGTGTTGGGTACATGTGGGGAGCAACAAGTGCAGTGACACAGGAGGGATACATGATGGTACAAGATGGTATAGTCGTAGCTGGCAGTATCTAGTGGTGTACAGGGGAAAGTTGCAGCATATAGTGGCATGATGAGGAGTGCAGAGACACTTGGTGGTATGAAGTGACCCATGATATGCCACAACAGGCACTTGAAGAATTAACTCCAAGGGGACTTACGGACAAGGGCATTAGGTGTACCCTGGGATGCAACTCACCTAGGATTGATGAGGATATTGTTGAGCATTTGGAGACACCACATTTAACAGAGACATGACTACGAGGGTGTTATCGTTAGATCCGAGGCAGAGGGAGTGTCGTCCGGAGGATTACTCTTGAGAATTCATGTATACTCTTGAGCACACCCTTTGGGACATACCTACTCCCCATCCTCCAGTGTGGTTTCCGGATGCGAATTTTTTGGTTGTTGCCCCTTAACACCCTCCAATCAGGAAACAGGGCATGGGAGGCTCACCCTAGGCAGTCAGATGAGATACCGTGTGTCATGATCCAGAAGGAGACTCTCCAATTGAGACACTTGGTAGGTGCACAAGTTGACAGATATCGGCTTAGGGATGACATGGTTGATTTCTAAGGTCGCATATGTTCCACCCCTAGGCTCACATTTGAGGGACGATGGATGGTAGACTTCATCTATAGGAGGGTATCTAGACTCCTAGCAGTGTCCAGATGTATCATCATGAGTTGGGACAACAGATTTTACTACAAGGTCTAGCACAAGTAGGGTAGGTATGCATGCGTCGGACATACTCCTGATACTTGGAGTCCACCCAGGGGATACATACAAGGGTCAAAGCCGAGGGTCAGATGGGTTCTAGTAGGTAGTAGCATTACGCAGTGACATCTTGAGAGGAGTTGGAGTTGGGAGATCCCAGTATGGTTGGGGGATCCACGGATCTGTTGGGTAGGTGGATCACTCCACTTTTTGATGAGCAGGGACAGAGCAGACGATGATCAAGTCCACTTTGGGTTTGATACGTGGGGGAGCACTGAGATTTCCATTACATGGTAAGGCAAACTTATCATGTTGTTTCTTAGGGTCATGATCGGCAGTGGGCGGGTAGATATCAACATCATGGGGATGCTCAGGCAGGATGATCTTGGCCTACACATATTTTTTTCCACAAGTCCCCAGGAGAAAGGGATATGGTCTGCACCTGATTGGGGGTATCTCACAGTCAGAGTAGCGCAACATCTGTATGGTGGCACCTCTACAAGACTAGCAGGGGACTAAAGCATTACAATTCTACACAACTCAATAACCTTTAGGGGTGAGCTGCATACTACATGGGGGGATCATGTAGATCTTCCATTGGGCTTTAACGAGTCACTGATGGAGTGGGGGACTTCATTAGTATGGAAAGTTGGTCAGCGGGATGATAGTAGGAGGAGCTCATGTGAGTGAGACACTACCTCTGTAGGGATTAGGTGGTATCATCGAGGGTTTACTCTTGGAGTGCACAGGATGGACTACTTGGATGGTGAGCGGAGCAGGTGGAGCTTTATGTTGGATACGATGGCTTGGGAACCTGGCATTGAGGGATCCCTTCATATTAGAGTGATGCAGAGGACAGGGAAGATTTAGTGGCGTGTCTAGGACCCAGGCACATTTTGCAATGATAGTGGGGGGAGCATCAACTAGAGATGAGGCTTGTTCAGGCATTGCTTGAGGACAAACAACGTTTTGGCGAGGAGGACTGTAATATTCCTAATTAGCAGACAACTAATTAGAATATTAAAGTTTGCCAATTTTTATTTTCTAAAGTTTAGTGGGAGAATAAAGGGGTGAAGGGACCCTTAAACCTAACATTTAGAATAAAACCACTTTCTTAGAGTTAAAGTGGACAACACAGCTCATTTGGGTCTAAGAGGCCAAGTGGAAAACACGACTTATGTGGAGCCCAAAGGGCCAAGTGGACAACGCAACTCATGTGGACCCAAGGGAGTATTAGGGTTTCACAAGAATAAAAAGGGGATGAGTGCAACCATAGAATTCATTCATTCATTCAGAAAATTTCTTCTTGTCATTTTGACTAGAGCACGCTTGAGCTTTTAAGCCAAGTTTGCAGTGTTGTTCTTCGAGTGGAGATCCCAACCTCATCCTCGAGGGACTTCAAGTGCTCTCTCCGGAGAGGAGTTCCACCATTTGGTGAGGGATTGAAAAAACAAAAAAATAGGAGTGTGTAGTCCCTTCAGGACTATGTAAAGGAAACAGAGAGCGTAGTCCCTTTAGGATTGCGTAGAGGCAACAAAGACTGTGTAGTGATTGCACAATACAATGGAGAGGAAGTGCAAGAAGTGTGGGAGAGAAGAGGAGTTCAGCCAAGGATTTGGAGGGGAGACTAGTCACCAATTACTAGGGATTTTGGTAGCATTTTGGAGACATATACCAGCAGTGCCAGCCAGGCTTTTGAATTTCCCAACAGTTGGGTGAGCCAAGCCCAAGAGGGCCAATTTTTCGAATTCAAAACTAGGACGAACCCTTTCTGGGTTTTTTTGGGTTTCTTGAGTAGAGTTGTAGTTAAAATCCCAGAATTTATTGAGCAGCAAATAAACTCAATTATGTAACCCCTACTCAGCCAGCAGCTAGGGGAAAAAGGGTGAGATTTTGAAGGCTAGAATCAGACAAAACCTTTTCTGGGGTTTTCTAGGTTTTGGGCAAGGATCACCTTCCCAAATTCCTAGAATTTTTTGAGCACAGGAGCGAGGCCAACTAGCAGCCTGAAGTCAGCTAGCAACAACATTTGTAGTAGAAAAACACAGTCATTGAGTCATGCAGAGTAGTTTCCAACATGAGTTTTTTTTCAGGTTTGATCTTTCCTTTAGACTGCTTTGAGCAGGCCCAGGTGCAATTATTTTAGCACCTCGCCCAAGTGCAATATTTTTCAGCATCTCATTTGTACTCTTCTCTAGCATATTAATAAAATGGCTCCACATTGATTGTCGCTAAGAGACACCTTCATCAAAGGGCTTAGGAGACACCTTCATCAAAGAGCCTATTAGACGGCTTCATCAAATGATAAAATGATAACATACTTTGAGGATCTTTTGAGTTGACAATAGAGTGCATTCATGACGACATTAATTGAGCATTCTTCAAGCCTTTTTTGAAACAATAATCACTCTTGAAGCATAGTTGAAGACCAACACTTGAAGACTTGTTTTTGTTGAAGCAATCATCCTTGGAGTATAGTTGAAGACCAACACATAAAGACTTGTTTTGTTGGAGCAGTTAGCCTTGGAGCATAGTCGAAGATCAACACTTGAAGACATGTTTTTTTGGCGCAACCATAAAGGTTTGCTAAAGAAGACCTGAAGTTTTTGTAGAGGTATATTTAAGAGCACTTTGTAGACCTATCTTGGATACATTTTTTAGAAGTATTTGAAGATTTTGATGGAGGCTTGAAGTAGTATTGAAGTCACCTTAAGGGATTGAAGCAAACTGAGAGGGTTGGATCCCTAGAGGATTGGAGTCATCATACAAGGTTGGAGCTTTGTAAGAAACTAGGTTGGAGCCTAGATTAATATGTGAGGATTTGAGTCCTCATACAAGGTTGGACCCTTGTGAGAGACCAAGTTGGAGCTTGGATTTGTAATTGAATATTAGATTTTATATTGTACTCCAGCAAGATCTTATAATAAAATTTTCCCATTTTGGTGGGTTTGGAGCATTTATGTTTTATGGGAATTTGCTAAAAAATATGTGTTGGGTTTATTGCATGCTTTTGTTATCACTGTTAATTTTTCCATTAGGAATATTACATCTTGAGAGGCTTGATTAACATATGAAGTCAGATTTGAAACAAAAGTAAAGTAATTCTTGCATATCTAAGGACATTCTTTAAAGCACACATGAAGAGCCTAGGAGACACCTTCGTCGAATGATAAAATGATAACATATTTTGAGTTGACAGTAGAGTGCATTCATGATGATACTAATTAAGCATTCTTCAAGCCTTTGTTGAAACAACAGTCACTCTTGAAGCATAGTTGAAGACCAACATTTGAAGAGTTGTTTTTTTGAAGCAAGCAATGTTGGAGTATAGTTGAAGACCAACACTTGAAGACATGTTTTGTTGGTGCAACTATAAAAGTTTTGCTGAAGTAGACATGAAGTTTTTGTAGAGGTATATTTGAGAGCACTTTGTAGACCTATCTTGGATACATTTTTTAGAAGTATTTAAAGTTTTTGATGGAGGCTTGAAGCAATATTGAAGTCACCTTAAGGGATTGAAGCAATATTGAAGTCACCTTAAGGGATTGAATCAAACTGAGAGGGTTGGATCCCTAGAGGATTGGAGTCATCATACAAGGTTGGAGCTTGGATTTGTAGTTGAATATTAGAGTACTCATTCAGGGTTGAAGCCTTGAAGGAGTTAAAGACTTTGTTGTACAAGTTGGAGCTTGGGTTTTTAGAGTCCTCAAATTCATTAATAAAATTATTTTCTTGTTGCACATCTTGTGTTTTGGTTTAATTGATGATTTTAACTATCATAATATAACAATTGTAAAGAAATATTGATTCAACCCCCCTCTCAATATTTCCAACACTAGCACACCTTACATTTTTTTCACCTTGCAATATTTTTATTGACATGCTAGAAGGAACTTTCACAATGCAATCTTATTTTTGGTAATATGGTTGTTTATGATAGAAGGAATTCTAACATGTGTTAGAGTTCCTTCACCTTGTAATGTTCTTACTAGCAATGTGCTTGTGTTTGTGGTAAAATGAAATATAGCATGCACTAGATTTATTTTGGCATGCAATGTTGTTGTTGGTAGTATGCTTGTATTTGTGCTACATGTAAAGCTAACACTCATTAAATTTCATTCACCTTGCAATATTGTTATTGGAAATATGCTCATGTTTGGGCTAGAAACTATGTTAGATTTCTTTTGCTCTGCAATATTGTTGCTATCTATTTGGTTGTTTATGATAGAAGGAAATCTAGCACGTGTTAGATTTCCTTCACCTTGGAAATGTTATTGGAAATGTGCTTGTGTTTGGGCTAGAAGCTGTGATATATTTCTTTTGCTCTACAATATTTTTGTTGTCAATTTGGTTGTTTATTATAGAATGCAATCTAGCACGTGTTAAATTTCCTTCACCTTGGCAATGTGTTTGTGTTTGTGTTAGAAGGAAATATAGCATGCGCTAGGTTTCTTTTGGCATGAAATGTTGTTGTTGGTAGTATGCTTACATTTGTGCTACATGTAAGGCTAACATGCATTAAATTTCTTTTACCTTGCGATGTTGTTATTGGAAATGTGCTTGTGTTTGTGATAGGAGTTGTTATAGATATCTTTTTCCATGCAATGTTGTTGTTGGTAATATGCTTTATTTATGCTGGAAGCAAATCTAACACGCTAGATTTATTTCACCCTACAATGTTGTTGTGTGCTTGTGTTTGTGCTATGCGTAAATCTAGCATGTGTTAAATTTCTTTTGCTCTGCAATATTGTTGTTGTCTATTTGGTTGTTTATGATAGAAGGAAATCTAGCATGAGTTAGATTTCCTTCACCTTGGCAATGATATTGGAACTGTGTTTGTGTTTGGGCTAGAAGTTGTGCTAGATTTCTTTTACTCTACAATATTGTTGTTGTCAATTTTGTTGTTTATTATAGAAGGAAATCTAGCACGTGTTAGATTTCCTTCACCTTGGCAATGTGCTTGTGTTTGTGTTAGAATGAAATATAGCATGCACTAGGTTTATTTTGGCATGAAATGTTGTTGTTGGTAGTGCTAGAAAATTATATTTTACAGAGCAATGCAACACATAAAATATGTGGAAAACGCAAAACACATAAAACCAGAGAGACACAGATATACGTGGTTCACCCAGTTTGGGCTATGTCCACCCCGAACAACCAGTCCTTCCTTTCTATTATCCAGCAAAATGAAGAGACACAACCTGTAGCAGATCCGCTATAATATCCTCTATCTCAGTCTCCCTATATTTTTCTCGCTCTGAGAATACACATACAATACAAAACCACAATACAATACCCTCATACAAAGCGAGGGGTTTCCTTCTAGGGAAAAAAACCCTAAATTAAACATAACTTCTATCATAAGATCATCCACATAATGACCGACCCAAATTGACTAGAATTTACAATACTTTTACAAGGCAAATTTACATCTGTTTTTAGCTTCGGGGGCACTGCCCCCGAAACCCCCCACCGGGGGGGGGGCTCCATAAAGTCGCAGCCGCCCCCCCTTGGACCCCTAGGTAGCGTTTAATTACGGGCAGTGTTTCCGCCCCGTTAAGAAAAGGGGTCCAATGCTGCGATACAAAATAAAGAAGATAATCAGGCTCCACACCCAACAGGTAGTATGCTTGTATTTGTGCTACATGTAAAGCTAACATGGATTAAATTTAGTTTACCTTGTGATGTTTTTATTGGAAATGTGCTTGCGTTTGTGATAGTAGTTGTTCTAGATATCTTTTTCCATGCAATGTTGTTGTTGGAAATATGATTTTTTTTTTTATGTTGGAAGAAAATCTAACACGCTAGATTTCTTTCACCCTAAAATGTTGTTGTGTGCTTGTGTTTGTGCTATGCATAAATATAGCACATGCTAGATTTCTTTTTCTCTACAATATTGTTGTTGTCTATTTGGTTGTTTATGATAGAATGAAATCTGGCACGTGTTAGATTTCCTTCACCTTGGCAATGTGAAAATGTGCTTATGTTTAGGCTAGAATTTGTGCTAGATTTCTTTTGCTCTACAATATTGTTGTTGTCAATTTGGTTGTTTATTATAGAAGGAAATCTAGCACGTTTTATATTTCCTTCACCTTGGAAATGTGATTGTGTTTGTGTTAGAAGGAAATATAGCATGCGCTAGGTTTCTTTTGGCATGAAATGTTGTTGTTAGTAGTATGCTTGTATTTGTGCTACATGTAAAGCTAACATGCATTAAATTCCTTTTACCTTGTGATGTTGTTATTGGAAATGTGCTCATGTTTGTGATAGTAGTTGTTCTAGATATATTTTTCCTTGCATTGTTGTTGTTGGCAATATGCTTTTGTTTATGTTGGCAGCAAATCTAACATGCTATACATTTTTCACCCTACAATGTTTTTGTGTGTTTGTGATATGCGTAAGTCTATCACGTGTTATCTTTTCTTCAACTTGCAATATTGTTGTTGGTAACATGCTTCAATTTTGGCTCGAAAGAAATCTAGCATGCACTAGATTTCTTTTTCACTACAATGTGGTTGTTGACAATATGCTTTTGTTTTTGGTAGAAGTAAATCTACCATGTGCTTGATTTCTTTTATCTAGAAATGTTGTAATGTGTTTGTGTTTTTGCTAGAAGGAAATCTAGCATAAATTATACTTCTTTCACCCTTCTGTGAGTTTATTGACAATGTGGTTGTATATGCGTTAAAAGGAAATCTAGTGTCCATTAGATTTATTTCGCATTGCTATGTTGTTGTTGGAAATTCAATTGTTTCTGTTAGAAGGAAATCTAGTATGCGCCATATTTCCTTCACCACAATGATGTTATTGGCAATGTGCTAAAAGGAAATCTAGCATGTGCTAGATTTATTTTTCCCTAGATTGTTGTTGGTAATATGTTTGTGTTCATGCTATAACAAAACTATGTTGTCTTGCATAAGGTGTTTTTGACAATATGCTTGTTTGTGCTAGAAGAAAATATAATATGCGGTATGTTTCTTTCACCCTACAATATTGTTATTTGCTTGTGATTGCGAGAGAAGGAAATCTAGCATGTGTTATATTTCATTCACCTTGAAATGTTGTTATTGGTGACATGTTTGTGTTTGAGATATAAATAAAAATAACATGTTAGATCTAATTCACCTTGAAATATTGTGATTAGAAATATGTTTATGTTTGTGATATAAGAAAATCTAGCATGATATAGATTTCTTTTACCCTACAATATTGATGTTGCCAATATTTTTGTGTATGGTGGGAGGAATTCTAGCATGCACTAAATTTATTTTTCAATGCAATATTGGTGTTAGCAACATGCTTGTTTTTGTACTAGAATAAAATATAGTATGCAATAGATTTGTTTCACAATGCAATATTGTTGTTGGCAACGTGCTTGTATTTGAGCTAGAATGAAATATAACCTGCATTGGATTTATTTTGCAATGCAATATTGTTGGAAATGAACTTGTGTTTGTGCCAGGAGGAATTCTATCATGCATTGGATTGCGTTTGCCCTATAATGTAATTGTTGGCAATGTGTTAGAAGTAAATCAAGCATATGTTAGATATCTTCCACCCTGCAATGTTTTTTTTGGAAATGCGATTGTGTTTGTGCTAGAAGAAACTCTAGAATGTGTAAGATTTCTTTTACTTTGAAATGTTTTTGTGAGTAACATGCTTCTATTTACACTAGAAGGAGATTTAGCACATGGTGGATTTCGTTCACCTTAGAATATTGTTGTTGGAAATGTGCTTGTGTTTGTGCTAGAAGGAAATCTAGCACGTGCTAGATTTATTTGACCATGTAACGTTGCTTCTAGCAATATGCTTATGTTTGTAGTAGAAGGAATGATATTGATTGTTAGCTTTCATTTGAGCTACAATGTTGTTGTTCGAAATGGTCTTCTACTTGTGATAGAAGGAAATATAGCACACATTATATTTCCTTCATAATGTAATGTTGTTATTAGAAATATGTTTATTGTTATGCTAGAAGGAATGTTATAATGTGTTAAATTTCCTTCATCTTGCAATGTTTTTGTTGAAAATGTGTTTTTGTTTGTGATAGAAATAAATCTTGCATTTATTAGATTTTTTTCGCAATGCAACATTATTGTTGGAAATGTGCTTGTATTTGTGTTAGAAGGAATTATAGAATGCAATAGATTTCTTTGTTCTTGTTCCAAAATTGAAACTATCAATATTTCACCCTCACCAAGGTTAGTGCTATGATATTATTCTTGGCAGTGCATTTGTGACTATGCTAGAAGGATACCTAGTGATTACTAGCTTTCTTCTAGACACCATTACACTTATGTAGCCAATGCTCTAGGGGTGTCATCGTCTCAATAATCAAAATGGTTAGAGTTATAGCTTTTGATGTGCCCTTTTATTGAATTTGGAGCAATTTATGGAGATCAATGATAGTGCAAAAGAATTGTATATAGATATATGTTGTTGTTGGCACTACATTTGATAATGGTATAGCTTTCCTTTTGGCACATTCACAATAATCCAATAATTATTTGATCCATGAAGAATAATGTGATCTTTGTATATTTTTGAAGTTTATGAATAAATGTATTATTGAGGTATACTATATTTTGCTTCCAATGCACATGTATGTAACTTTAAAGTATCAAGCACAATTTTTTAACATGTATTGTTTTTCTCTCTATTTTTTCGTATAGTTAGGAGCTTCCAAAAACAATTTCACTAATGTTTGGATGCATAAGATAAGACTCTTCCTCATCAAAATAAAAATGTAGAAAAACTCAAATCTACACTTTCAAGGACCTAAAGTTAACATCCCTTTGTATCCATCCTAAATAGTATGTGCTTAAATGTGTATAGGTAGGGAGTGCTAACATTGGAACTAAATATTTGTAAAATGAAATTTATTTTCTGTTGAAATAAAGAAAAATTGTAGTTTGGCTTTTGATTATCAAGTTCACACTTCAAACATCCTCACTAAGTGAAAATATAATTTCTCCTTTTCATGGGAATTTTAGACATCTTATGTAGCATCAATCTTGGAATTTCTTAGATTTTCCAAGGACCATGTTTTGGTTCTTCAACTTCTAAAAATTTCTTATGATAATTATTAATACACATGCATTAAGACTACAAGTGTCATTTCTAAAGTTAAATAGGAACTTGGTATTTTGATATGAGCTGATATTTGTCATTCAAAACTTTTATTTCGAAGAAAACCTGTAGTTTGGATTTTGATTATCAAGTTCAAACATCAAACATCCTCACTAAGTGAAAATGTAATTTCTCCTTTTCATGGGGATTTTAGACATCTTAGGTAGCATAATCTTGGAATTTCTTAGATTTTCCAATGGACCATGTTTTGGTTCATAAACTTCTACAAATTTATTATGATAATTATTCATACACATGCATTAAGACTACAAGTGTCATTTCTGAAGTTAAATAGCAACTTGGTTGTTTGATATGAGCTGATATTTGTCATTTTGCAATACTATCTACATTTCAAATTTCATGGTCTTCATATATGTTTTTTGTGTAATTTCATATAAGGTATTGTTTGGTAGTAGGCACTAGATGGCGGGGAACAATGTTTCATTAAATACAATATGAATTCGATACTATTTAAATTATTGCATCTATATTAATTTTTGAAATTTGTGTGTTTTTGAGAAGATATAAAATCACACTTTACATGGTTCAACCTTTTAATTACAATTTATGGTTTAATTGTCGTTACAGAATTGGTACAAGCTAGAATGGAAAATGAAGTTTTGGCAAAAGGGGAAAATGTTGATTTCCTTATTAATGATCAAGGTTTTGGGCTAGGAAGGGCCAAATCTACACAATCTGGAACTCATTATGCTGAAGAACGGGTTAATGCATGTTATGTTGCAATTTTGATAATAAATGTCACTCAACCACATTTGATTGAGGATGTTGATGAAGGGGACAAACTTCCATGGACGATCATGGATTTGAGGCACAACATAGGTAAATCAAAATATTGAAGCACGTGTTAAACTATTATTGATAGTATAATACTTTTTTTTTTGAGTAAATACTAACCTTATTTACATTCGTTTATAGGTGCAAATGTTTCTTCTACATTATCTATTAGAGACAAGGTAGATCTTCTAAAACATGGAATAAAGGTGCGTGAGGGCTCCATATTCAATATAGAGCTTGGAAGGATGGTAAATAAAGGATGAATACTGGTTAAAATTGAGAAGGTGTTAAAACATGGAAAGATACTAGGGGGTGCATTGGAATCTTATGAGATTTGGCCAGAATCAGATTTGCAACCTCACTGTCAAGATCATGCCATAAATATTCCCTAAGATAGGGTTAGATTCATATGTACATAAAACATCCTCACTAAGTGAAAATATAATTTCTCCTTTTCATGGGGCTTTTAGACATCTTATGTAGCATCAATCTTGGAATTTCTTAGATTTTCCAGTGGGCCATGTTTTGGTTCTTGAACTTCTACAAATTTCTTATGATCATTATTCATACACATGCATTAAGACTACAAGTGTCATTTCTGAAGTTAAATAGGAACTTGGTGGTTTGATATGAGTTGATATTTTATATTCTATGATACTATTTACATCTCTAATTGCATGGTCTTCATATATGTTTTTTTGTGTATTTTTCATGTAAATTACTTTTTGGTAGTAGGCACTAGATGGTGGGGAACAATGTTTCAGTACATAAAATATGACTACCATACTATTTTAATTATTGCATATATATTACTTTTTTGAAAGTTGTGTGTTTTTTTGAAAATATAAAATCACATTTTACATGGTTCAACCTTTTAATTACAATTTATGATTTATTCGTTGTTACAGAATTGGTACAAGCTAGAATGGAAAATGTAATTTTGGAAAAAGGGGTCTATGTTGATCTCCTTATTAATGATAAAGTCGTTGGGATAGGAAGGGTCGAATCTACATAGTCTAGAACTTATTATGCTGAAGAAAGGGTTAATGCATGTTATGTTGCAATTTTGATAATTGATGTCACTCAACCAAATTTGATTGAGAATGTTGATGAAGGGTACATACATCCATGGAAGATCATGCATTTGAGGCACAACATAGGTAAATAAAAATATTGAAGCATGTGTTCAAATATTATTGATAGTATAATACTTTTTTTTTTGAGTAAATACTAACCTTATTTACATTTGTTTATAGGTGCAAATGTTTCTTCTATATTTTCTATTGGAGACAAGGTAGATCTTCTACAACATGGAGTGAAGGTGGGTGAAGGCTCCATATTCAATACCGAGCTTGGACATAAAGTGCATGGGAATATGGTAAAGAAATTATGTATAGTGGTAAAAATTGAGAAGGTGTTAAAAAATGATGCTGCTCTACCACATCCAACAGGATTTGAGCATACACTAGGGGGTGCATTGGAATCTTATGAGATTTGGTCAAAATCAGATTTGCAACCTTACTGTCATGATCATGCCATAAATATTCCCCAAGATAGGGTTAGATTCATGTGTACAAAGGTTTCTCTTACACATGAATGCATGGGAAAAAGCATGTGGATTGCCAAAGGAGTGCTAGTTAATGTCCATGAGGATGACATTGTTGAAGGTGAAGCACTAGGTGAAATGGAATTTGGTATTTTTTTGGAAGAGATAGACGGAAATTGTGAAATATGCTGAATTGGGGATAATTCTATACATTGTTTGGTTAGATGGACAATAAATAAGTTGGTGGACAACAAAGGTGTGATATTAAGGGTTAAGGAAAAGTTCAAGGAGCCACCCAAGGAAATGGTTATATGGGATGTTATAGAGGACAAAAATCCCTTAAGAAAATGGGATGGGTCTCTTTGTAATGAAAAATATAGAAACTCAATTGATATGCATGTAACAAGGCCATATAAAAGGATTAAACGAGTTATGGCTACAACAAAAATTGCAAAATGTCAAACAAAAATAGATGAAGAGAAAGAAATTAAACTTTTAGCAGCAGATGTATGTTGTAGAAAAGATTGTCTTCAACATGTGGATAGGAAGGCCATTGCAGGTGCTAGAAGAGGTACGAGACAAATAAATAAAAAGGGTATTAGTGATTTTTTGAATTCACTAATGTCAAACCCAGTCATGTAAGGAACCATGGCCATTGCCTACCCCTTATTGCTAGAAATGTAAAGGACATGATATTTAATGGGAATATTATTTGTAAGAAAGCATGGTATAATATACATAAGATTCCTCAAAGCACATTCTATAACTACCAACATTATTTTTGACATGGACGTATCAAAGCAATTCATGGTAACACCAACACATGCAAAGCACGAGCACACATTGTGATAGCCATAGAAATATTGCACAAAATTGTAATGGATAATTCAGATTTTTCACCAAACCAAATACATCAAGTTGAAGAATATGGAACATCTGCTCCTTTAATATTGCTTCCTTCGACTTACACACAAAATAATTTGTTAAAAGAGATCAATGTGGCTCTTCAAAAGCTCAATTACCCATCAATATCACAACTCAACAATGAGAAAGATCTGGAATACTAAGTTTTGAGATGTGGCATTTTCAAAGAAAACCAACTTCAGTAAATGCAGTGAATGTATTGTGTTGAAAGAACAGATGAAGTCAGCAACTACAAAAGAGATGGAAGAAAAGGCATGAGGTAGGCTGAAAAAACATAACAAGATTGTTATGTGTGGAAGATATTGCTACTATGCCCATATAATTATGTCAGAGCGGTTTCCAAAGGAGTATTTGAGCATTATCCATGATAAAATGGATAAAACAAAGACTTCAATACCAAGGCTATGTGTCAAATCAAAATCTATTGTAGGAACAAATTTAGGTTTGTCATTGATAGGTATGCTAACACATGGGCATAAGACATGATGTTTTGGTCATTTCTCCCTACCATTTGTACATATGGGATCACAATTTACTATCACATCCCTTGAAAAGTGCTTAAGGGACCTTGAAGACCCACAAATTGATATGTATGGTGATATACTTTATGAGAGTGGAAGTTCAAGAAACCCACTTACAAATGCATTACTTAACACTTCTATTTACTCAAAATGTCAAGTGTACAAGGATTATTTTATATCTCATGGAAGATCAAACAGTCAATATGTTGATTTTAAACCTCTTCCTCCACATTTCTTGTAACAGTTGGACAATGCAACAAGTGATAATAAGAATCACTATCTTTTCATGTTTCTGTCACTTCTAACTGCAATTGGTGTCTTCATCACTATTGAGGTTGGATTCTTGCTTGTGGGGCACACCCATGAAGACATATATGGAACCTACGGAAGAATGTCTTCCAACCTAAAAAGTAAAGATATATATATTCTTTACCTGAAATGATGGACTCATATCGCATAATTGAAGAAAATCGAGTGTTTCCACCTACACTTATTAACAATGTATATGACTTCAAAAGTTTCCTTAATGGATACATCAAGGAGGGAAAAAATACACTAGTTGGACATATTAATGTTCAATACTTCCAGTTTCTTGTACTCATTGATATTCCAGTACTAAGGTTTCCTTAATGGATACATCAAGGAGGGAAAAAATGCACTAGTTGGACATCTTAATGTTCAATACTTACAGTTTCTTGTACTCAATGATATTCCATTAGAGATATTGAGAGTTATGGAATATAGATGATGAAGGTCAACCTATAATTCCCATAGGGAACTCATATTTCTTAGTTTCCAAAAAGAATAATGCCTATTTAAAGAACTAAAGGAAGGGATAACATCATACATAAAAATGTGGAAAGACACTAACGGGAATGAGGATTCACTAATTGTTACAGAGGAATGGAAACTTGAAGTAGTGTATTGGGAAAGAGTTCTTGATACATTAGATGGAATCTATAATGATAATAGAATAATAGATGGAGGTGACTCGTCTTTTGAGGATTTCTGGCCAAGACAAGGCACATTGTTGATGTTGATCGTAATGCACTACATGTAATCTCAAGTATTATGGATGAAGATTTTGATAATGAAATAGATGAACCAGTATATGTTGGACCCAAATACAGCAAGAAAAAGCCAACATTCAATCCAATGATTGATGTTGAGAAAGGAAAGATGTTGCTAGTTAGATCAGGAAATGAGGATGCAGGAGAGATGATTTGGATGGAAAAATCCATCTCAGATATATTTAGGGATAACGAAAGTGATAATATTCATGTAAAGGTTGATTGGTGGAAGCCTATTTCAAGGAAATACAATGGAAATTTTTTATAGCAATATTGGATACCAAATCCCGATGACACAAAACTTGGCTCTATTCCAATTAATACCATAGTGTGGGCATGGATGCTAAAGAAAAAACACTGAAAGAATACCAAGATAAATAAATATGGTGTAGAAGTTGTTCTTGACCTACTTGAGCGAATATCTTAAGATTAGGTTTATATGATTCATGAATGTAATTTTTTTTGAAGGATCTATTAATATACATTTTGACACACTTTTCAATATTTGTTGTATATCAAATATTCTCTTCATATTATTTTTGAAGAAGTTTTATATTATTTAGTATTTCAATGTAATCATGTGGTGATACAAATGACATGACAATGCCATAAAATATTTAAGTTTTCAAAGCTTTGTTTGACAAACATGACTTCTCACCATATCAAATATGCATAATCAAATTCAATAATGCACTTGAAAACAACATCTTCTAAACTTGGTCTATTAAAACAATAGTGGAGTAGCTAATTAGTATTCTATTTAATATAAACCATTTAAACACTTAATGAAAAAATGTTAGACAATTGTAATAATTTTTAAAGTGAATTTTCCTCAATCTTCCTTATTATAATTGATATAAATCAAATTTGTTGTTTTGTTGCACTCTAAACACAACTATACTTACAAAATATTTCCTCTTATAGATTTTGAAGTGGTGCCAACATTGTACTAGTATAATAAATTTGTACTCAACGTAGGAAAATTAGTTAGTGTCAATTTAAAATGGTCAATATTAGCAAGAAACACAATATTAATATATTAAATAACTTTATACTAGGTAAGATTTTTTTTAGATAATCTATTATTCACGAGTCAAATTTAATACATAAATAGAAATATTCATGATAATAGAAATAATTTAAGGAATATAATTTTTAGATGAATGTCAATATGTTCCTTTCAATATTTTATCCTTAAACACTAAACATTTGTAATAAATATTGTAGTCAATTTTTTCTCTTTCCTCTTGTATTTGAAAATAATCAAATTGTATTACTTTGTTACTATTCTAATTCATGATTTATTTTGATAATTAAAATGATTAGTAATTGATTCGAGTGGCCAGGCTCATTCTACAACCTAGTATGAGGGGATGTGTAAGTTTGCGTGTTTCATGCCCTATTAAATTAAAAATAAAAGAATAAAAAATGTTCTAAATAGAAAAATAATATTGGCTATAATTAAAGAAAAAGTGAATATGTTGTATAGTAATTAGAAGTAAAAAAAAAATGTGTGAATAGATGATTAAATCTTTTACTTTTCAAAAATATTTGAGCCAGAGATTCAAATAAACTATTTGAAGATCTATGTTAACTAATTTATGTGGATATCAACTTCATATATAACTATATATAGAAAAAATTAAGTTTTTATGGTTAAATTTTTTTGTTTGGTCTTATATATACTCTATTTAGCATTCAAAAATACAAGTTAAACAATGAAAAATAACACATTGTATTTTGCACTCTAAAAATGTTTGCACAAATAAATTATTTGAAGACCTATGTTAACTAATTTATGTGGATATCAACTTCATATATAACTATATATAGAAAAAATTTAAGTTTTTATGGTTAAATTTTTTGTTTGGTCTTATATATATTCTATTTAGCATTCAAAAATACAAGTTAAACAATGAAAAATAACACATTGTATTTTGCACTCTAAAAATGTTTGCACGTGAAGAAATTCGATCCCTCTAGGCTCATGTTAAATCCGTATTTAAGATGGATCTATGTTGGTATATATTGGACACCTTATTATGATAATTTTTCATTTAATAAATTTATACCAAATATATATCTTGCATATTAATCTATTATTCATTAAGTTAGTCTCAATTAACTTAGTTTTTAACACAAAAGTACAAATAATAAATAATAAATATTTTTTTTGTTTGTAAGTTTGGTAGTACATCAACATGTCCAGATACATCACCCCGATCGAGGAAGGGAATTGAACCTGTGATGAGTGTTAGAAGTGTTGTCATTGATGGCAAAGGATAGCAACAGTGGAAAAGGACAGCAGCAATAGCAAAGGACAGCAGCAGGACAATAGCAGAGGCAGAGCAGAATATAGTGATAGGATATGCAGGAGCATGAGGAGAACAGAGTGAGAAAGAGGCAAAGCAGAGTATAGTGACATGATGTGTAGACAGGAAACATGAGGAGCGGATTTACACTGCTGCAGAAGACTATACATATAGAGCATGAAAGGACATGTGTTTACATTTGGCAGAGCAGCAGACTGCACATATAGGAAATACAATAAAGTCTTTGAAGAATTCGAAATACAAACCTGGAATGCACATTGAGTTTTTCTTTTCTGATAAAACTGTTGGTTTAGCATGCGGAAGCACCAGGAGTGCAATAGAATGTGTATAATAAACCATTGAAAGGTCAAGACGGAACCCTGAGGGTAAGAGGTGGAACCGAGCTTCGAGAAGTGAAAACCTAATGGAGTTTGGGGTTAAATTTTATGGTCGTGTCGTATTAAAGTAAGAATGAAACACGGGTTTTTATGTTAAGGTAGAAATAAGAAGGAAAATTTTTGAACGGAGTATATATATATCTTTGTATATAACGAAGGCGCAAAGGATTTGGAGCGGAGACAGAACCCTGAACGAAAGTGGAACCTTGAGTGAACAGTGAAACCGGGGAACAAAGAAATTGTGGTTTTCGTGTGGTCTCAAATATGGTAAGAAGTTTTGAAGAAAATAACGCGATATGGCTTCTTGACTGCCGCGTGTCCATAAGTGGTTTACAAAAATCATTTATTTTGCGCGATGTTGGGGAATTAACTCTCATGCAATAAATTAATGTGATATTTGATTACGTCTGTTGGATCAAAAAGGTTGATGCGATAAGATATCAACCGTCAGATGTGAATGGGAGGATAGCAAGTGGGGCCCAGTTCATCACACAGGATTTGAGGTTGAAACACCATGCAATAAATAAATGCGATATTTATTTGTGTCCATCGGATCACGACAGTCGGTGCAACGACTTCTCAACCATCGATTGAAGAAGCGAGTTATGTTTGATATGGGACTCATACGAAGTTAATAGTTGCGGTATTGATATAAAACCCAAGAGCTTAATATATGTATTTCAACATTAAAAGGTGAATGCGGTGATAAAAGTGCAGTGGGTCCAGATATGAATATAATTTCTGACTTTTTAATCTATTATATGGTTTTGATATTCAATGGTGAGCGCGGTGATAATTTTCTTATTATAAAGATTTATGTGCGAAATATATAGCTGGTGCAAGTTAATACATTATGATGTGTCGAGGGTTAAATCCATGGTTGAAGATTGACTTAGGTTTATGTATATATATATGGGTAGCGTTCTTTGAACAAAGTGTCAAAGTCTATATATATATATATATATATATATATATAATGTTATGATAAAGTCGAACCTCACACATGAATTATATTGTAGATGCGAAAGATAAACCTTGAGCATAGAATATTTTTGGGTTATGAAGTGGAGTATTGGAGTCACATATGAATGTGTATTTAAAACAGGGTTGACATGTGGGGCCCAAATCTTTGAGAGGTTAGTTGGTTGTTCATTAATATAAAACCCATGGTTTATTAATAAGGTTATAAAACATTCGATTGGCGAGCAGATATTTGTTTTATGAGAATGAAAAATTCGGAATGTATATTTAATGAGTCAAAGCATTTCTTTTCAATACAAAACCAAAGGTTACATATTTGATGGTTGAGGTCTTATTTCATGATAAATATTGTGAGTACATATATATTCGTTTTGCTAAAAAGGTTCTATAATAATGCCGAGAGTTTTTTTTTAATGTTCGATTAAAAGACAATTGTACAGGTAGCAGTTATGCAACTGCAATGATCAGGGAAAATGAATATAGTGAAATGAAAAAGAGAGATGTGGTTGTTGTTGAAAAGAGAGAGGAAAGCAGAGAGAGAGCAGAGTTGTTGAAATGATTTCGAAATTTATACTATAATTGAATGAAAGTTTTTAACTGTTTACATTGTTTGTGATGTAATTGGTAAGTCTCCAGAGAAAGATAAAATCCCACTGTTTAAAGTTGAAATGGATAAATTTCTCTGAGTAAATTGATAAAAGAGAAAGGAATACAGAATTGAATAAAAAGAAATAATCAAACAAATATGAAGATTGAAGTACAGTAAAAAAAATATACAGAAAAGAGCTGATATCCAAGGTAAATCAGCAAATGTTTCTTTTATGAAAAAGAGGGAGTTGAAGCTTCCTTGCAAGTTGTAGCTTGCATAATTTGAGGTTGGAGCCTCCTGTAGGTTGGTGCTTACAGAAAATCAGTGGTGAGGGGGAGTTGGAGCTTGCCTTTACATCACAACAATAATAAGATGTGGTTTTCTCCCTTTATGGGTTTCCACATATATCTGTTGTCTCTGTGTATGATTTCTATGTGTTGATATGGTTATTCAGTCTGCTTAATACTTACTGCTCTTGTCATAATTCTGCTGTTACATTATCTTAACATTTCTACACATACAAGTTTGTTTCCATATAAAATTGATCATGAAGATAAATTGTAAATAAGCTTAATTAAAAGGTTTTAAAAATTCTTGAAGGTGTTAAACTGATTCACCCCCCCTCTCAGTTTAACTAAGGTTTCAACAATTGGTATCAGATCAGGCTCCTTTTTGTAGCAGTTTAACAACTGAAAGGAGATCCTAGGTTTTTGAGATGGCTAGTCAAGAAGGATCCTCAACGAACAAAGCCCCTTTTTTCACTGGTGCAAATTATGCCTTCTGGAAAATCAGAACGAGAACATACATAATGTCCTTAGGAATATAAGTTTGGGTTGCTGTGGAATTTGGATATGACTCTAAGGAAAATGTCCCAAAGAAAGAAGCCAAACAAGATTTTGTGGCTAATGCAAAGGCAATGAATGCAATCTTGAATGGACTGTGTGAGGCAGAATTCATCAAAGTAATGCACAACAAGACTGCCAAAGAAATGTGGGAAACTCTAGAAAATATTCATGAGGGAGACAAAAAGGTGAAGACAGCTAAACTTCAAGTCTATAGAACCCAATTTGAAAATTTAAATATGAATGTTGATGAAGATATTGTTAGTTTCTTTTTAAGGGTTGTAGAAATTGTCAATAATATGAAAGCACTAGGTGAAACCATGCAAGAATGTGTAATTGTTCAAAATATCCTAAGATATTTTCCATCTAGTTTTAATCCCAAGGTCTCTGCCATAGAAGAAACAACAGATTGGGAAACCTTGACCATGAACCAGCTTCTTGGAAAACTAACAGCTTATGAGATGAGATTGCCACAGAGGAAGTCAAATGTAAGGGAGGAAAATTTTAAGGCAGAGCAGAAAAAAGAAGAAAAAGAAGATATATGCTCTTGTTCTGATGAAGAAGAGGCTAAATTTATCAGGAAGTTGGATAAAGGCTCAGGTAAGTATAAAGGTAAACTTCCATTTAAATGTTTCAATTGTGGAAGAGTTGGACACTATGATTCTAAGTGTCCTTATAAGAAAACAAAGAGTCAGGCTCATGAATCAGAGAAGACCATATCTAAGAACTGGAAAAAAGGGAAGAGATTCAATAGAAAATCTTTCTATGCTCAGCAAGACAACAGTGCATCAGAAGACTCAGTTGAATTCTCAAGTGAAGAAGGAACATCAGAATTTGTTTTGATGGCTATGGAAGAGCTGGAAGAATTTCTTTTAGAAGATGAGGAAGAAGGTGAAGTGGGCCTTGAGGGGGAAATAAGAAGTGCCTTGGAGGAAATTGACGGACTAAAACTGAAGTGCAGAAAACAGAAGGACATTCTTCTCAAATATGTCAGAGAGGAACAAAATTCAGAAGCCCTCGTTCAGTTGAAAGTAGAGCTTGAAGAAGCCAAGAAGGTAGAGGATATTCTACTTAAGCAGATCAAGGATAAAACTCAGGAACAAGAGAAGTTGGAAGAAGAAGTAGTTTGCTTAAGGAAGAAATTAGAAAATTCCTAGAGGAAAATAGATACTTCTCAAATAACAAGCTCTAGTAAGTTAAATGAGATTATAGATGCTCAAATATCTCCTATGATAAAAACTGGGATAGGCTATCAAGGAGAATCAAGCAAAGGCAAAGAAAAAGAAAACAAAAATATTATTTTTGTAAAAATACATGAGAATATCCAAGCAGCTTCGAAGATTTCAAAGGAAGAATAATCCTACAATAAAGTAGATAAAAACCAGGAGGAAGCTCAAATGACAAAGGATGAAGTAAATAAATTGTCAACTGAAAAAAGCTCGTATACTCCTGAATATGTCAAATTTGGAAGTCATCAAAGGAGGTTTTTTCCTCCTATGAAAAATGCCACTTGTTATGCCTGCCACAAATTGGGACATATTGCTACATATTGTCATACAAGAAGAATAAATACAAACCAGTAAAGGATGCAAACAGTAAATTTTTTTACTCAAGCAGGAAAATGGGGAAGACAACCTTTTATCAGGTATGCAAATTTTTTTTATGGATACTGTTTTTATTGTAATGAATTTGGCCATAAAATCATAGAATGTAGAAAATATGGACAAAGACTAATGTTCAAAACCTCAAGGAGGTTTATGAATCATGGAGAGTTTACTCCTACTTATAATTCTACTAAAGATATATCGAAATGCTGTGTATGCAATAAAAGTGGACATATGTCTTCCAAATGTCCTCTAAGAGAATATGGTTCATCATCTCAGAAAAGGTACCAAATAAGAGGATGCTTGCAGTGGAAAAAGAAAGTGAATAAATGTGACTTGGCCCTAATAGCTCAAGATCTAAAAATCCAATGGTATTTGGACAATGGTTGCTCAAAGCATGTGTTAGGAGATAGAAGCAAGTTTATAACCTTTGATGAAAAGAAATATGGAAATGTTACTTTTGGCAATGATAAAGCAGGAAAGATCAAAGGAAGAGGCTCAGTCAGTCTTGACAATGGCAGAGGAAAAGCCCAGAATGTACAATTTCTGGATGGGCTGAAAGCAAATCTGTTGAGTGTTAGTCAAATGTGTGATAAAGGCTGTGAAGTTATTTTTAGAGCTGAATACTGTGAAGTAAGATCAAGCACCACTAGAAAAACCCTGATCAAAGGAGTTCGAACAAAAAGCAATGTCTATGTAGTAAAATAAGAAAATGAAGCATGTCATCTTAGCAAATTTGAGGAGTCTTGGTTATGGCATAGGAGATTGGGACACCTAAACTTTGATCATATCATAAGTCTAAGCAAAAAGAATGCAGTTAGAGATATGGAACCATAAAGAAGCCTTTAAATACAATATGTAAATCCTGTTAGCTAGGTAAGTAGACTCGTACATCCTTCAAAACCAAAGAGAAGTTATTTACAAGCAAACCTCTTCAACTTGTTCACATGGATCTGTGTGGGCCTTCGAGAACTAAAACACAAAGTGGAGAATCCTATTTCATGCTAATAATAGATGATTTTTCCAGAATGACATGGGTTGCATTTCTCAAGCACAAATCGGAATCACTTGAGAAATTCAAAATATTCAAGGCTTTGGCAGAAAATCAAATAGGATGAAAGCTAAAGTGCATCAGATCAGATAGAGGGGGTGAATTTAAAGATTATGATTTTGTAGATCTGTGCAATGAGCATGGGATAAAGCAACAATTCACAATTGTAGGAACACCTCAGCAAAATGGAGTGGCAGAGAGGCAAAACAGGTTTGTACAACAGATTGCCAGAGCCATGATGCAAGAAAGTAACATTCCTCAAACATTTTGGGCAGAAGCAGTACACACAATTGTGCATATCCTAAACAAAGCTCATTTAAGATCAAACAGTGAGAAGACTCCTTATGAATTATGGCATGGTAAGCCAACATCAATCAAGCATTTTAGAGTTTTTGGAAGTAAGTGTTTTATAAAAAATAATGATGAAAATCTGGGAAAATTTGATGCAAGAGAATATGAAGGAATATTCTTAGGATATGCATCCAAGAGTAAAGGTTACAGGTGCTACAACAAAATACTTCACAAAATTGTAGAAAGTATTGATGTAAGATTTGATGAACTACTAGACAAGATAAGAAGTACAGATTGCAGCAATCCTCCGGAAGTTCATGAAGAAGAGAATCAAGATGATGATGAAATAAAAAAGCCAAAAGAAGATACAGACCTAAGATAAAAAATCTCCTCAAGATACACTCAGAAGAACCATCCAGAAGATCAAATTATTGGGGACATGAGTGTAGGTGTACAGATAAGAAGACACCTAGCTGAACAGAATGAAGAGGTATACCTCGCAATGTTGTCACAAATAGAGCCAAAGAAATTTGAAGAAGCCAACAAAGACAAACATTGGGTGAATGCCATGAATGAAGAATTGGACCAAATTGAGAAGAACAACACTTGGGAACTAGTTCCAAGACCCAGTGAGAAAAATGTCATTGGCTCAAAATGAGTATTCAAAAATAAGATGAATGAACAAGGACAGGTAATCAGAAATAAAGCTAGACTTGTGTGCAAGGGATATTCACAGGTTGAAGGACTTGATTATGATGAAACATTTGCCCCTATAGCTAGAATGGAAGCTATCAAACTGTTTTTAGCTTTTTCTTGCTATCATGACTTCAAGGTATACCAAATGGATGTGAAGTCTGCCTTCCTGAATGGAGATTTAGAGGAAGAAGTCAACATGGAGCAACCAGAAGGGTTATCCTTAAAATATAATGTAGACTACGTTTGCAGATTAAAGAAAGCATTATATGGGCTAAAACAAGCTCCTCGAGCATGGTATTCAAGGTTGGACACATACTTGCAAAAACAAGGGTTCAAGAAAGGAGGAGTAGACAACAACTTGTACATAAAAGCAAATGAAGATTAAATTCTGATTGTAGTAGTGTATGTAGATGATATCATGTTTGGAAGCAGCAAATATGAGTTAACAAAAGGGTTTGCTGAAGAAATGAAATCAGAGTTTGAAATTTCTATGATTGGAGAGCTTACCTTCTATCTAGGACTACAAATTCAACAAAAGAGCACAAACACATTTATTTCACAAGAAAAATACCTAAAAGAGACGTTGAAAAGATTCAAAATGGAATATAGAAAACTTGTGTCAACTCCCATGACTACTGGATGCAAGCTTTCTGCAGATGATGGAACAAATGATGTAGATCAAAAACTTTACAGATCCATGGTTGGAAGTCTGTTATACCTAACAGCTTCTAGACCAGACATTGTGCTGGCTGTAGGACTTGTTGCAAGATATCAAGCAGCACCAAAACAAAATCACTTACTAGCGATTAAAATAATATTTATATATCTACAAGGGACTGCACATTATGGGCTATGGTATCCAAAAGGCAAAAACTTCATTTTGACAGCATATATAGATGCAGATTTGGCCAGCTGTGTTGATGACAGGAAAAGCAAAAGTGGAGGTGCATTCTATTTAGGAGAGAGTCTGGTGGCATGGCTAAGCAAGAAACAAACATCTATTTCTCTATCCACAGTAGAAGCGGAATACATAGCAGTAGCATCATGTTGCACACAAGTCATGTGGATGAAACAAACCCTCCAAGACAGGAAGGTAAGCATTGATGGACCTATCTCTATCAAATGTGATAATACAAGTGCCATCAGCATATCAAAAAATCATGTGCTTCATTAAAAAACTAAACATATTCCAATCAAGTATCATTTTCTCAGAGAACAAGTAGCTCAAAAAGTAGTGAAGTTGGATTATGTGCCAACAAAAGAACAGACAGCAGATATATTTACAAAACCTCTTGCTAGAGAACCATTTGAATATCTGAGAGATAGACTGAGGGTAGTGTCTATAGATGTTACTCTCTGATATAAAGAGAAAGCATCGTTTCAGGGGGAGAATAGAAGAGAAAACATCATTTTAGGGGGATATCCACAAAGAGCATGAAACAGATCCTCAAGATTAGAATATCAGCCCTTCGCCATTGATGTCAAAGGGGGAGGAAAGCTATAAGCAAAGAATAGCTATGGCAGAGAATAGAGAATAGCTATAAACATACAGATGTTATTGCCATCAATTCCAAAGGGGGAGACTGTTAGAAGTGTTGTCATTGATGGAAAAGGACAGCAGCAGTGGAAAAGGATAGCAACAGGACAATAGCAGAGGCAGAGCAAAATATACTGATAGGATATGCAGGAGCATGAGGAGAACAGAGTGAGAAAGAGGCAAAGAAGAGTATAGTGATAGGATGTGTAGACAGGAAACATGAGGAGCAGATTTACACTGTTGCAGAAGACTATACATATAGAGCATGAAAGGATAGGTGTTTAAATTTGGCAGAGCAGTAGACTCCACATATAGGAAATACAGTAAAGGCTTTGAAGAATTCGAAATAAAAACCTGGAATGCGCATTGAGTTTTTATTTTCTGATATAACTGTTGGTTTAGCATGCGGAAGCACCAGGAGTGCAACAGAATGTGTATAATAAACCATTGAAAGGTCAAGATGGAACCCTAAGGGTAAGAGGTGGAACCAAGCTTCAAGAAGTGAAAACCTAATGGATTTTGGGGTTAAATTTTATGGTAGCGTTGTATTAAAGTAATAATGAAACACGGGTTTTTATGTTAAGGCAGAAATAAGAAGGAAAATTTTTGAACGAAGTATATATATATCTTTGTATATAACGAAGGCGCAAAGGATTTGGAGCGGAGGCGGAACCCTGAACGAAAGTGGAACCTTGAGTGAACAGTGAAATCGGGGAACAAAGAAACTGTGGTTTTCGTGTGGCCTCAAATATGGTAAGAAGTTTTGAAGAAAATAACGCGATATGGCTTCTTGACTGCAGCGTGTCCATAAGTGGTTTACAAAAACCATTTATTTCGCGCGATGTTGGGGAATTAACTCTCGTGCAATAAATT
Organism: Pinus albicaulis; assembly: GCA_034641835.2. Taxonomy (NCBI): domain Eukaryota; kingdom Viridiplantae; phylum Streptophyta; class Pinopsida; order Pinales; family Pinaceae; genus Pinus; species Pinus albicaulis. Next base: position 653,821,263 of record CM076572.1, on the reverse strand, counting down.
AACGCGATATTTGATTATGTACGTTGGATAAAAAAGGTTGATACGATAAGATATCAGTCATCAGATGTGAATGGGAGGATAACAAGTGGGGCCCAGTTCATCACATAGGATCTGAGGTTTAAACACCATGCAATAAATAAATGCGATATTTAGTTGTGTCCGTCGGATCACAACTGTTGGTGCAACGACTTCTCAACCATCGATTGAAGAAGCGAGTTATGTTTGCTATGGGACTCATACGAAGTTAATAGTTGCGGTATTGATATAAAACCCAAGAGCTTATTATATGTATTTCAACATTAAAAGGTGAATGTGGTGATAAAAGTGAAGTGGGGCCAGATATGAATATAATTTGCTGAATTTTTAATCTATTATATGGTTTTGATATTCAATGGTGAGCGCGGTGATAATTTTCTTATTATAAAGATTTATGTGCGAATTATATAGCTGGTGCAAGTTAATACATTATGATATGCTGAGGGTTAAAGCCATGGTTGAAGATTGACTTAGGTTTATGTTTATATATATATATATATATATATATATATATGGGTAGCGTTTTTTGAACAAAGTGTCAAAGTATATATATATATATAATGTTATGATAAAGTCAAACCTCACACATGATTTATATTGTAGATGCGAAAGATAAACCTTGAGCATAGAATATTTTTGGGTTATGAAGCGGAGTATTGGAGTCACATATGAATGTGTATTTAAAACAGGGTTGACATGTGGGGCCCAAATCTTTGAGAGGTTAGTTGGTTGTTCATTAATATAAAACCCGTGGTTTATTAAGAAGGTTATAAAACATTTTATTGACAAGAAGATATTTGTTTTATGAGAATGACAAATTCGGAATGTATATTTAATGAGTCAAAGCATTTCTTTTCAATACGAAACCAAAGGTTACATCTTTGATGGTTGAGGTCTTATTTCATGATAAAGATTGTGAGTACAGATAAATTCATTTTGCTAAAAAGGTTCTATAATAACGCCGAGAGTTATTTTTTTTATGTTCGATTAAAAGACAGTTGTACAAACAGTAGTTATGCAACTGAAATGAACAGGGAAAATGAATATAGTGAAACGAAAAAGAGAGATGTGGCTGTTGTTGAAAAGAGAGAGGAAAGAAGAGAGAGATTAGAGTTGTTGAAATGATTCAAAATTTATGCTGTAATTGAATGAAAGTTTTTAACTGTTTACATTGTCTGTGATGTAATTGGCAAGTCTCTGGAGAAAGATAAAATCCCATTTTTTAAAGTTGAAATGGATACATTTCTCTGAGTAAATTTATAAAAGAGAAAGGAATGCATAATTGAAGAAAAATAAATAATCAAGCAAATATGAATATTGAAGTACAGTAAAAAAAATATACAGAAAAGAGCTGATATCCAAGGTAAATCAACAAATGTTTCTTTTATGAAAAAGAGGGAGTTGAAGCTTCCTTGCAAGTTGTAGCTTCAGAATTTGAGGTTGGAACCTCCTGTATGTTGGTGCTTACAGAAAATTAGTGGTGAGAGGTAGTTTGAGCTTGCCTTTACATCACAACAATAATAAGATGTGGTTTTCTCCCTTTATGGGTTTCCACGTATATCTGTTGTCTCTGTGTATGATGTCTATGTGTTGATATGGTTATTCAGCATGCTTAATACTTACTGCTATTGTCATAATTCCGTTGTTACATTATCTTAACATTTCTGCACATATAAGTTTGTTTCCATATAAAATTGATCATGAAGATAAATTGTAAATAAACTTAATTAAAAGGTTTTAAAAATTCTTGAAGGTGTTAAACTGATTCACCCCCCCCCCCTCTCAGTTTAACTAAGGTTTCAAAAATGAGTGCTATAACAGCTGGCCTCATTAATGTTTAACAAAGACCCCACAGACAAATAATAAATAAATTATACTATTACTCTCATTCAACATTTATTTTGATCGTAAAATAATATTTTCTCCTATCAACTCTAAAATGGTTCAAAATCCTACAATAGTGTGTAATGATGATGGTGATAATGATGATTATCATCCACTAAGACCAAATATGGTATATAATAAGGCATTAAAAGCTTACTCAAAATTCTTTAGAATTTTATTGTTATGCTCAAAAATCATTAAAAGAAGTGTTTCAAGATCATCATAATTTTGTTTAGTTAAAATATCAAGAAGGTTGGTAGTGCCACAATATTTTTAAATTAAAATTCAATATGAGTATAAATTGGATGATCTAAGAGGGTTTTTCATATTCAACCATATTACTAGTGTTGCAAAGGTGATATACTTTTAAATTGTGCCAACCTTGTCCTAGTAATGATGGTAAATTAACACATACATGATATTTACTATATCAGATTATAATTAAATGGATTAATAATAGTAACATACACAATAATGCACTTAAAAACATCTTCTAAACTTGGTCTATTAAAACAATAATGGAGTAGCTAATTAGTATTATATATATTGTAAACTATTTAAACAGTTATTGTAATAATGTTTGAAGTACGTTTTCCTTAATATTCCTTATTATAATTGATATAAATCAAACTTTCTCTTTTGTTGCACTCTAATTTATAAAAAAATGATTTTGATCATTGAATAACACAACTAGACTTATAAAATATTTCCTCTTGTATATTTTGAAGTGGTGCCACCATTGTACTCAACATAGGAAAAGTAGTTACTATCAATTTAAAATGGTTAATAATAGTAAGAAACACAATATTAATATATTTTTAAATAACTTTATACCAGGTGAGATTTTTTTTACAAAATCTATTATTCACTAGTCAAATTTAATACATAAATATAAATATTCAAGATAATAGAAATAATGTAATGAATCTAAGTTTTAGATGAATGTCAATATGTTCTTTTCAATATAATTTCCTTAAACACTCAAGGAATAAAAACTAAACATTTGTAATAAATAGTTTAGTCAATTTTCTCTCTTTCCTCTTGTATTTGAAAATAGTCAAATTGTATTACTTTATTACTATTCTAATTCAAGATTGATTTTGATAATTAAAATGATTAGTAATTGAGAGAGGTTGGGCTAATTCTACAACCTAGTATGAGGGGATGTGTAAGTTTGTCTGTTTCGCGCCCTTTTAAATTAAAAATAAAAAATAAAAAATATGTTCTAAATAGAAAAATAATATCGACTATAAGTAAAAAAAATGTATGTAATGATGATGGTGATAATGATGATTATCATCCACTAAGACTAAATATGGTATATAAGAAACCATAAAGATATTACTTAAAATTCTTTAGAATTTTATTGTTATGCTAAAAAAGAATTAAAATAAGTGTTTCAAGATCATCATAATTTTGTTTAGTTAAAATATCAAAGGTTGGTTGTGCCACAAATATTTTGAAATTCAAATCCAATATGAGTATAAACTGGATGATCTAAGAGGGTGTTTCATCTTCAACCATATTAATAGTGTTGCAAAGGTGATAGAATTTTAAATTGTGCCAACCCTGTCTTAGTAATAATCACAACTTAACACATACATGATATTTACTATATCCGATTACAATTAAATGGGTTAATAATAGTAACATACACAACATTATTTTCATAATGTTAATAATAGTAACATACACAAAATCATTTCCATAAGATAACCTTAACAAACTTTACTTTTAGTACAAATGATAAAAAATCTTAAAAAAGATAACGTAAGGAATCCAAGATTAAGATGTGAAAGATTTGCTTTTGCAAGTTTATATAAATTTGTTTTATATAGTTTACCATGATAATTTTTTCAAAAAAAACAGTGAATATCTACATTAAAATTTGCAAACTAAGTGATTTTATAATTCTACATTTTGAAAAAACTTAATATAGTTAAAGTTCTAAAATTCTAGATTAGCTAAATACTTCCAAATTTAATGAAATATATGTTAAAAACATTTTCCCTCATTCCACCCACAACTTGGAGCTAACATACAACCCAATCCACACAATTTTTTCTAGAATTTTTCTTAGCTCCGTGATCCTTCATCTCATCCTATAAACTCACACTTTCCTACACTCTGTTTTTCCATATTTCCATACATTTACCCATCTCATCACCACTCTAGGTTTTTCATCATTCGAGTGACAAATAAAATGTAAAGTGACAAGAAGAGCTTCAAGGGAGGGCACCACCTTAGGCTAGAACCCTTCACAATGCATGAAATCAATGCCTTGCCATTAACTTGAATATGATTTGAGAGGGCTCAGTGTTAGAGATTTTGTGAAACACTCATGGAAGAGGGGTATCATCTTCAATTGGCAAGACTATTTTCTACAAGCTTCAGCGTAGGAAAGGTCACTATTGCAGGTATGGAGATAAGCCTATCAAAAGACCTAATTTCCTCAGCAACATGTATCCATTTTCATGGATAGTAGTGGTTCAAAGGCATGGAGTTAGACATTGAAAATTACAAACAGTTTCTCAAGCCTCATGTTAGAGAGGAGCCAGATTACCTATTTCATTTCAGACACCTCAGAAAAAATTATGCTCCTTTGATGATGTTCATAATGAAGTAATTCACATGTGAAGGAAGATTTTCCAGGTTGTATAGGTATCATATAAGGTTGTTTATGTGTTTCACCTCTGTCAAAACACTTGATTTTCCATATTATTTGTACAAGAGTTTGATTAAGATGAATGAAAAGGTTTAGAGTAAAAGACAATATTATCACACCAGTCTTTTTCATCATGGTTTGATCAAGCTCATTGTGTTGCATCACCTTTCCTCCATCAACATGACTTGGGAAAATTTCATGGAGAGATTATGAACACCGCCTATCATTAGCCCTACTATATTACCTAGTACATCATCAACACAACCAATGGAGGTTGGCTCTTCTATCATGCCAACTCATCTTTCGAATGCTCCTAGGGTTGGTGAGGTTACTTAAACCTATGGGAAAGGGAAGAGACATATATTTGCCCCCAAGTGTGCCAAAAGTGTTCTTACACTTGAAACCATTATGGAACAAAGTGATATAGTGGAACAACCTCTTTTGCATCAGCAGAGTGAATCAACGCCATTGGAGGTTAAGGTAGCAAAGAAGGTGGAAGTTACATCACCTGAAGATATCATTAGAGAGAAATATGAGGAAATAGAAGAATTCAAGAAGATATTTTCCATTGCTAATTCTCAAATCACTTTTTTGCAACAAGAAAATTTTCAATTGAAAGTGAAGCAGCTCCTACAAAGCAAGCCCAAACCAGACCTAGAGGCAGTCAAAGGTAAATGTTAGAAGATTATTGTTGTTGACCAAATTTATGACATGGAGGCTGAAACACAAACAAGAAGACCAAAAACACAAGGCCTAAAAAGGGCGGTGGAGCTAGAAAGACAATAAGCTCATCCACTTGAATAATTGACCTTTGATGAGCTTATATCCATGGGGATTAATGAATACAAAGAGATTTGGTTGTCAAGGGTAAATTATCATTTGGAGAAGCTCTTGAAGAGGGCTAAGAGGGAAAATAAGCTTCAAAGACACATGGAAAACCATTATCGCGCTAGGAACACAAGTTCTCAAATTCATTTCTACAAATTTTTTTTACCCTTCTATTAGAAATATCACAAATCAACATTGGATTCCTTAGGACACTTGTCAAGCTTAGAAATTGTCACAAATTTGAGGGTTTGTTGTCCTATGAGTTGGAATTAGATTTATTGAGTTGTTTTTTTCCTCCTATCATGAGGGAATATCTAATTAATGTAAGGGACAAACACTCCTAGTTCATAGCTAAAACTTGAATGGTTTCTAACCTCCTTAGAAGCTAGGAAATGAATCATATTATGTATTTATGATCCATTTTGGATGGGATTTATATCTGATGAGGTTTCATAGTGCATATTTTATATAATTATACTCTCTTTAGTCTTTTTCTAGGTCAGATAGTCTCATATTCCAATGGGGTTTTTGTAATCAACAATTTGGAATGAAATCAGAGACAAATTTGCAGGAATTGTGTTGAGATACTTGTGGTATGCATTGGAGCATCTATTATTCTTATGTATGTTTATCATTTCATGCTTAATACCATGTCTTCTTATTTAATATATGTTTATCTTGTAATTTTATGAGCAGAAATCATGTTTATTGATGCTCTATTTTAGACAAGGTTTACACTGCTATGTTTGTTTGCTTCTAAACTGAATGAATTCACCTTAGTGCTCATTCAAAATATCTTCTACTTCATCCTATACTCAATGACCTATTAAACATGCTTTCAAACTACCTATCTAGCCTCACATACTCTCTGTAAATTGACCTTGGAATTCAGACCTAAAAAACCCTACACACAGTCTTCTCATTGACTTTTCTATCCAGCACTAAAAACATCAAACAAATCCTATTTAATGAGCTTACATACCTGACATAATATCATTAGATACTCATTCATTCCTTTTACTGAAAAATCGATAATTAGAGATCCATATTTGGTCCTGGTAGGGATAGCTACCCGACCTAAATCTTGGTCTGAGGTTACCTTTATTCAATCTGATTTTTAGTCTTGGGAAGTTGGGGAGAGTGATAAATTTTTTGGCACCATTGTCGGGGAGCGATTGCTAAACTTTCCTTGGAAATATTTATTTAATCCTCTAAAATTTAGACTTGTAAGTGACAAGCTCTAGCATTTGAAATAGGATGAATTCTTAAATCTGAGTCAAAGTCCAAAATTCCTTTCTTAAGTTGGCTCCTAAAAGACATACCTGGTCAAATCTAGACCCAAATCCTTGACCAATTGTGTATGGCCCTGAGAGTCTTCTTAGAATGCATAAAACCAAGTCTTTGAAGGTTGTAAGAGATATTCCTCCACTTGTAAAATAAAATTCCTTGCCTATGAGATTTGTTTCAGAAAATTTGTTTTATAGTTCAAAATATGAAAGATCTTATTTAGAACTAAGTATGGAACCTTTCTTTCAGAAACCACCTTTGATCCTTCTAGAAGTCATTGATAGAAAAAACCTATAGTAATTGAAACTATTTTCGTTGGTCTAGCCATCAGTTTTGCGATTGACATTCATTCTAAGTCGGTTAGATATGGGCTTGGCTCCGAAGTTGATATCGAAGTATGGTCTAATTTCCACAAACTTAAAGGCTTGGTGGATAAGTTTCAAGAAACTTCAGAAAAAGCTTATTTAGAATATTAGCAACATATTTTTCTTCACTTATCATTACACCTTCTCATACAACTACATCATCAACCCTTCCTTTCATTCCATCATTACCTCTGTAAGTTTTCACTCCATCCACACCTCCACCACCTCCTCCACTAGTCATCGCCAGATTTTATTCGTTAATCCTAACACTTCAGCTCACTCCACTACCTCAGAACTATGGTCAAATACTTCCCATTTTTTATAGAACATCAAAGGTTACAACTTATCAACACATTTCCAAAGTGATTTATTTCATAGATCTTGAAGAGATCAACAATGATGATGCCAAGATGCGCATCATTGCACAAAGTTTCTCTAGAGAGGTAAAGAAATGGTTTCTCTCTCTCACAGCTGGTTAAATATGTACTTCACAACAACTGATTAACTCTTTTTATGGTGAAATGTGAAGAGAAAAAAAATCCATTGTAGATTTTAGCTGAGTATAATTCATTGAAAAGGAATCCCAATTAGTCTATCCAAGAATTTAAAACTAGATTCAATAAATTTATGATTTAATTCCTGAGAATATTAAGCCTCCTCCAGGCCTTGATTTACTTCATTATCCTAATGGTTTCAATCCTAACATGGCCTATCATTTGAGGGAAATAAACCCATCAACTCTTGAAGAAATGCAGAGAAACGCAGTGAGCATGGAAGCTAATTAGATCATCAAGAAGTCTAAAATCACGACGGAGAAAATAGTCACTATCAAAGAGGAAACATCTACTCCATCAGAGGAAAAATTAGATGCCTTGTTCAAGACCATGGAGAAGATGATGGATAAAATTTCCATCAATGATTTAAAATATGAACCCTCCATTTTAAATCCCAATTTCAGGGGTGAAAATCATTAGCCTCAATACAAGATCAAGCAAAGGGAACAGAGGGGTCATGATCCACAAAGTCAGTAGAAACTTCACACTCCATTTCAGAATAATTACAATGAATGACCTGATGAATATGATGAAGAATAAATTTATGGCGAGAGTCATTTATTCGAGGAAAATCAACAACCTATTTTCCTCACTGAAGAAGATCAATTTTCTGCAGAAATTTGTGCTCCGGAAGATCAATAGTATGTTTTGTCAAATTATGTCATGTTATCAGTGTGCACAGAATATTATCAAAGGGGATATTAGAATTCTATTTCTCAAGTGCAGAGATAGCATGGGTTTAGGAATAGGAATGTTCCTATAACCTCCAATCAGAAAAAAAGAAGGCTTAAATAGATGCTCATCATAAAAAAGTTTTCGCTCCAAATCAAAGTAAAGACAAAGGAACTATTGTTCCTAATCAAGCTAAAGGAAATAAAACTTCTTCCAATGGTCAAAGAAAGGATAAATATGTATAATATGGAGGAAAAAAGAAAGAGTATTCACACAAATATCAACCCGAAAATAAAGATCCACCATTGAAAGAGGAAGAAAACATTATGCTCTTTTTACTCTTGAAAATGAAATTGCCAAATTGAAAGTCTCCATTCCTCTAATTGAAATAGTCAAGAATGATCAGTAAAAAGTTAAAGTAGCTAACTTGATTAGATTTTATCAAATTTCCGACATGGTTAATGTGATTGATGATCACCCTGAGCTTCTTTTTGGTCCTGCTGTTGATGGTGATTTAGAAGATACTGAGGTCACTCCATTTTATCTAAGCCTCAAAATCCATGATTTTATCCTTCATAACGCCATGCTTGATTCCAGATCCTCTCAAAACCTCATTCTCAAGGCCATTATGGACATATTAGGACTGGATATCACAAGACCTTATCGTGATATTTATTCATTTGATTCAGGGAGGGTGAAATGCCTTGGCCTCATCAAGGACCTAGTGGTGTCATTAGAGAAAATCCCAAGCAAGAAAGTCGTCATGGATGTTGTTGTGGCTGATATACCTCCTAGATATGGAATGTTTATCTCTCTATCATGGGGAGCGAAGCTTAGAGGTACCTTAAAGCTTGAATTTTCATATGATACCATTCTCATCGTTGGGAAACTTAGGAAACTGTACCGAGAAAGTAAAATGCAGTGCATGATCAGTAGTCAAGAAAAGTAAAATAACCATCCTATACATGTTTTTGATATAGATTTAGAGTCTTTTATCTTTGTTCATTGATGAATTTTCAACATCTTCTAAAGTTTTGATTAAAGAAAAAACAGAAAGTTCTGAATTTTCAAATTCTATTTTAGAATTGGCAAATGCAGAAATTTATGAAAAAGTTACAAGTGGTTTGGGACCAAGCACATCACCTCAAAAAAGTGATGAAATAGTGAAATAAAAATAATTTTTTGGTACAATAAAACTCTCTCAAGTAGCAAGAAAATTTTAGCCATCCAATTTACATTTTTCGGATGAGGAAAGTAGTTTATGGACCACAGATTTCAATGGAGCTTTGGGAAAAGAAGGGGATGGCATTGGAGTGTGGATTCACAACCCTATAAATCAGTCTTTAAACATTCCTCCCAATCTTCAAATTTCCTCCTACAAGCTGGCTTTTGAATGTTCAAACAATGAAGATGAGTATGAGGCTTTGACAGTTGGTTTGAAAATTCTCAAGAAGCTAGGTTCTAAGAATATTTTGGTATATGGAAAATATGAGTTAGTAATAAATAAATTCAAAGGGGAAAACTAGGCCAAGCATCCAAGGATGCGAGCTTATTGAAATGCAGTGCTAGACATCCTCAAGACATTCACCGAGTATACTTTGTCGTTGATCCCAAGGGACATAAATGTTATTGCTGACTCTCTTGCTACTTCGACCAACATGTTCAATGTCCATTGTATCCTAATAAGAAGTATGAGATAAATTTAAAACACTGCCATGTTGTCCCAGAAAATGTTTAGTATTGGCAGGTCTTTCAAGATGATAAACATATCAACAACTTTTTACAGACAAAAGAGGAATTTTTGAATTCTCAAATGGATAACTAGTTCTATGAATATGACCAAGAAATACATGCAAGTGCTTCAGCTTAAAGATAACTCAATTCCTAGAGGTTTGATACCTTTGGAAGAGTTTTTCGATCAAGATGATGTTGCACGCAAAACGACCATTCTACCAACAGAAGTGAGAGTGGAATATCTCAATTTTTGCACTCCAGAAAAGCTAAAGATGGTCAAAATTTCAAAATATTTGAGTGCATAAATGAAAGTTAAATACACAACACTTATGTCTCAGTTTTCTAATGTATTTGCTTGGTAATATTATGATTTTAAAGTCCATGATAAGAGAATAATTCATCATACCATTCCCTTGAAGCTGGATCAGAAACCTTTCCGCCAAAAGTAAGGAGAATGAATCCCAAGTTGTTGCCCTATATTCAAAAGGAGGTAAATAGATTATTTACCTCTGGTATTATAGTGTCTCTGTGCTTTTCAAATTGATGTCCAATCTAGTTCCAGTGAGAAAGAAGATAAGAGAGATTATCTTGTGTATTGATTTCAGAAATCTGAATAAAGTGTCATTGAAGGAAAATTACCCACTACCAAAGATGGATCATATTCTGCAAAGGATAGTTAGATATTATAGACTTTCATTATTGGACATATACTCCAGGCATAATACTATTTTAGTCCATCCAAATGATTAGGAAAATAAAACCTTTACAACATCTTGGGGCACCTTCATGTATGCCAAAATGAATTTTGGATTGAAGAATGCAGGGGCTATTTTTCAGCGAGCAATGGATATTGATTTCGCCAATGAAAAGGATGTCTTTTTTGTCATTTATCTTGATGACATCACTATTTTTTCCAAGACAGATGAGCAAAATTTGCAACACTTGAAAACAATTTTTCAGAGATGTAGAAAGTTTGGCATATCCCTGAACCCGAAGAAGAGTCTTTTCGCTATGGAAGAAGGTAAATTGTTGGGCCATATCATATCAAAATATGGAATTAGAATAGATCCTTCAAGGATTGAAGCAATTCATACCTTGGAATATCTTAGGAGCAAAAGGAAAATTCAGTCATTCAATGGAAAAATAAATTTTTGAGAAGGTTTGTCCCCAATATTGTTGAACACTTAAGGAAAATTACTGGCATGTTGAGGAAAGATAGTGAAGTAAAATGGTCTAAAGAGGAGAAGAAATCATTCAATAAAGTTAGATTGGATTTATCTCATGCTCATATTCTTATTATTCCAGATTATACACTTGATTTTATCATTTTTCCATTTGCCTCGGAGCATACTCTTGTTGTTGTCCTTATGAAAAATAAAAATAAGAATACGGATCAGCCCATTGTCTTCTTCAGTAGAACCATAACAGACACAACCTTGAAGTACAAAATAATTAAGAAACATGCCTCAGTGTTAGTCAAAGCATTGAAGGAATTCTAGGTCTACATACTCCACTCTCATGTCATTGCATATGTTCCAAACGTTGTTGTTAAAGATGTGTTTACACAGAATCATCTTGAAGGGAATCAAAGTAAATGGATCACTGCTATGTTGGAATATGAATTGGAGATCAAGCCCACCAATATGATCAAAGGAAAAAGCCTAGCAAAGCTTATGGTGGATTTAAATCTCCATGCTTTTGATATTAACTTTATTTTTGCATTATCTGAAGACAAAGAGGCTGAAACATTACCCGGGGTATATCAAATTTTCTCTTTATTGCCTTGGTATGCTGACATAGTTCATGTTTTGCAACACTTGAATCATCCTCCTGGCTTTCAAAGTAGTAAGGCTAGATCTTTGAAGTTGAGATCTCTTAAGTACTGCATCCTTAATGGTGTCTTGTATTGGAAAGATTCGGGTGGAGTGTTGCTGAATTGTTTGGTCAAGTAGAAGTTGAAAAAGTAATGACATATTTTCATAAAGGTGATTGTGGTGGTCATATTTACTGGAAGACTATGGCTAATAATATATTTAGGGTAAGATTATATTGGAAAAGTTTATTTTTTGATGTTTATAAAATATTCACGAGCTATCATGAATGTCAAATATTTCAGGGAAATATGAAGCGCTTGCCTTTTCCCTTAAAAACAAGGATTGAAGTGCAAGCGTCATTCCGGCAATGGGGAATTGACTTCATTGGTGAGATCTATTCTTCATCATCAGCTCAGCATAAGTGGATAATCAGTGCTACATATTATTTCAATAAATGGATTGAAGCCATCCCCACGAGGCAAGCTACTGACATTGTCATTATTCAATTTTTAGAGAAAAATATTATGTCTCGTTCTGGCTGTCCACACAAAATCATTACTAACAATGCATTTTCCTTTAAGTCCAAGAAATTGATTGAATTTTTTGAAAAGTATCATATTAGGCTTGCCCATTTCACAACATAATATTCTCAAGGCAATGATCTTGTTGAATCATCAAATAAATCTTTGGTGAACATAATCAAGAAGATTTTGCAAGAAAACAAGAGGAATTGGCACAAAAATATCACCAATTCTCTATGGGAGGATAGAGTTAGCACAAAGAGATCAATCATCATGTCACCTTTCTAGTTCATGTATGGTGTTGACATGACGTTCCCTATTTCTCTACCTATACTGGTGATGAAAATTATGCAAGAGATCGAAAATGAACCAAATGATATCCAGCGAAGAATCAACCAAATGATCCATCTACAATAGTCAAGAGATGAAGTCTTCAGTCAAACTTCAAAGCTTCATGAGGAAATACAAAATATTTATGACAGGAAGACCAAAGATGACGATTTCAAGCTTGGAGATGTTGTTCTTGGCTACGATTCTAGGAATGAAGACAAAAGTAATCACAAAAGTTTGACAATCTATGGAAAGGACATTACAAGATCACTACATTCAAAGGTAATAAAAAATTTATGCTAGAGGATCTTAAAGGGAAAGAAGTGTTGGGAGGACCAATCAATCGTAGGTTCATCATACATTATCTTACTTAATCATTGAAGAAGCAATTCACGTTCACTATACATATCATTTTAATTTGATGTCCCAGAAATAAGGAAGTTGCTGCAGAAGTTTGAAGCCCAAGGAGAAGGCCATGAGACTTCTACATTCACCTCATGTTTTCTTTCAAAAGGTTCAAAAACTTTCAATCAGTTTTCAAGTCAGAGTCAAGTCAGTTTTTTCTAGTCAAAGTCATTTCTAGATTTAGTTCATCATTTCCAGTTTTTCAAAGTTTTTCAATGTCCAGTTTTTACTCCATTACCCAATGGTAAGGCTACCTGATCTACGATGTTCTTGACACCTCCTAAAGGATATGCCCTGTAGGTGTGTTTGGCGCAAAAGTGTACCAAATCGCACTTGCTTAAGAGCAGTGGTTTTTTCCTCTTAAGTTAGTGGTCACAGGCAGAAAATCAAGGGATTCAACCAAGTTAGTGAACATGCTAAGAAATAAACATACTATATAGTGAAATAGCATGTATATTTGAAAAAAAAAAAATTAAACTAAACACATAATACAAAAGCTCTAAGTAGAGTCAAACAACTTCAATAATCCAAACAGTGGTGCTTACGTCCCCTGTTTTTGAGTGTTGGTAGGAATAAAGGATGAAACATTTACCCACTTTCCAAGGGGCCCTTAGAACTAGGGAGTTCTAAGACCCGATGCAAGTACGTATTTACTTCTAAGCTACGTTGGTGCAAATTACCTCTCTCTACTCCGAAGGACTAGAGTTGTTGGATGGCCAACAACTGAGTCCCCTCTATCTCTGCTCCGGATCACACATTGCTAGGTTTCTTGGGGAAATTCTGGCCCACATAACAATGTGTTCTGCCATTTTTCATCTCTTGGTGGCCTTTTATAGGACAATTCAAACTCTCCTTCCCTCTCTTGGTACATTGATGGATAGTGACCCAAGAGAGGAGAATGATTACATTGTGTTCCACATTATTCCATTGTGTGCTCCCTTGAGGTCATAAGGAGGCTTTGAAAGCTATCCTTAGGCGGCCTCAAGTGTGGGATAAATTTCCTGGAGTGTGCATTTTGGTCCTGGAAAGTGACTTCCGCCACTCTTAGGTCCACACAAATTTTTGAGGAAAAGCCATGCAAAGGCGCGCTTATCGAAGAAAAGTGCGCAAAAAGGCACATTTTTTTGGTTTCTTTAGTGCACACTTTGATTTTCCTCTTAGACCTTAGATATTTTTAATACTTTAGATTCTCTAATGTGCCTCAGCCTTGTAAATCCTTCTGCCTGACATTTAATAATGTCATATTTACTTGTCCAAGTTTCCAGTGACAACAGTTTCCCCCTAATGTGTGAGGTCCATGAAGAACTGTATAGTCAAAATACATTATAGTTTCTTTTCTGTGTACTATGCGAAGAGAGAGGGGGGCCTACGTGTAACACGGAGTTGGAGATACCTTGCACCGGGCTGAAGAGTGACCATGTCCTGTGGGAACCCTTCAAGCAATGGTATAATACAATAAATACAATTTTTCTACGAGGCAAGCATGTCCCATGCTCGTGATGCTTTGGCTAGATAAACAAATATATTTGAAAAATACAAATTCTGTTAGTGTCACTAGTATGGTAGGGATCTGCTGGTTGATGACGATGATTTATGATGCCCTCAGGGGCATTATTCTTTGACAATAGGTGGAATGTGGTACCCATATGTGTAAGCAAGGTATGGCATGTAAATTCACATTGTACGCATGGGTGTATGAATGGGACCTTCCCATGTAAGAATTGCTGAAAGAGATGCTTATAAAGTCACGAATATTCGACGAATTTGATCAAAGTGCAATGGTTGTAAGGTACGATACCATCTTGACATGAAAGCTTGTGTTGTAGTCGAATGTCAAGAGGATTAGTGACATCTGTGGGCAATGATGCCTCCCACAGTGCCACCCAAGGATGTACCTTTTGTGGAGAGGGGTGATCCAAGGTACCGCTTCCTTTTTGGAAAATAGGTGTTGATGTCGACAAAAAGGAAGCCTCAAATGAATGAGAGAGTCGCTGATACAAGGAATCAGGATCTTAGATGTGATATTTTTATGATGGTGAGGAGTTATTGAAAACTGATGATGGAGAATCAGTGGCCCAAGGTCAGAGTATAAAAAGCAGCTTGGCGACAGTCATAACTATTTCTGATGGGGAAATCCCTGGAGTCGGTAGGACATCCAGGGTGGGTATATATTGGTTATGAATGTCATGGCGGCTTATGCGTGAGGGTGTGATACTCTGACCAAGGGTGACCAAGGACTACTGCCATGGGAGAAAAAAGGGATGGGTGAATGGGGGACATAGTGCACCGTTTTCAACCTTTGTACACTTACCAAAAGAATGAAATAATAGGGTTTGGTTTGTAAAAAACATAGAGACGAGTGTCCCAAAACATGAAAGTGTTCACTCACTGATGATGTGAGGCAGGTGTTTTGCTAAGGTTAGGGGCCCCATTGGTTGGTCTCATGTGTGGGGTTGATGAAGTGAATGGAAAACGTCGCAGATGGGCTATGTTGATGGAGGTATGGTAGGCCAAATGCGAGGTGCGGTAGTTCACTTTCGATCTGCTTGCAACACCTAGTAATCCAGGAAAGGGGTCTATTTAAATATGGTAAAACTTGACTTGATGCATGGTGAGTGAAACAAACATGAGATTATTCTCAGAATAAAGTGGTATGGCCATGGCGTCATTATTTTTTGTGATATATGGTCTACTTTGGGTGATGGGCGCCATGGAGGGGAGGCTCTACCGACCAATGAGGACGTTTATCATGTGAAAGGTGGGGTGATGATAAACATGGCCGGATGCTTGGAACCCATGGTTGATTTCTTATGGAGAAATGATGTCAGGATATGCAAAGTTTTTCTGGGACTCTATCATGCTGAGGGTAGAATGATACTTGCTATGGAATTTTCAATGGATGGAGCGATGGATGGTTTGCACAATACCTGCAAAAACATACCCCAAGTGAAAGCATATTCTTTATTCAAATATTATTGAAAGACATGAGCTTTCAAAAAGAAGATGAGAGAGGCTTGCATACCTATCGGCACTGCAAATTATTTTTTTGGAGGTGCGAATGTGTGGTACTGCCCTTGGGTGTTATGGAATGTTGATCATAGTGTTGCTTTTGGTCATGTAATTAGGACTTCTAAGCTCTCATTATGGTCCTACAAATTTTCTTAGAAGGGAGACATATAGGTGAATATGGCTCAATTCAGTTCATTTGTGTTTCTTGAGAATTTGAGGTTTTTGAGAGGTTAGAGGCTTCTGCGGAGCTGTTCTTGCCATTGCATTCATCCTGAGTACCCGGGACTAGCGATTTTTTAGCTAGGTAAGTCCCATGACGTCCTTCATTTTAATTTTTTCAGTTTCAGTGCCAGGATCCATACAATATGGGTTTGTACGGATCCTAGGATAGCTTTTTCCTTGTCTGCGTAGGTGATCAAGGTACAGGTGCGCAACTTGCGCGTAAAAATAAGGTTTTGCATGAAATTATCGTGCCTATTCTAGATTTGGGTGTGGCCTTGTCACATCTATGAGAAAAACATATGCACTCTCCTCACGCCTGTCTGAGGAGTAGGCACGTGGAGTCCCAAAGCTAATTTTTGCAAAATTTTTGGGAATTTGTTTTTTTTTTTTAGTGTTTTTTAGTGTGACTGATGTGTGCATGTTTGATGACAAGATGTTTTGAAGGGAGAGGGATTGGCCTGATCTCTGGGACACTTTGGCTACTGATGGTCACATGTGTCAAAATTTGGTGTGCTAGGGTCTTCTCAATTTTATGGAGAATGCCCTACTACGATCACAACATAATCTTATGTGCTACCTAATCTAATGTTGGAACAGGTGGCACAAGGTGATGGTGTTGTGGGGGTGTGACCTTGTTATCCATCTTGAGACAAACATTTATTTTGTGACCAGGTTGCTACCTCAGGGTGAGGCACTTTGTTATCCACGTCCCTCTGGGAGACTGGATCTTGAGTGGTTTTCAATGGGCCATTATGGCAGGGTGCCCCTTATGGAGGGGTGCATAATGATTGATACTATGAATGGCCTGGACAAGCGGTGTGCTCTGGCTGCTATTGTATGAATGGCAGGGCCGTTTGCACCTCATCAAGCGTCGGGGCCAGAGATAGGTTTTTTGCACCAGATGAGGGTCGAACACTTTTTTGATTTTTCCCATTTTTTTATGACAGGATGCTGGCACAACTTTCCAAGGTCTAAGATGGATAAAATCTATTTACATATGCTATCATTCTATTTAGCATTGTGTATGAGAGGGTGGTGTTGCTGAGACCTACGATGGTTGTGCCTGCTAGGGGGCCATAGGAGCCTCACATGAGGAGGTGGGCCCCTGCGATGCCTCACGAAGGGTGATGTAGGGTGGGGAATTATTGGAATGCCACCACACAGGCTTGGTTTGAGGCCAATCCTCTGATTTTCCTGCCATTTCCTTAAGTAGGGATGGACTTCCGAGGAGACCCAGACATGGGTCTTCCTGCTGGATATGCTTGGGGGCCATCATGTATGTTTTTGTGTTTCATTCTGCATTTACTTGAGTATATATGTTTTGTATGCGTATTATGATGACACTGAAATAGTTTTGTTACTCTTGTAGATGTTGGCGAGGTCGGATGTTCCGTGGCCCGGTTGGTGGGACATCATTCGCTTCGGTGACCTCGAGGTGGTCCTCGTGGGGGATAGGGACGAGCTCCAGTGCAACCTCTAGGTAGAGAAACTAGCATGGGAGCTAGTCCCTTAGGGGAGTGTTGGAGAGGTAAATCCCCTCTGTGGACATAGGCGATCCCTACTACCCCAGATCGGGTCTAGCAACAACCGAATCACGGTAACACACAAGTTCCTAATTGCAAAAGACCAAGATGCGACAAAAGGCCTTCCTTAATTCCTACGCTACCGTCATTTGTGGAGAAGATGGCGCTTCCGTCCCTTGCTTTGGAAGATCACAATTCTCCTTCTTGATGTGATCGAACACCTACATGTACAAGAAGAAACAACAAACAAACAAGCGTAAAAAATAATACATGCAATTATGTATCAGTCATAGAAGATACAACTCATAACATAAAACATGAACATCTGAGTGGAACCATAATCGAAGTCGTTTATTATTAATAAAAAAAAAGAAAGATACAACCTGAGCTCTGACGCTAGATCTTCCTTCGGGGGGTCGACAGAGGAGTACGTCTCAGTAAAGCTCATCAGGAAAAGGACAAGTCTCTCTCTCTCTTCGGCTGTCTGACGATAATCTCCTTACAATTTATTTAGCTCTATTCAAGCTAGCTTGCAAAGGGAAAATGACAAGCTTATATAGATGGTGGAAGGGGAGTTGGGATCCCTACAATGGTGGGATTGGCCCTATCCTCAAGGAAGCTTCCATGATAGGTGGAAAACCACTTCCCCTGCATGGAGATCCAGAGCCAAACCTCCCAACTCATTTTAGAGACTCGTTCAGGAGTTGGTTGGAATCAAACTTCTGCCATTTTTTTTTTTTAAACTCCTTATTAAGCCTAGCGCGGGTGATACACTGGGACAGAGTGCCAGTTGGTGCACCCTCTTTGGTGGATTTCCCCCATTGGCGCGAGGGCTGAACTAGCTAGTCGCCCCAAGGCTAAAAAGGCTATTTTTAGGGATTTTCACAGGAAATTTTCTTCAGTGGAATGATTGTCCTTGTCAAGGGGGATGCCATGAAAGTGGTTTCAGGTCATGTCACTGCTCACAGGTCATGAAATAAGACCTCCAATGTGTGGGATGGGGGATTGCAGGGACGGTGAAAAATTACTGTGTAACAGATGCCCCCTAAAGCATGAGGCCCGAAAGAGAGAGAGGGGTGAAATGATTTACGAGAACGCGCCCAACTGAAAACACTACCGTCGGAAAACTTGCATAGAAAAGTACAACTGATATCTCAAATACATGATATATACGTGGCATGGGCGTAGCCATCCATAACAAAGTATACAATAATCAAGAACCAAGGTATAGACGCAACCATCCAGTAAGGATCGATAAAAAAACTTAGGTATGGTCGCAGCCATCTAATGTATGAGTCATGTAACCAATCATAATAATCCAAAAAATCACAGCTTGGATTTTAACAGACAAAATCCAGGGTCTTGTGCTCCATCTGGACCCGAACAAAGTACAAGTTCAAGCATGTGATTAAGTGAGCTGAAGTCGAACATGCAAGAACATCGTATGATTACCAGCCAATGGTGAAAGCTGTTAACAGATGCGAGAGGAACCACCAATAATGAAAATGGCCCTCAAGGTACTATAGGTACAATCCACGGAATGTGAACAGGCAACTGGCGTCGAACACCCACAGAATCATCCGATCGAAGGCCAATGGTGAAAACCTTGCGTCGAATGCGAAGAACATGTCATTGAGGCATGCAGGCTTCAAGGTACTGGAAGGGAGTCTCTAGATCAACTTTCTGGATAATGAAATGAAGTTGACAGGAAGTGACCTTGATCAAAGGTGGGCCATAGTGTTTACCACATCATCAACGTGAGACAGGGTAACATAATGTTGTGAATCAAGATCAGATGAGAATTAGAGGAAGGTTGAAACTTGCAGAGGTCAACTTCTCTTGAACATATCGGTGGCACGACAATGGATTTGGTAGTATTTGACATCAAAATATTAGAGGTCATGATGACGAGGCAAAGAGAAGATGAGAGGTCAAAAGGATACCCAAACCCATGGAGGCAAACAGAGAGTGAGATGAGATGTCCCCAACCTGACACGAATGTAGACAAGTGCCATGTTCAAGAGTGACATACTACCAACACGACGACGATACTGGTTCCATTTTTCCCCCACCATTTCTGGAGAGTACCCCAATTATTTTTGAGAACATGCTTGAAGGGGATAACATATGCTTGTAATATAAGTTTGTCCTTTGGATGAATCCATCCTAGTACATTTAACGGGCCCTAGGAAGGAGAAAATCGAATATTGTCATTACGACTGGATCCGATGTCATCGGGGTTTAACAAGTCTGAAAAAGGAAGAACTCGACGTCTTTTCATATTTAGAGAGTTTGAAAAGACAAAAGAAAAGGAAACTCTAGTAGTCCCTTTTCGTAAATAGTTCCTCAGATCCAAAAAGGTAGAAAACTATGTCCGAGAAAACCTCCTAGTCGTGATAGGCCTGGGTATTGCTTTTTCGTAAATAATCTATCCCAGCCCGAAAAAGGGGTAAATGTATACTGGGTAGATGTCGTTTCACAGCCACTTTAATGATATCTAAACGACAAGTGACTCGGAAATATTTTCATGTTTAGAGAGTCAGAAAAGAGCTAAAATATGACTTCAGAAATGAATTTTTCGTGTTTTTACTGAGTCCGAAAAAGTATAAAATACAACTCGTATCACTGTCCAAGATGCGTAAAAACCTGTTTCTGCACATAAAAGAAAGTGTAAAATCCATTTTTCGACAAAATATATTAAAATAATGGGAAAAATGACTTTCAAAACCTAATTTGACTTTGAAAAGTTATAAATATGCCAAAAATAGTAAAACATATTCACTTTTACTTTTTACCTCATTTGGAGAGCAACAGTGAGCTTTTGGTGTGCGAACTTGCAGCGGTGATTGCGACCAATCCAGTACATCATCCAGATTCTCGTTCGTTCCAAGTAAGAGGTGCTCCCATTAGCTTTGTTTTGATTCATTTTTTTGTAAATTTCCATTGTGTATTTGACCTCTGGGGAAAACTTTTGCAAATTTAGGGCTCGGCCAATTGGCGCGGGTATCGGGCATGGACCCGCGCCAATTGGCTCTTCTTTGCAAAGGGGTCGCGCCAATGGGCGTGACTATTAGAAAAACAGTCACGCCAATGGCGCAACTCAAATTTCCACATTAATTTACCAAAATGTGAGCCACTCAAATGAATTTTTAAGTGTTGTAGAGATCTAATAAGGAATTTTTGACCATGTTGGTGCAGATATCCAGCCACAATGGTGATTGAGTGGAAGGAGAGGGAACATGGGGAAGAGGACGAAATGGCCATGAAAAATGAAGCTTGCATGAATGCCCTCTGGGACTGTGGTCTCAAGAAGTTCTTCCTCACACCATTTTTGAGAGCTCAACCTGAGCTATTGCAATATTTTGTTAGCATATGGGACGAGAATGAAGAAGTGTTCAAGCTCCGAGACCAAGTTCTATCACTCGAAGTCTCTGATGTTTATTTCATAACCGGATTGTTGTGCAAAGGCCCCGTGCCAATCATGACGGGCAGTAGACCTTATGGGGAGAAAATGGATATGGTAATGTGTAGAAATTTGAATAACTGTTATATTATTCACTGAGATTATCCTGATCACACACTAGTTGAGCTTCATGCATAATACATAATCTCTTCTACCATTGATCATTAATTGCGGAAATATAAATAATCGCATGCGTACATTAAAACCATAAACAATCACACATATAAACACAATATTTATGGGAAAGCTTAAAGCTGAAAACCCCCAACTATTTGTATATTATAATGATAGAGATCATGTAACAATCATTGTACATACCCCTCACAAGCTCTCAGTACAATCTCCAATTGCTACACACTACACAAGCTCAGATCTAGCAAAACACATGCTCCAATCTGCTCCACCTGGTGGCCTGCCTCTACTGCACAATCCAAGATGAATAATGGCCCTGAATGAGTTCGAATCCACTTGGTATGCACTGTGCAATCCTCATTGGCATCTCCATAAATGTGTGGTGCAAACTCATGCACCAGTATGGTCACAACTGATAGTCACACTTGCTCTTTCACCTACCTCTCCACTGGTCTCCACTGAAACTGTCCATGCACTGAAGTTAACTTATGTATTTGCTAGTTGATTTATGAGTTAATAATTAGTGAATTAATTAATAATTAATTCACACCACTCTCACTAGTGCATCAATCAGTTAGAATAGATACAACTAGCTCAACTATGTTTAAATGAGTTAAACTGAATACAAGTCCACTAACTTCCTCAATTAACTCCACCAAACTCTGTCACATGAGTTCTAACTAAAGTGTCCATGAAATAGCTCCACTTAACCCTCAGGAATAGTGTAATTCATTCTGTCAGCTATTGTGCCACATCTGTGCACTTAACTGAAGTGCTCCAAGAGAATAAGATAATGTTTAGAGTCCAAATATTATTAAGAGCTAATAATATTCGACATATCTATTTTTAGACTGGCAATCTAAAAATAGATTCTGCCCAGTATGTCTAAAAATAGAAGTCCATCCATTTTTTTCGACTTGACCAACCATCCACAAATAGCATCCTGCAACTCATAGAACATGATCCATATGTCTAAAAATAGACATAGTCGAAAAATAGACTTTGCACCAAAAATAGCCTGCGGGCCCACTTAGTGAAACGGACTTCTTTCCACTAAGCTCATCATCTTGTTGCAATCTCAACACTCCCTATCAACAAGATATGGATTATCTGCAACCCCTATCCTGCCTCTGTGGTATTCAAATTTTCTCCTGGTGAGTGCCTTCGTCAAGATGTCAGCATCCTGATCCTCAGTAGGAATGTAGGAAACTAACATGACCTTCCGCTGCACACAATCTCTGATATGATGATACCGGATGTAAATGTGTTTAGATCTATCATGAAATAATGGATTAACTAAGAGCTTGATGCAACTATGATTATCACAATAAATCACAATAGGATCCAAGTGTGAATCGAACAACCCGACTAGGATCTTCCTCATCCATATAGCCTTGCATGCAGCCAAACTTGCTGCCATATACTCGGCCTCTGCCGAACTGTGTGCCATGGATATTTTCTTCCTATTGTACCAAGAAACTGTTGTCGACCCGATACTAAAAATCCCTCCAGATGTGCTCTTTCTGTCCGTTGGGCTCCCTGCCCAATCTGCATTCGTGAAGCCACATAGCTTCACCTCATCTGACTATCTGTACCACAATCCATATCCCGATGTGCCTCTGAGATATCTCAATACATGCTTCCCCGCCTTCCAAAAGAGCTTGGTTGGCTTAACCATAGCTTGTGAAATATGGTTAACAACATAGCATATGTCGGGTCATGTATTGACTAGATACATAAGCAGGGATAATTTTAAGGATGGAAAATTATCTTGAAGTTTAAAAAATTGGCGAATCTCACTAGTCCCTAATATGCAAACTATAAAATGTTTATTGATGTATTTGTAAAATTATTCAAATTTATAATGATATTATATATATTGTCTATATAATGTGGGCGATTTTTAATGTAAAATAATTTTATATTCTAAAATTTGGGCGAATCATTTTTATAAAAAAACGGAAATTGGCGAATCTTTTTTTTGGAAAAACCATGGAAAATTAGCCCACCTGCGAATATTAGCCCCTAAAATTTTCCTTGTACATAAGAGACCCCACCAACTTTCGATAAACAGTGGCATCCACTACCTCCGCCGAAGTAGCATCCTCCTTCCTCCATCCACCAGGAAGAGGAGTATCAACAGGCTTGCAGCCATGCATGTTGAACTTCTCCAGTATCTCTCGGGCATACTTACCCTGAGAAACAAACAGTCCATCACTGTGCTGCCAAATTTCAAATCCCAGGAAATAATGAAGGAGGCCCAAGTCCTTCATCTCAAACTCTTTTGCAAGATCATCCTTGCATGAGAGTATCAACAACTCATCACCTGTCAAAATCAAATCATCTACATAAAGTACAATGATCAGCAACTTACCCTCCACCACAATTTGGTATAGGTTAGGATCCGCCTCACTCTTGGAGAATCCAAGTCCGGTGAAATAACTGTCTATCCGTGTTTACCAAGCATGAGGTGCTTGTTTCAACCCATATAATGCTCTCTTGAGCCTGCACAGATGCGACTCGCTACTAAAGATCTCAAAACCTTCGGTTTGCTCTATGTACACCTCCTCCTCAATGACTCCGTTGAGGAACGTAGTCTTCGCATCCATCTGATGAATGTGCCACCCCATCTGCACTGAGAGAGAAAGAATCGTCCATATGGAAGAATATCTTGCGACAGGTGCAAAGGTCTCCACATAATCGATCCCATCAATCTTTGAAAAGCCTCGGGCAACAAATCTTGCCTTATACTTCTCCACACTCCCGTCAGCTGCTTGCTTCACTTTGTAGATCCATCTTGAACCCACCACTGATTTACCTTCCGGTCTCGGGACAATCTCCCATGCACTGTTTCTGACAATCGAATCATACTCTTCCACCATGGCATCTATCCATGCGGGATCCTCCACAGCTTCCTCGAAACAGGATGGCTCTATCACGATACACTTTCTCACAAAAGCCATGTATCCAGTGTATCGATCAGGCGACTGTCTCTGTCTGCGCTGTGCTGTAGGTGGTCCTACAACCTTCTCTGCATCTTGAGCCAGTCGCTTAGCTTCTGTAGTGTGCTTCCGCCCTCTGATGGTTGGCACTGCCTGAGTGGTCTCTTCCACTCCATGAACCTCCTCTTGTGGTTGATCCACATCCTGAGGCTCATCCTTACGAACTAATAGCTCCTCATATGCATGCAAGTGTGGCTCCCTCTCAAGCGAACACTTCATGGCTTTCTCCTCCTGAAATTTGATATCCCGTCGCACAACAGTCTTGCGACTGTCTGGAAAATAAACATGATAGTTGTGGGGCATATCAGTGTACCCCACAAATATCCCAACCTCTACGGTTGGCTCCAGCTTCTTCCTGGCATCCTTCATCACATGAATGTAAACAGGTGAACCAAAAATCCTCAAATGGGAAATATCAGGTTTCTTACCAGAAAACGCCTCCTCAGGTGTACTCATGCGAAGTAACTTGTGAGGACAACGGTTCTGCGCATATACTGCAGTATTGCATGCCTCCACCCACAAGTGTATGGGTAGGCCCTGATCATGCAACATCTCCCGGGCAGCACCCACGATTGTTCTGTTCTTCCACTCAACAACCTCGTTATGCTATGGGTTGTGAGGTGCTATGAGCTCTCTTCGAATTCCTTCTGCACTGAAAAAGTCCTTGAATTCTCCAGAGATGAATTCACCACCATTGTCGCTCCTAAGAGCCTTCACCTGCTTCCCCAATTATTTCTCAACCAGTGCCTTGAACTCACAGAACCTTGAGTATGTCTCGCTCTTCTTCTGCATGAAGAAGATCCAGCACTTACGAGAAAAATCATCAAAAAATATCACATAATACCTGTGCTTTGTTGTCGAAGCTACTGAGAAAGGTCCACACACGTCTGTGTGAATTCTCTCAAGGATCTTCGTGGTGCGACTATCCTTCTCGTGAAAGGTGGCTTTCACAAATTTTCCCAAGGTACACCCCTTGCACTGATCTGATTGCGCAAGAGTACCCTTAGGAAGCCCAGTAGAAATCTGCTGCAGTATCTTCAAAGCTCCATGGTGAAGGTGGCCCAATCTCCGGTGCCACAATTCGCCATCATCCTGGCTCACCACTCCTTTTGCCTTTCCTACCATTGCTACACAGCCATCTACCTGAAATTGATAAAGGTTCTTAACTCAAACCCCTATCCTCTGGGTATCACCAGTTGCCTTACTGCACAGGAAAGCCTTTCCTTTGCTAAAGAAAACATCATATCCCTTGTCTTCTAACATTGCCACAGAGATAATATTCTTCTTCAATCCTGGAACATGCATCACTTCCTTCAATACGAAGGGTTTACTAGACTCCCTCTCAAAGGAAATGGTACCGATACTGGTCGCACTGTATCTACCATCATCGCCCATCTTGATGTGCACTCCAAGATCTCTCTCATCCAGATCAGTAAACAAATCTCGATCTCCTGTCATGTGAAAAGACGCACCACTGTCCAGAAACCACACTGAACCCATCACACTTGAGACCAAGCATGTGATGAATGAAAAATATAGCTCAAACTGTGAGGCTAAGGCCTCTCCAGCTGCAGATCCAACAACCTGCTTATTTTTCTTCCTCCGTGGATAATTTGTGGCATAATGTCCGTGTTGGTGACAGTGAAAGCACTTCACCTTGGACATGTCCTGCTTCTTTCCTTTCGCACCGGAATGAGAAGATTTCTTGCTCTTCTCCTTCTTTGCTTTGGCAGCCAAAGCACAATTCTCTTCATCAGAGTTCTTTGATGAAGATCCGTCCCTGGTACTTCGCCTTATCTCCTCTTGCACAAGATCCGACCAAAGTCGCTCCCATCCTGGCAATTTCTCCTGACCATTGACAGAGTCCTGATAGGAATGCTAACTCTTCAGAAGCCCAAGGAGAGCCAAGCTCACCAATTCCTTGTCATCTACAGTCACCCCCACACTTCCTATCTCATCTCTGCATTGGGTGAACTTTGTGAGGTACTTCGGCATACTGTCGCCTTTCTCCATCTTTATGTTTCTAAGTTTATCCTTCAGCACCAACTTCCTCTGGTCGCTATTGCTTTGGAATAAATCTGTCAAGGATTTCCACATCAAGAATGGAGAAGCCTTACCATGAAGGCTAGACACTATGTGATCCTTCACGCCCTCCAATAGAATCCTTCGACACTTTGTTGTCTTCTTTTGCCATGTGTCAAGTACGACAGCATCAGTAGAAGTAGGCTTTGGAATTTCTGCATCTATGAAATCCTTCAACCCATTGTTATCTAGCACCACCTCCATCCTGTCCTTCCATGAAATATAATTCAAGCTGCCCTCAAGGGCATACTCCAATCGCAATCCGTTGAAAGACATCTCAACTTCGACACCAAGAAAACACTACTGCAAATTTGAATTCCACCAGCACAAAACTCAACCTCTTCAATGTCTTGCAATTACTCCAATGATCAATATCGCTTTGATACCATGTAGAAATTTGAATAAATGTTATATTATTCACCGAGATTATCCCGTTCACAC
Source organism: Pinus albicaulis (assembly GCA_034641835.2). Classification (NCBI taxonomy): domain Eukaryota; kingdom Viridiplantae; phylum Streptophyta; class Pinopsida; order Pinales; family Pinaceae; genus Pinus; species Pinus albicaulis. The sequence goes on along the minus strand of CM076572.1, from coordinate 653,794,294 downwards.
ACTATTTGAGCTTCATGCATAATACATAATCTCTTCTACCATTGATCATTAATTGCGGAAATATAAACAATCGCATGCGCACATTAAAACCATAAACAATCACACATATAAACACAATACTTATGGGAAAGCTTAAAGCTGAAAACCCCCAACTATCTGTATATTATAATGATAGAGATCATGTAACAATCATTGTAAAAACTCCTCACAAGCTCTTAGTACAATCTCCAATTGCTACACACTACACAAGCTCAGATCTAGCAAAACACATGCTCCAATCTGTTCCACCTGTTGGCTTGCCTCTACTGCACAATCCAAGATTAATAATGGCCCTAACTGAGTTTGAATCCACCTGGTATGCACTACGAAATCCTCGTTGGCATCTCCATAAATGTGTGGTGCAAACTCATGCACCAGTATGGTCACAACTGATAGTCACACTTGCTCTTTCACCTACCTCTCCACTGGTTTCCACTGAAACTGTCCATGCATTGAAGTTAACTGATGTATTCTTTAGTTGATTTATGAGTTAATAATTAGTGAATTAATTAATAATTAATTCACACCACTCTCACTAGTGTATCAATCAGTTAGACTAGATACAACTAGCTCAACTATTTTTAACTGAGTTAAACTGAATACAACTCCACTAACTTCCTCAATCAACTCCACCAAACTCTGTCACATGAGTTCTAACTGAAGTATCCATGAAATAGCTCCACTTAACCCTCAAGAATAGTGTAACTCCTTCTGTCAGCTGCTGTGCCACATCTGTGCACTTAACTGAAGTGCACCAGGAGAATAAGATAATGTTTAGAGTCCAAATATTATTAAGAGCTAATAATATTCGACATATCTATTTTTAGACTGGCAATCTAAAAATAGATTCCGCCCAGTATGTCTAAAAATAGAAGTCCATCTATTTTTTCTGACTTGACCAACCATCCGCAAATAGCATCCTACAACTCATAGAATATGATCCATATGTCTAAAAATAGACATAGTCTAAAAATAGACTTTTGCGCCAAAAATAGCCTGCGGGCCCACTTAGTGAAGGCGACTTCTTTCCACTAAGCTCATCATCTTGTTGCAATCTCAACATAATGGCGAGAGTGTGCCTAGGGGCACAAACATGATCGGGTAGTGGGAAAGTAGACATCCACACTATCTGCGATCTAGCACTCCGAGTAGTGCTTCACACCATTACGCGGGTTGCAGGATCGCAAGCCCCGCATGAGGCAACCAAAGCGTAGCTCCTACTAGCCTCCGAATGCATGAATCATACACTTTTTGATTGGGCTACTTCCGTGACAACAAACATCAAACGACAGCTGAAAAAGTGCAATAAGGCCAAATTGAAACATTTTGGGTATGGTTCCATTCTGTTGTCGTTCATTCTGGAACGATTACCAATTTTCTAGGGCCAAGGGGCGATAGTCGCCGAGCCATCGTTGAGAGAGTCGAGGATGGCTCGATGGGTAGCACTTATGCCCAGGTCAGGAGGGGGCCAACAGATGTCCTGGAGGCCTGAGTTTTTTGTATGGTTATAGCGTCAGCTGATTGTAGTTGAGGATTGGCCCTATGCAGGTACCGACTTCACGGGAGACCCAAATCTCCCACTTCCAGAGGGGGAGGATTGGGACAAGGAGCTGGGTATGACTCATTTTGATTTTTTATGTATTTATGATTTTTTGGTGATACATGCCTATTCTAACAAAAGTTCTATGTGTATGCAGATGTTGGTCTAGATAGGCCCGCAGGCATGTCCCACATTGCACGGAGGACCCCTCTCGCATATGACCCTCAAGCTGAGGGTGGCGAAGGGAGTGAGCTGATCTAGAACCTAGAGGGTATCGCCCGGGGGATCCTAGACTATGCACGGCTGGCAGACGTCTCGTTGGCTTACCAGTGACACTCTGTGGGGGTGCCTAGTCGCCTCCATTGACTGCTGACACGATTGGTGCGTGCGGTGACATGTTACCACGAGCACCACACTGATTAGACATCTAGGGCTTTCATATGCATATTTTTGAGAGACATGTTGTCTCCAGCTATTATTAGACAGACATGTATATTTTTTATTTTATGTGATGTACACAAACTAAAAACTATCGACATATATATATCTATTTTTGGATGGATATTTTTACATGTGATGATGTTTTTACAAGTTGCACAAATGTCTATCTAAAACCAAATTAGCTACTGCATCTGTTAATTCATTCATGCGTCTGGGTATATGTTGATATGTAATGTAATCAAAATTTCTTTCTAGTAATCAAATACATAGATACAGACGTAAAATGGATGGGTTTCTAATTGAATAATGACCGTTAAGTTGTAATACTACAAGCTATGAGTCCAGATACACAAGTAATGCACGAATACCGAGGTTAACAGCCTCAGTTAATAATTCTAAAATGGCACTATACTCCGCGACATTATTTGTGGTAGGCCCTAGACAAACACCTTGCAAATTAACCAACTCACCAGCAGGATTGTAGATTACCCGGGCTGCCGAAGACAGATTCCTGGTACTGTGGGAGGCACCATCCGCGAAAATGACAAAAGGAGTAATAGACATCTGCACAATCAGGAAGACCCAATCACTAGAAAGATGCTTACAAAGCACACCACACCACACATGCACAAAAATGAAAACACTCACTTATGTACACACACACCACACGAGAATAACTCAAGCGTAGTACTTTTTGAGGTACAGCCCATTCCTGGGCTGCGCCAGGGGAACTCGTTCGTAGTCGATAATATCATAGGCCCCATTTTTTAATACTCGTTTAACTATATAGGGCCCATGCCACATGGGCTGGAATTTTCCTGCTCCAATTTTATCATGTGCTTGGTCATATAGGAGGACGAGGTCTCCTTCAATGAAAAAACGAGGAGAGACTGATTGATCGAAGTGGGCTTTGACCCGCTTTTTTTGTGCCTCAATAACCAAGGCATATAAGCGGAGGGTTTCATCCAGTCGTTCCAAATACAAGAGATGTTCTTCCTCCGGAGAAGTGTCAGGCAATAGTTCCACATCCAACTTCAGAGAATGAATTTCGCATTCAACCGAGAGTGTCGCTTCCAAACTGTACACCAATTGAAAAGGTGTGAATCCGATTGCGCTCTTTACAGACGTTCGATAAGCCCAGAGAGCTAAGAAAAATTGGAGATGCCAGTTGGATTTGTGGATACCAATCGTTCATTGAAGCATTGTGACCAAAACCTTGTTCACAGCCTCAACCTGACCATTCGCCTGGGGGTAGTATGGCATTGAGCTATCATGGCGTAAGCCCAACTTTGACGTCAGATCAGCCATCATGTAATCTTGAAAATGGGTGCCATGATTGGTAACAATGGCCTGAGGGACTCCAAAATGCATAATAACATGGTTGAAAATAAATTGGGCAGTTGTCTTACCGTCAGTAGCTAATGTAGGCATCGCTTAGGCCCACTTAGTAAAGTAGTCTACGGCGACGATTATATAAGCATTCCCCCTGGCTGAGTGAGGGTTACATGTCATAAAATCTATGCTCCATTTTTCAAAATGGCCAATGATAATGACAGGATGCAAGGGTAGGGGTGGCGTGCGCATCTTGCACTGAAAGACCTGGCACTCATGACATTTTCAGACTGCAACGATACAATCTTTGAATATAGACGGCCAGAAGTAACCCGCACGCAGAATCTTCTGGGAGGTGGCATATCCGGACATGTGACCACCATAGGCGCCACTATGACAGTCGTTCAAGACTCTTTCAGCCTCTTCCAGGGTCAAGCACCGGCGGAGCACAGAATCAACTCCGACACGGTACAGGGTATCTCCTACAATGCAGTATGGTTGAGATTGATGCCGAATCCAACGTTGAGCATCCTTCGTCAATTTAGACCGGAACGTGGATGTTTGAAGATACATGATGATTTCACCGTACCATGGGTCACGAGTGTTGATAAGAAAGAGAATTTCATCCGGGATATGATCCTCAGATTTTGATGAAATGGAGTCTGTTGGGAGAGAGAAAATCAGATCAACGAAAACCAATTATTTTGTCGACTTAGTAGTGGTGAAATATAAATTGAACTCCTGAAGGATTACAATCCACTTGGAGTACTTGCCCCCCATCAATTTTCGAGACAAGATATATTTCATGGGGTTGCAGTCCGAAACCACGGTTACGGTACGCAACAGGATGTAGTGGCAGAATCGTTGGACGGCTTGAACCGTGGCAAGTGCCAACTTCTCGACATGAGCATAGCTTGTTTCCATGTCGAGAAGATTCTGAGATAGATAATAAAATACGTGTTCATTTCCATCATTGTCATCCTATACTAAAACCATAGCTATCGTGCTAAACGCAACGGCCAAATAAAAGGTGAAATCACGATGATAGTCAGGAGGACGTATCAACGGAGCGTTGATGAGAAACATTTTAATATTTTCAAAAGATTGTTGGGCAATATCGTCCCAATGGAAGGGAACGTCCTATTTCAAAAGACGCGTAACGCCCTTGGCCACATCCGCATAATTTGGAATGAAGCGTTGTAGGAATTTAGCTTTTCCCTGCACACTTTGTAGCTGATGTAACAAGGAAGGGGATGGGAGGTTAATGATGGCCTCAACCTTGAGGGGTCAAGGTGAATTCAGTATTTAGAGATGATGAATCCCAAAAGATGGCTAGAATCCACGCAGAAGATGCACTTATGAGGATTGAGCCTAATATTGTAGCACCTACAGCGAAGGAAAATCTGGCGGACGTGTTCGGGGTGGTCCTCATGTCGAGATGGATGGGCTGGAAAATCATCCAGGTATGGCTGAAAAATATGGCGTATGTCATGGAAATCATAAGACATAGCACGCTGGAAGGTGGCCCCAGTGTTTTTTAAACCAAACGGGAGCTTTTTATAAGCGAAGTTTTCCCACAGACAGATAAAGGCAGTCTTGTGTTGATCAGCGGGTAAAATATTGATTTGATTATACCCAGAGAAGCCATCCATAAGGGAATAAATCTCACTCCCCGCGCATTCATCAATAATTTGATCTATAAAGGGAGTGGGGTAATTGTCCTTAGGACAGGCCCGATTGATGTCTCAGTAATCAACACAGACGTGTATAGTGCCCTGTTTCTTATCTACAGGGACAATGTTTGAGACCCATTCTGTGAGGCGAATAGGATAGATAAAGCCCGTGTTAAGAAGTTTTTCAAATTCCACCTTAATAGCTGCAAATTTTCGGGGATGCACTGGGCGTAGGCGTTGGCGCACTGTTTTCGCACCCGGATAGGTAGGAATTTCATGCATGAATATGCTGGGATTAATCCCAGGCATCTCTTCATAGGACCACGTGAAAACATCTCTGAATTCGCGAAAAAGGTTTGTATAAACTTGTATCTCTTCAGTAGAAAAATTCACTCCCACATGAATATTCTCGACTACCCCCGGTTTGACGGAGATGTCGATCGGCATAGTTTGAGTTATATTACTCAGGTTTCCCTCTGAAAGGACCTCATGAGTCAATATCGGTGTTTGAAGAGGCGGAGTGGGAACCTGAGATGCGAAGCGCTCTAGACAATCAGACATTGCCCCTAGGCTAGGCATGAACGAGGAACGATGATGTCCATCGCTCTGTGGCAGATCTTTAAGAGACATGGTTTCAAAAATAGCTTCATTGGAAGGGAAAAATTCTCTTAAAGGGTCAGGAAAATCTGCATCACCGAGCCAAGTGGATTGAGAATATATATCCAGAGCCATGCTCGAAGGGGCATGTTCTGGAGGAGGATCAGATGCAGCAATGATTTCACAATAATTAATCTCAATTGGAGTTAACGGAATCGATTTTCTGAAAGAGGTCACCTTTTTAGGAAAACGGACGATCTAAGGGTCATCGGACCTAGAGACCATATTAACTTGAATGGTGTGCGGTGGTGGCGCGGGAAAAATACCCATGAGGATGGGGTCCTTGAAGAGACCGGGTCCTACACTGTCAGGGGGATTGGGGATCTGATCCACGTAAGGAACATTGTTCTCAGAGGATGAGGTGAAGAAAGACAACTGATCCACAGTAACGATTTTTCCCTCATGAAGGAACTTAAGAAGCCGGAAGAGGGTGGATGGCATGCATAGCATAGCATGAGTCCAACTGCGACCGAGAAAAATATTGTAGTTAAGCTTGGCATCCACCACTTCTACTTCTATGTTGACTGTCTTCCCTTGTAATGTAATCAACAAACTCTCGAGAAAACCAAAGGGTTTTGATTCTTGACCATCGAATGCTTCTAAGGCATTGGGAGATGATGTAAGAGCCGAAGAGCTGATGGCCTTCCAGCAGGCGGATGAAATAACACAGGTGAAAGCACCTTCATCCACAACGGCCCTATGTATGTTTAGGCCATTGATCCTGACTTGTATAACAAGAGAAATATGATGTGGAAGTTGGGGGAAAATTTTTTCTAGGTCGAGGGTGAGAAGATTAGAATTAGTGGGATCGATTCCACCGATTGCAGACAACAGGGCTTTCCGTTGCGATGGGAAACTTTGAAGCACTTCCAATGCAGACATGGCAGAAGGTGCCTATGCCAAATCCTCAACAATACTATAGTGTTGAGCGGCACGGGAATTTGGGTTGTAGGAAGATCTTTGCAGAACACCTTTAGAAGGTGGCCTCAAAACAGGTTCAGTGCTGGGCTTCTCAATTTCCAAAGGACCAGAGACAGGTGGGGGAGGTGGGCCATCCACGACTTCCTTGCCAGCTGCCTAGCACGATCCAGCATAATCCTTCGAACACATAGCAATTGAGATAGGTGCAAAACCATTCATCATAAAGACCCGGGACCCAAATGGTACAGATGGTGAAGGCTGCTCAACCATCTGGGTCTGCTGAGATGGGAATGGTTCTTTGAGAACTGCCAAAGTCCCTTTGGAGCCTTTCATAAGTTGACTAACTTCAGATCGTAGGGGAAAATCTTTGGTATAATGGTATCCTTCATAGATAAGGCAGGGGTACTTCGGTTTACGTTGGGAACCGTCATCAGTACGAGGTTTAGAAGACTCTGGTTTTGGGGAATCAGGTTTGGATTTTCCTTTTCCCTTCTTCTTTCCTTTGGAGGCATTTTCCGTAGGATTAGCCTGAATGGCATTGACCTCTGAAGTCTTGCCAGAATCTGGAGGGGCGGGAAGAGCAGAATTATTGGAAGAATTGGACTTCTGCTTCCCATTTGAGGATTTCCAAGAATTTTGAGAAACAGAACCAATAACAACATCCACCCCTGGGGTAGGTGGTGCTTTAGAGGTTCCCGGCGATGGAGCATCAGTCAAAATATCATAAAGCGTGCCAGACTGAGAGTACGCCAGATCAAGGTACTGGGCATGTGCGATGGCTTGTTCTTCAGTCACACATGCTCCCATAGCAATATCTTGAGCAATTTTGTTAGCAAAGGAGGTGGTGAAGCAATGAGTTAGTAGCTGATCAGGTATATCAAGCTTGATCAATCTACAACGACGTCGCCACTCATGAATATGATCAGATATGTGGGTGGCTTTATCCTACTTCAAATAAGTCAGGAGATGCGTCTCAGCTTCGTAATGAACCGGTAACTGGAAGTGAGTTAGAAAAGCCATAGCTAATGTATTGAAGTCTTGAAAGATGCCATGGGGTAATTCTATATACCACTTAGCGGCAATGCTGGTAAGAGTGCACTGGAAGAGACATAGACAAATTGAATCATCCACCCAAGAGTTGGACGAACACCACAGATGGTAGGTCATTACATGAGCATGGGGGTCCTCTCCAACTTTACCTTCAAACTTAGGACAGTCACCGGGTACCTTGGTCAGAATCGGAGGCCAATAAGGATTGTTAAGAATTAGATCATTGGTTAATTTAGAAATGTCTGGTAATTCCAAGGTGGCCAAGAATGAAAACTACATATTGAAAGGCATGCCAGCCCTCGATAAGGTCCTGTACCTATACTCCACCCTGGTTGAGCATATCCTTGCCCCCATGAGTTCTGTCTTAAGGGATTCTGACCATAGGGGGTATAGGTCGTATAACCAGTCTGATACAATTGCTGGTAACTAGTGTACGGGGGTTGATAACCGGGGTATGGACCCTGATTATATGTCGGCCCCGTTTGAGCAGTATGCGGATTTGGCTGCTGAGTATAGGTATAGCCTGGTTGTTGAATATAATAATTATAACCTTGGGGCGGGTTGTAATTCAGTCAAGATTGACCTTGAGGATAGTAATTACCTTGGGTTTGAGCGGGCTACTGATAGGTGGGGCACTGCTGAGCCTAATAAGTAGGGCGCATCGGTTGATTCGGTTGTGGCATCGAATAAATCGGCTATTGAGCAAGGTTGACAGGATGTGCAGGCTGGCCTGTTTGGACAGGTTGACCTGGTTTAACAGGCTGCCCTGGTTGAACAGGTTGACCCAGGTGAACATGTTGTACAGGTTGTACAGGTTGACCTGGCTGATGCCGGACACTAGGCTGTGCCAGATGGGCCGGTTGGCCTGGTGGTGGAATGGGGCCAGGTTGTGCCTGATAACCGGTTTGACCTACAACAGGACCATAAGAGGGCCCTAGCTGTGTAACATTCACACCAATAGGAAACTGAGGTTGCAGAGGTTGCACCATATGTTGAGAAGGTTGGACTGGCCCCCCAGGACCGTACAACGGCCCCGGTTGGTACCCCAGTTGAATTGTGGGTCCTTGAGGTTGCCCTGGTTGGACCACAGGATGAGGCTGCATAGGTTGACCTGAAGGGTTGTAGGTTTGTCCCTGTGGACCGTATAACAACCCTTGCTGGCCCGAAGGTTGGCCTTTTAAGGGCTATCCTTGTGGGTCATAAAGATAACCGGGTTGGCCTAAAGGTTGGCCCTGAAAGGGTTGTCCTTGCGGGTTGAAAGGTTGCCCAACTTGGTTAGACAAAAAACCTTGACCATATAGATAAGCCTCAGGAGTGGGTAAACATAAAGGGTTTCCCTGCTCATCGTATTGATATGGAAAAATGTAAACGGGTGTAACATCCTGTGCATAATGAAAAAAATACGAACGGTTGGGATCTTGGGAGGATTGACCGACCTCGGGGTTTGATTGTTGTAGGGACAATCGATACTCTTCAAGAGAAATCCTCTCCGGAATAGTAGATGCTATATAGACGTCTTCGGGAAGCGACGCAGTCCTTACGGATTGAGTGGTAACATCGGGTGTAGATGCGGCCACACAGACAGTGGGCCTGATAGGTACTGAAGTGACTTGAGGGGATGACGTAATGGGTGTCATAGGAGACATCCCAAATGAAGGAATAACTGGCCTTGTAGAAGGAGTTGATATCCCCATAGAGGCGACAACGGTCATAATCTGACTTAAGGATCTATACCCCACTGGAGGTGAAGGACCGAGTGAAGACATGAAAGATAACTTGGGGTTGTCTTCTGGGAACAACTGGTAATATTCACCAGCCATGGGGATTTTATCACTAGGAGAATGGCTGGCTGAGCCCATATCTGAACTTGCCGCTAGATCTTGTAGCAGACGGCGAGGAATAGGAGGAATAACAACAGCTAGAAAAGGCGAACCCGATGTAAAAGGAGGGAAATGTTCCCCTACTCCGAATCTAGACCAAGCGTCGGATAAGGGCCAATTGAACTCAGCTATTCCTCCAAAGGGAAGCTCAGATAGAACCGGTCCCCTGTTGGGAAACTCGGAAATGATAGGCTGCTGAGGTTCAGCAGAGGACTGAGATACCTCTAATGAATTGTTTGTGTATGGAATACCAGTAGATGAAATTGAGGGTTCCGCCACTATGACAGTAACGACAAAAGGAAAATATCAAACACAACACACGGGCTAAAAAAAATCAAGGCACACAATCAAATGGCCAACAAGCAAATTCTAATAGGGTGTGTGATTGCAAGTGATTTATTTTACCACATTGAAACTTAGAAACTTCATCGTTTCATGTTTTAAGAGTTGAGAAACGAATGAAAGGTGACTCTATCTCTTTCAGTTTTGAAACAAGCATGAAAGGACAAGCGCTTGATGATCCTTTCAAATTTAAAGAGTCAGAAAAGATCAAAATGACTACTCTGGTAATCTAGGCAAAGGGTGTACCAGATATCTGTGAACTGCAATATACACCTTGGTTTCAAAATGAAAGAGAAATCAACCAAGGACTTGATGTACGTGCAGGAAATAGTCCCGAATGTTGTATCCGGTGTATCACGGGTATAAGGCGGCAGACTCAGCTTCCTATGGATAAAGGATAGCAACCTAGTGGGGTCTCCCTTTATATATGCGATGATACGGGGAGCACAAGTCCGTCCTAGTGCTGTCTAAAGCCAAGAGGTGAACAACAGCTACTAGGTTTAACGACGCCAGAACACATCAGTAGCCTAGACCTCTGAATATTTTGTTAATGTTTCAATGCTGCATTAAGGTAAATTGAATAAATTTTAAGGTTGATCTTCAATTATGTTTCAATTTCCAGGCCCTACTGAATGTTATGTCTCAAAATCTCCTAAATGCACACTACATGCCACAATGTATCATTTTGTTCGATGAATAGCTAACTACGGGAAGTTTGAGAGCTTTCACAAAATAAAAAAATGATCACAAAACAACCACTAGTGTTTCTAATGCACGCTAATGAAAACTAAAAGCTTTTATTTCAGGGCTACAAATCACTAAATCACAGAAAAGATTCAATTTACATTAACTAATCCAGAGCAAAAGAGATTTTTTTTATTTTCAATGTTTAAGAGAAAAGTGCACTAAAAAAAATGAAAACTAATGAAAAGAACAATTTGAGAAGTGATAGCAAAAGAGGAAAGACAAAAAAGTTCACTCAATTCCAAACACACAATCGGATCTCAAATTGACAAAGAAGTCCCTCAAATCAAAGAGAAATCCCAAAGACTCAAATGAACCATGTAATCTAGGCTCAAAACGAGACAAAGAATAATTTGAATGAAGAAGAAGCCAATCACTCAAATAACACAATAAAACAATGGGCAACCACCAAACGAATGCAAAGAAGAAATAATAAAATTGACTGATCAAACAAGGACCAAAAACTCCCACGGGGGGCTCGACACACTATAGCACCTAGATGCCCTAGGGCTAGAATGTAAAATCGATAGAAGAGGGAAAAAAACCAGAGGATGAAGGTCACAATCAATCAAACAAGGCTCCAAAACATGCAGGCAGTTGAAAAAGTGACACCAAAACCACAGGCCAAGCTCAGAAAGCCCAAAAAGAAGCAAACCCTAGCACCTTACAAGATTGGCGCGACTGTCAGGCTGCAACTAGCGCCAGAATAGGATTGGCATGGGTGATAAACTGGCAACATGCGCTAGCTGGCGTGAATGTCAGGGAAAAAAACACGCCAGTCGAGTTTACTAATGGGAAAAATGAAAAAGAGCAATCAAGAAGCAGATCAGGGATGGTGAGGCTAAATGACAGTTTAACATTGAAAAAGAGCGAACCACAAGAACTGATCAAGCAGGCAAAGACCAAAATCAACCGAAAAGACAAGACAAACTCCAATCAATGTCTCCCCAATAGAGTCTCCAGTTTTTTGGAGAGGTAAATCCCCTCTGCGGACAGAGGCGATCCCTACTAGCCCAGATCGGGTCTAGCAAAAACCGAATCATGCTAAGACGCAAGTTCCTAATTGCAAAAGACCAATATATGACTAGAGGCCTACCTTAAGTCCTACGCTGCCGTCGTTTGTGGAGAAGATGGCGCTTCCGTCCCTTGCTCTGGAAGATCATAATTCTCCCGCTTGATGTGATCGAACACCTGTACGCACAAGAAGAAACAACAAACAAACAAGCGTAAAACCTAATACATGCAATTATGTATTAGTCAGAGAAGATACAACTCATAACATAAAACATGAACATCCGAGTGGAACCATAATTGAAGTTGGTTATTATTAATCAAAACAAAGAAAGGTACAACCTGAGCTCTAACACTGGATCTTCCTTCAGTGGGTCGATAGAGGAGTACGTCTTGGTAAAGCTTGTCAAGAAAAGGACAAGTCTCTCCCTCTCTTCGGCTGTCTGACGATAATCCCCTTACAATTGATTCAGCTCTATTCAAGCTAGCTTGCAAAGGGAAAATTACAAGCTTATATAGATGGTGGAAGGGGAGTTGGGATCCCTACAATGGTGAGATTGGCCCTATCCTCAAGGAAGCTTCCATGATAGGTGGAAAACCACTTCCCCTACATGGAGATCTGGAGCCAAACCTCCCAACTCATTTTAGAGACTCGTTCAAGAGTTGGTTGGAATCAAACTTCTACCATTTATTTTTAAAAAACAATCCTTATTAAGCCTGGCGTGGGTGATACATTGGGACAGAGCACTAGTTGGTGTGCCCTCTTTGGTGGATTTCCCCCATTGGCGCGAGGGCTGAACTGGCTAATCGCGCCAAGGCTAAAAAGGCTATTTTTAGGGCTTTTCACAGGAAATTGTCTTCAGGGGAATGCTTTTCCTCGTCAAGGGGGATGCCATGAAAGTGGTTTCAGGTCATGTCACTTCTCACAGGTCACAGAATAAGCCCTCCAATGTGTGGGATGGGGGATTGCAGTGACAGTGACAAATTATTGTGTCACAGGGAGGGTAGGAACTTGGCTGCTGTTGAGTGGGCTCATGTCGAGGTGACAAAGGCTCGCGTTGCTGAGTTGAAAGAGCATATGGTTGCTCTAGAGGTTAGAGCTTGGGTGGCGGAGGATGGATGGGGTCGAGTGGACCGCTTGACCCAGGGGATACATACTCGAGGCTTCGTGGATGACCTCGATGATACATGGTTGGAGACATTGATGGCCCAGGAGAGGGGCTATTGATTGATTTTACATCAGGTGGCGATCTCCATTTTGATGGCGGCTCTGGTGTTGATACCCAGAGCAGCTATGGGTCCAAGTTCCTGACCTAGGGGAGCATCGCCCTAGAGTTTTATTGTACGTGGAGAAAGCACCCATTATGAGGATGATTCCCCTATTTTTGTCGACTTGTATACTTGTATCTTTTGGGTTGAATTATGAGTCAAAGACACTATTTTTCGTACTCAGACATACATATTTTTTGGTATATATGAGAGAGATATTTTTTGTGGCTATACATGGCGTGCCCCCTGTTTTTTTTATGGATTATGCTATGCTGATGGATGTCTATGTTTTTGGTTTTTTATGTATGATGGTTTATCTGGGATGCATTCTAGTTTAGAATATTTTTAGCTATGCGATCAGCTGTTTGGTTTTGATTTCTTGGTACATGTGTGAATGTAATGTGGTCAAACTGTCGGCTTAATATTTTTTCATGCAAGTATTTTCTAAATAGATGTGAATCTCGTATCTCAAATTCTTGGTTTAACTGAAACACTACTAACTAGAAATCGAGGTAGATATGCATATGGCATATGCCCTGATTGAGGGCTTCGCACATAAGTCCGATGACGACGTCATATTCTTCCTGATTGTTTGTCACGAAACCGATGCATACACCATTAGTGTAGATTGGGGATCAGTCAGGATGGTAGATGACCTAGGCGGCTGTTGCTAAAATTTGAGACCATCGTGATGCTCCATTGGCAAATCCGAAGTAATGTTCAGGTTGATGATCCATTGTGACACCAGAGCGTATTTTGTGACAAGTATTTTGGTCAAAAATTTAAATTTTTTGGGTATCTGTACATTGAATCTAGGGGTGGGCCTTATCGGCCCTTATGGGTAGAATTTCTTGAGATAAGGGCCATTGGTAGGGTTGTTGAGGCATGTTCCGTCTGGCTCAGTTAAGATGTATGCCCCCTTGAGGAGGAAATATTTTATGATGTAAGGTCCTTTCCAAAAAGTTTCGAACTTTCCTGGCCCCAGGGCTTCTTTTGTGACATCGTAGTGGAGGACTAGCTCTCCTTCAATGAATGAGCGAGAGTTGATGTGGTGGTCGAATGATGCTTTTACCTGTTTCTTGTGGGCCTCGTTATGTTGCAGCAACTATCATCGACTTTCGTCGACGAAATCTAGTTGTACTGAACCTTGTTATAGAGGTTGGGTATCATCGAGGAATTCGATGGCACTATGTATATTTGGAATCTCGTGTTCTATGGGAATCATGGCTTTGAATCTGTATGCCAAGTGGAAGGTGGTGAAACCAGTGGATTTTTTCACAGTCATGTGATATGCCCACAGGGTGGATAAAAGCATATGGTGCTAGTTGGCTTTATGGTTATTCACCATGTGTTGTAACATAGTTTTGAGAACTTTATTCACAACTTCTACATGTCCATTGGATTAGGGATAGTATAGTGATGTGAATTCATGGGTGAATCCAAGGTGGTGAGACAACACCTAGAAAATTTTGATCTCGAAGTGTTTTCCATGGTTGGAGACTAACTCCTTGGGTACGCCAAATTAGGAAATTACATGGTTAAATAAAAATCGTGCGACGGTTTCTATGGTGTTGCTGTATGTGGGCATAGATTTTGCCCACTTGGTGAAATAATCGACATCCATGATGATGTATGTATGATTGCCCGATGATGCTCGATTGCAAGTCATGAAGTCGATCCTCCATTTTCAAAAGGGACCAGCAACGATGATGGGGTGCAGAGGAGCGAGAGGGGCTCTTTCCTTGTGAGCGAAGTGCTGACATCGCTCGCACCTCTTGACTGCTGTGATACAGTTGCAAAAGAAAGTGGGCCAGAAATATCCTACTCGTAGGATTTTTTTGGCGGTGGCCATCCTGGAGAGGTGGCTGCTGCAAGCTCCACCATGCCAGTCATTAAGGGTTTGTTCCGCTTGGTCATGAGTGAGGCATCGACATAAAATGGTGTCGATGCCCCGTCAGTATAATACATCTTTCATAAGGAGGTATCAGGGGGCCTGATGGCAAATGCATCGAAGGTTGTCTCGAGTGAGGTGGGGTATGAAATTTAAGGTTCGTAAGAAGAGGAGGATATCTCCGTACCAAGGGTCATCAATTGCTACAAGGAAGAGATGTTCATCTGCTAGCGAATCGTTTAATGGTGATCCTTTGGTATGATTTGGGATGTTCGCAATGAACTTTGCTAAGATTAGCACCTTTTTTCTCATGGGGGAGGGAAACTGTAAGTCGTATTATTAGAGAATGAATATCCAGCAGGCGTATTTGTGGTTCTTTAGGCAGTTCATGAGCAGATATTTGATGGGGTTAATATCTGCGATGACCATAGTGGTCTTTAAGATGATTTAGTGGCGAAGCTTTTGGACTGCATGAATCAACACTAAGGAAATATTTTCTTCAGGTTCATATCTTAATGTTGGGCCTGATAAGGTCTTACTGACATAGTATATTATGTGTTCCTTCCCATCTGGGCCTTCCTAGATCAACACTTTGGCCAAAGTGGTCTCGTATGCTGATAGATATAGGATGTAATATTGTCCTTAGTCTAGGGGAATGATGAGCGGTGCTGAAGACAATGTGTCTTTCAGCGTGTCGAACGCTTGTTGGGAGTGGTCATCCCATTTGAATGGGATTTTATGGAAAAGGAGGTGCAAGAAAACTTGAGCACAAGTGGAATAATCTGGGATGAAACTTCTCAGAAAATTGGCCTTCCCCTGCAGGATTTGTAGTTTCCTGAGGGTTCAAGGTGGAGGTACCTCTTTGATGTCTTGGACCTTGATGGGGTCCACTAGAATTCCTTGCTGGGACACGATAAAACTTAAAATTCTTCTTGCTATGATGTAAAAGACACTCTTGAGGGGGTTCAAGCATAGATTGTATTTCCGACATCATTGGAATACTAGTCACAGATCCTTGAGATGGTCTGATCGCTTCTTGGACCGGATGGTTAGGTCGTCCAAGTAGGCAAGGATAAGGTGTGCCAAGTCATGAAAGATTTAATTCATGGCTCTCTCGAAGGTGGCTCCTATGTTTTTCAAGCTAAATGACATTACCTTGTATGTGAATGTGCCCTGGGGGGTAGTGAACACGGTTTTGTATCGGTTAGTGTGACAAATTTGAATTTGGTTGTACCCAGAGAATCCACCCATGAAGGAGAAGGCCTCATGACCCACACAAGCATCAATGACCTGGTCAATGAATGGGGTAGGGTAATTTTCCTTGGGACATGCTTTTTTCAAATCTCAAAAATTGGTGCAAACACATATGGTGCCTTATTTTTTCATGATGGGAACAGGGTTGGAAACCCAAGATGTGTAAGCGATGGGGTAGATAAACCCAAATTTGTGAAGCTTGTCGATTTCTTGTTTTATTGCTTTTGCCTTTGATGGATGCAATTGATGATGTTTCTGGCATATTTGGGGTATGTTAGACCAAGTGTCAATATGGTGCTCTATGATAGTGGGACTAAGCCCAGGCATTTATGAGTAGTCCCATGCGAAGATATGTCGATACTCTTATAGCATTTGGGTATAAGAGGTTATTTCTTCTGGAGAAAATGATGCCCCCAGCAAGATTTCTATGACGTTTCCATGATTTTGGGATATATTCACCTTGACGGTAGGTGATATGTTTGACATGTTTCCTTCCTCGAACACATCGGGCACTGGGATAGAGTTTTTGAACCAATCAAATTTCCATGATGGGAGGAAGTATTTTGATTCAATTGCATAAATATATTGTTCTTTTGTCTTGTTCGGACTGAAGACTTTTTTAGGGAGAAAAAACGAGGGGTGAGGCATTGCATCCCATGGATAATCCAGATTCGTCATTGTTTCTACGATGTCCTCATCTGAATGGAATAGGGATCCTAAGGGGTATTGATTTCGTGCAAGGTTGTGCAGAAGAGGTTTTGTCCACATGGAGCTGGTTGATGACATGAAATAAATTCCCATCTTCGATGTGGTGGAACCAGATGTGGTCGACAGAGTGCAGACAAATCAGGTTTGCACTATCATAGGTACAACTACTATTGTAGTTGCAAGTGACTCCACACCTATGGAAGATGAGAAGAAAACTTGATTCATAGTTACAATAAATGATGATATGAATCTTATATGGTGTATCGTGTCGTCGGTGTTTGGTGGGGGCAAATTTCCGTGATGGGAGCTTGTGTGGGTGCAAGACTAGATCCCTCATTAGGATGGTCAATTTCCTGTGTGTGGAAATTGTGTTTGGTATAGAGGCGCCTGAATGTTTCCATTAGCAGGCATGCATTTGGTTCATGGCATTTGGTTTGTGGTTATGGCCAGTGAAAATGGTGCATGGTACCACTGTCCCAACTAAGTATATTGTGTGGGAATCAACACTACTCTTCATCTTAGAAGTGGATGCTTGGAAGGGATCAGATGTAGAATAAGAGGGTTTCTGCCTCCATTTCTGATTTTTTGGCTTGGGTATGTCTAACTCTTTTGGGGAGTGTAGACTTAACACAGCTCTTGTCGCTCTAATATTTGGGAGATGCTCTCATTTTATTGTATAATGAAAGTGTGAACAAATCCAGCAATAGTTGTGTGTGATTTTCTCTTGGTTAGAGAGATGTCTTTGTGAGAGAGAAGAGAATATGTAAAAAATGTATGCGAGGTACTTCAGTTCTTTGCACTAATTGACCTAGTGGCCGATCAAGTCACATAGTCTGCATGTTATCCTAGGTTGAACCTGTGTCATGCTTGGTTGGAGTGTCTTCCTAACTCACCTCTCATGGTGACCTAGGTATGGAGTAGACTGCCTGGGGGTGTTCTGCCTTCCATATTGATTGAGGAGATCCTTACATGTTTTCTCTAATATATGTATCATGTTAATTAGAGGACGTACTCACAAGATATAGATATAATGCTTCTCATGGTGATTTCCCCGAAATACTAGGAAAAATATCATAGATATGGGATTCCCATCATGCTCACTTGGTGGCATGAATGGGTACCAGCGGCATAATGCTTCTAAATCAAGGCAAGTGACGACCACATGATTGGGTGTTTTACACAACGCACATGTTGGCCTTGTCTGGAGAGAGCGGTTGGGGGTAACTAAGGGTTCCTTGATTGGTCATTTTTTAGCTGACAGAAAGAGGATAGATCTACTCGTCACATCTTCTTGAATTGTTGAGCTATTGATGGATTCAGAGTCAGAGCCCTCTTCCTGGGGGAGGCAGACTATGGCTCAGCGCAAAATAGCTAGTGCTAAGCGGAATTAGGGGATATAATGGCACTGTTCTAAAATGTGGTTGTTAGCACATAAAGGACATGTGAATTGCAATGTTCACAAAACAACATAGTAAACACGCTCTATAGGATACCATCTATGGATGAGTTCTAGGGATGTGCATTCCTTGATGAAGTGGCCCTATTAATCGCATAGTGCACAGCATATGATAGGAGGGGGGAAGATGAACAAGAGTCTTTGAGGCGACTATCATTCCTCCTGTAGGTATAGAATTATGCGAGGCTCATCTTCGGCTTACTAGATGGTGGGATCCTCTTGATAGGATTTCTCGATGGCGTGTAAGGCATCCCTATATTGTGGGATCTCTGGGAAATGATGGGTGTATTTTCCATAATTGTTACACATAACGCATGCATTATTTTTACGCAATGCATTATTTGAATTTTGGTGGCAGGTTCTTTTTTACAAGAACTTGGTGGCGCGATATCTACCGCAGAGCTAAGGAGCAGTTTTAATTCATCCAACTCTGGGTAGATGTGGGCAGGGTGGCCTACAATGTCACATATGGCATAGTGTGGTGATTCCCGTGGCGTGGTGGGATTCTCCACCTTCTTTCCTCTTCTATTGGTTTTCTTAGTCGTAATTATCAACTTTGCGATGGGAATTTCCTTCGAAGGGATGTTTGTGACAGTCTCCTGAACAGCTGGGGCTTGCACGGGTTTGAGGGGGATTAACCCCATAGAGGTGATGTGCATGACTCCCATTGCAGTAGATGGGAAAAGGTACCAAAATAGGATTTCGAATTATAATTTTGGTAGGACCACCATGGATATGACCTTCTGTGACACAAAACCAGCTTGGCGGAAGAGGAAAGGAGTTGGGAGGCATCGTAGGCTAGGGAGGCTGCCATGGCTGAGGAATTGGTGTCATTATTGCTTGTCTCCATGTCTTGACTAACTTCAGTGCTTGATGAGGACATCATGCAAAATGGAGCCCCTGTGACATCAAGTGATGACTCGGGCATAATAGGGGGATCTCCTATGAATGACCCTAGGATGGACGAGGGTTTGAACTGGTCATGGCCATATTCTTGAAATCGTGTGAGCATCTCGGAAAATGTGTCTACATAGGGTAGAATGACATTGGTATTTGTTAGGGGCCACTTTTCGATATGTGTCAATTGGTAGACTGTAACAATGCAGTCCTCATGGAGAAAAATCATCATTCGGAAGATGGAGGAGGCTATGGATAACATGGTGTACATATAACTCCAGCTAAGGAGTATATTGTAATATAGTTGAGCATTCAATACTTCTATGTCTATAAGGACCGTCTTGCTAGCTAAGTAGATTAGAACGTTTTGGTAGAGAATGACGGGGTCTGAAGGGCATCCATCGTATGCTCTAAGTGTGATGTCTGATGGATTTAGCTTGGGAGACCCTAACTTCTGCCAGATGTTCTTTCACATGATGCATGCAGATGCACCCTCGTCAATTATACATCGGTGAATGGTGATTTTTTGGACCGACATTGGTATTTGAAAGGAAACCATCGAGGGAAGCCTAAGGGTGGCTTTATCTAAATCAAAATTCATCAAGCGCAAATAAGTAGGGTCGATGGCACCTAATGCAGAAATTAAGGCTTTCCTTTGCTTTGGGCATGATTGTAGTAACTATAAAATTGACATAGTAGAAAGATATTGGGCTAGATTATCGACAATGTTATAGTTATGGGTCACTTTGGAATGTTTTCCTGCCTGCCTAGTTGGTACCTTAGCCATTTTTGGTAAAGTTTCAATAGGAATATTTGATATGGTCAAAGGTTTTGTTGGTGCACTTGTACTAGCGCCTGACGCATTGGTGTCTAGTGGGGTATCGTAATTTCGGTTCTGTGTCTAAAAGAACATTTCTTCACCAGTCATGTAAATTTCATGGCTGTTCTTTCTGGAATCATCGAGAGTTTTTGGTTGTTGCTGAGTGCTAGCTGTCCCTTGATGGGGGAAAGGCTTCTGCATGACTACTGTCTGTTGTGAGGATCCCCCTTGCCCACGGTTACCCTGCAGCTTCTTCATCTTAGGGAGGTCAGGATAGTGTGAGTGTAATGGCCGTACTCACCACATATCGAACAAGAGTGGTTCATCCAAAGATTTTCCCTCTTGTTCTGCCTTTGGGGGTTGCTTGGCTCCTGGTTTTGATTTTAGTTGGAGTTTCCTCCAGCCTGAGATCACAGAGGGCATTGTATATCATTGCCCCCCTGTCCAGGATTTCCTTTAGGAATGTTTTTCCCTTTTTTCTTTGTTGCATTAGGAGGATAATTTGGATTCTCCTGATTGTATGGTTGGTGCGGTTGGACTTGGGAAGGTTGCACAAAATTCACCTGTGCATTATTCTGCATGGGTAGGTTTTGTGCTGGGGACTGGGAATATTGGGGTCCTTGTCCTTGGTTTATGAATCGCTGTTGGGGGAGAGATCTTCCGTCAGCATTTATAGCTACATACTGGGTCACCTAAGCTTTATATGGACCTCCCTACTGATGGTGGTACGATGATGTCGTATTAGTCACATTTTGCGAAGGCGCATGATGACTTTGGTAGCTGGGTTGCAGTATGTTCTTGTAATATTCCAAAAATTTAGCCTTCATCTAAATGGAATATTATAGTTTATTTACCACTATGTAGGTGAATAAATGGGTGGGGAGACTCATAAACCCCCTTTTTGAAGGAACAATAACACTCCCAATGTGAAAGGAGGAAGAATAATTAGCTAGATTAAGCACCTTTGGGTGTGAACAGGGACTGGATCATGTTGATTTATTCAACTTTGACCAAATCAAAAATGTTGTCATGGAGGAGTGGCCTTTATGATGAGACAACGCAGTTTTAGTGGAGGACAAATTACATGAGCTTGGTGGAAAATATGGATGGGACCCAATTTCAAGAGGCTCTCATGCGATATATGGAGGAGATAGAAACCATTGTTATTCATGTTTTAGTTTATCATTTGATATTGGTATGTTTAGAATTTTTCTTCCTCTTGTTGTTTAGTAGGGTTTCTATGCTGTTTAGCACAAGGGTGTTCCTGATCGGGAATCCATAGCTCATCCTCAAGGAAGGAGAGGTTATTTGAGCTACATTTCCTCATTCTAGAATTTTGTCCAAGTTACCTCCTTCAGCTATAGTGCAGTTTCTGTTTAGAGCTGCTTTGTGTTATAGGGTGTAGCAAAGGAGGATCACATAGAGTTGTTTCTGGGCTTGTTTTTCAGTGGTGAGGTAGCCTATCCATTGGAGGATCAACAAGGAGGACTCCTGGGCATATTTTCACATCTTTGGCATCAGGCCAACCATATTCTGTCCCTCACACCGTAATCAAAATTATGAACTACGTTATTTTTGGAGGCATTTGCTGGGAGGGTTCATTGAGCTCATCAGGAGGGTCTATTTCTGAGTAGAGGGATCAACCTTCTATTTAGAAATACCATTGGAGTCAGAAATCATTATTTCAGATCTGTCATAGCCTCATTGTACTCAGATCCAGTTTGCAATGACATATCAACCCCAGGGTTATGTTAGAGTCAGCCTTTGCAGCTTTCCTTCAGTGATCAAACATGCTCTTACAAAGTGATTTTAAGGTGTCAAGGTCAAATTTTGTCATTTCAAAGAGCCTTCAAGCAAAATTTGGTCACTAGGCATTAGGTCTAGGGTTTTTTTTCACTCTTTTTAAAGTTGTCCAAATGTCGGTACATGTCACCAGTCAGCTGAGTGTACCATCATTCAGAGGGTTGTCATCATCATGTCAAGTTCCGTTGGGTCATTTTACACCTTGTTCATGCTTTAGTTGTGCCTAGGTAAGGTCCATTTCCCTCTCCTAGGGTTTTGGAGGTAATTTCTCTTGGATGGTCAAATCATTAGAAAAACTTGTATCCTGATGTTCATACACCTTTCCCTATCATTAATGTACCTTATTAAACACTTCCCATCACTGAGATCCCTCAAATTCCTCATTTTTGCACAAACCCTAGTTTCTTGCCACAACTTGGCAATTTTCTAGGCTAGGCCTGTGTTTTGCCCTTTTGGACCCCTTCCCCTCACTCAATCTATATGATTCCACTTTACCCTACTTCCTAACATCCCTCCCTACTTCCCAAAATTTCCCCAAGAATTTAGAAGCCCCTTATCCCCTTCATTTTGCTTCATTTCGACAAAATTCCTTGTTTCACACATCGGGATAAGTTTCACTCAAAAGATGTTTCAGAGAAATCAAAGATGAATTTTGGAAAACGGAGAGAGGTGTTTGTACAAAACATTCCAAGGAACAAAAACCTCTTTCACTTTTTACACAGGTATCATTTTTTTAGAGAAATGTCAAACATACCGTTGCCTCAGGAGAATTGAATGCACCTCTAAAGTGACCTTGGGAAAATCAATATTTCTCCTAGCATGGTTGGCTAAATGACTTACTTGATGAGTCACAGGATAACTAGACACAAAGATATTTCCAATGAGCTATCATGAGCTCAATTTGGAGTTGAGGAAGACCTTCAAAAGTTGACTGCAACAGCGCTCTGCCTTGAGGCAGCCTCATTTTGTTCATTTTGACAAGTTTTGGGAGATTTGATTTTTGATAGGGTAAATGAAATCAAAATTGAAAAATTCCACTTGTGTTGGAAATTATACTCCAAGATCTTTCCAACGAGCTATCACACACCCAATTTTGACATCGGGAAGGCCTGCAAAATGCACTATGTAGCTACTCATAGAAAAGTGCGCGCTACCCATACAGGAGGGGCGCTACCCACATAACACCAACAGCCAGTGTTAATTAACACGGGCGCTACCCACTTGCCGGGCACTACCCATTGGGCAGGGGTGCTACCCATACAGTGACAAAGCCAAAAAATTTTGTTTTTGCGTTCGATTTTGAGCTCAAATGCCTCCATCGACTTGCAAGTAGGTTTCTAAAGGTTGCTCAGTAAATTTTAGCATGATTGTGGTGTTATTAATGTTGGGAAACAAGCCTTGGTTGAAGAGAAATGTATAAACCCTACATTTATACGCAGATTTATTCCTTAAGGGTTTTGAATATATATGGACAGTCTTGTGAAGGGTTTGTGAACTTTTATGATTGGTATATATGCTCATGCCTGTATTGCTAGTGGCGCCCTAGCACATTATGTACATAATCCTCCCGCCCTTAATTTATCATCTTACCACTGTTGTCATGTCCTTCCATGTTTTTACATAGTCTTATGTTGACTTGTCCATATCCTCCATCACCATAATATTACCACTGCTGCCATCATCATTCTATTACCACTGTCATGGCCATTTGTTTCACTGTGGTCATTGTCATATTGTTCCCATTCTCCATTGATAAAACATAGTCCCATATTTGTTTTTTCCTTTGAAAAATTTTGGCCAGCATTACAAAGGGTTGCACACTACATTTTCACTTGGTACTTATTTGTCAATTTCACTTGTGATCCAAAACAGAGATTGTTTTTACCCCTATCCACTAAAACAGAGCTATTACCATTGTGACTTATTTTCTTATGATGTTTTGGTACATATGCAACATATTTGGGTTTTGAGCATACATTGAAACTTTTACTTCATTACACCTATATCAACATACATATTGCGGACATCTTGTTTTCAGAGCCATGTCAGAGACAGATTCAGTTTATGAGCAGGAGTATGACAGTGATTCCACAGCAGGGCATTACTTGGGAGGATTTCATCTCCCGTGACTTCTTCACAGCGCCACAGCCACCTCTTGAGATAGTTCATGATGCGAGAGAGCCTTCACACCAGCCTGAAATTCTTGAGATTGAGCATATCAGTGCTCCATTTTATGTGACATACCAGCGAGGCCACCGGGCCTTATTTGCAGCTATACGACGAGTATTATCTCCACCCGGGGTGGAAGGGGTCTCGCCGACTCCATCAGCAGAGCGAGTATTATCTCCACATGATGTGGAAGGGGTCTCACCTTCTTCTTCAACAAAGATACAGATCCAGGACAGGGGCAAGAAGCCCATGCTTGATGAGGGTCCATCAGGAGGCCGGGACACAGATTTCATGATCATTGATGTTGATGCGAGCTCTCCTAGCTCGAAACTGAAAGAGATCATCCAGGAGCAAAGGGCCGAGAATGACACGCTGAAAGATAAATTGTAGAAGGATCAGTGGGTGATAAACTACCTGGAGCAGCGTAACAAACAGCTAGAGGATGAGCACACACTTTATGAGCTGCGGCGAATCCGTGAGGATCGACAATTGGCCCGGAAGAGACCTGGTGATATGACACCGACTGATCGAGATTATTGCCTCACGCATGTTAAAATTCATCTGGAGAAGTTGTTGGCAAAGGCCAACAGAGACAAAGACATGCTTCGTCACATGAAAGGTCATTATTGGGCTCGCATGCATGTCTGCAAAGCGAGAATGAAGATTCTGAAGAGGAGGTTGAGCGAAGCACTAAAACGGCGGAAAAGGCCTGATCCACTCTGGATTTTGGCCGAGGCTTCGTTGGATGGGCATGATACATGATGGAGGGTCTTCGCTCCGAATTTGAGTAAATTCACAGAAATTTTTGTCATTTTGAAATATTTTGGTCCAAAAACAGATTTTTCCGCTATACGGGTAGCGCGTCGATATGCTCACTTTTGTTCGGGACACTTGCTGAAGGAAATATTTTCATTTTTGGGTTTTTCATGGTAGGTTATGCATGCTCAGGCATTTCCGAAGAATTTCATCAGATTCTGGATGGTCAAAAGGCCCAAAAACACCATGAAAACCACCTTGCTGCCACCTTTTCACCAGCAGGAAGTACTTCTGGGAGAATGAAGTTTTGGAGGGGAACATGAGCTCCAAATTGGGAAATTCCACCTGGGTTGGATAGCCAACATCCAGGGCTTTCCAATGAGCTATCATGAGCTCAATTTGAATGCCAGGAAGTGCCTCAAAATCAGGCTGAAAGGCGCGCTACCCATACAGCTCAGGCGCGCTACCCACATAGATTTTTGGCTGAATTTTCAACTTCCAGCTCATAATTTCGGCCAGTTGGGACCAGTTTTGCTTGTGGATGAAATTTTTGGGTTTTCATGATGTAAATTGATGTTTGGCATGTAAATTTGGCTCATTTTTACCTATTTAGAAGATTCACTTTCAAAAAAGTGAAAATCATGTAAATGAATCAGTTTCCACTCTTTTAGAGGCAAGTTGTTAGCTGCCTAGATTTTAGTTCCTTGATTAGAATTTGGTTGGAACTGCTCCTAGAAGGAGGAATTCGACCCCTAGAGGCATGGGAAGGGGTTAGGATGCTCTATATGATGTAATTTCTCAATCATTTTCAGAGGTTGGATAGGTTGGACTCTTGGGAAACTTTTGGCACACTATTGTACATATTTTTCATATTTTGGCTAAGGAAAGATCAGAGGTTTTGCAGCACCTGTTGGGATTCTTGTGGCTTTCAGTTCTTGATGGTGTTTTATCTCAGTTTATTGTAAGTTATTTCATGTTTAATGCATGCCATCCCTTCTTATGCTTCTGAAACTAAATGAATGAGTAGATGAGGTTGAAACCATTGTTTACAGTGCTCTGCCTTTGAATTCGTTTAGTTTTACATGTTTTCGCCTGTTTGAAAAGGTTCCATGTTCATCCTTGCCCTTTTCAGCTCCTTGTCTTTCTGATCCATCCATATACTCGATCAAAAGCATCAAGACTACTGCCTACCTCGCCCCAACTCGAATTCTGCAAAGATCTGGCCTTATCCCCGGACCCAAAATTGTTTTTTCCCATTTATCCAACAAAAACCCAAAAAAATCAAAATCAAACAATCCTATCTCTTTACTAGCCTAAAATCAGTATTCATTGTTCATTATAAGTCATCTCAGCCCCTTTGAAGATCCTTTGCCGAGATAGACCCGGAGAGAGCCCTCTCCTGTCCTCGTAGGGCTAGCTACGAGGCTGAGCATGGTTTGATGTAGCCTTGAGTTTTACCTTATTTCAGCCTAAGGTAGATTTGAGCGCTAACAGGTTATTTGTCACATTGTATATTTGTTGGCATTTCTAGCAATCTTTTCTGGGTTGGCTAGAAATCTTGTATTAGAGCCCACATCTTCTTTGTTGGGAATTTCTTTTGTTTCTATCAGCCATATTTCATTCATATATGATTTCATCAGCAACTACATTGATATATACAACATTTTCACTTCTCTCCAGCATTCTATACAGTTGTAGCATCTCATGTGCTGATTGTTTTGATCATTGGAGGCTTGTTCCTATTACTTGAGTGGCTTGTCCCTCATGATATTTTTGTATATATCTGCTGATATCTTAATAAAATGATGGTTGTACATTGATCCCTCTTATGTTATGTTCATATTTTCTGCATTATACATAATTATGTTTTATATTGATGCTATTTCCAATTTGGAATATTATAGTGGTATCAGAGCATAATCTTGGCTCAGCCTGTGCATCCAAGACATTATGTCATTTTAAGGAGAATATTATTCTCATAGAAGAGAGAAGTTGTATAGAATAAACAAAGGCATGACTCCATTATTTGGAGAAATGGAGGAAGAGAGGATCTCCCGGTTTCTTTTCCAAACTATGAAAAATATCAAAGAAGATGTCAAGGAGATGAAAGGGGAGAAGTGTAGGAGAATTCCAAGAGGGTTTGAAAGGGAAGAAAGCCCCATATTTTCACATGATGGGTGTGATAATTCAGCCACACATTTAGATCCACAACATAGTTTATGGCCCACATTCACTGCAAGAAGGATGGAGGAAGAAGATGCACCAAGGGAGGAGACCTTGAGTGACTATCTTCAGGAGTATGAGTCTCAATCATGGAGATTCAAAGAGCACTTGGAATTCCAAGGGTTTTGCCAACTCAAGGAAGACAGGAGATCCAAAAACCATAATAGAAGCAATAGAGGTAGAATCTTTCTATCTAACTTTGATGGATCAGCAAAGTTCACAACCAAAGCTTGGGTAGAGAAGCTAGATTCCTATTTTCAGCTACACCAAGTTTCAGAAAATGAGGCCAATAGAGTAGCAGCGCTGCACCTCAAAGGTATGGCCCATGATTGGTGGTTTTATAGTTCTGCTTCATTTTATCATGCAACTGAAAACACTTATGCAGGTTTCACTAAGAAATTAGTGAGGATATTTGATCTTAAACATTGTAAAACATCTCTTGTTGAACCCAAAAACTCAAAACCTTTGCATGAGTTGGAGAGAATTATTTTTCCAAATCCACTCCATAATTTTGTTAAAGGGGATAGGAACATGCATGATACCTTGCCAAGGGTAAGATCCCCACTTCTTGAAGAGCCCTCTTCTATAGATGAAGACATGGAGGTTCCTTCTTCAAGAGAAGACCGAGATCAAGGGTCTCTCATTGATGGTGAGGCATTATCAAATATTGATGAAGAGGATGAGAAAAGAAGAGCTAATATCGTTGTACCATCAGGAGGAGATCCATCACCACATGGAGATGGGAAGGGAGCTATTGCTTCCATTAAAGGAGTCCTTGTGTCTTTTCAAGGAGTTCCAAATGATTCCACATGTGGGAACCCAAACACAATTCCAGAGCAACATGCATCAGTTTTTGTGGATTGTGAGATGAAAGGGGAAGAATGGAAGGATTAACATCAAGGGATGATTCACCCTTATATATTTCAGGAGGTTTCTATAAAAAATAAGGATATTGTATTATGCAGCAAAGAGAGGGACAAATCATTCCACTCATATATACAGTCCACTTCAGATTTTGATGTCTCATTACATGGGGGCATTCCACTTGGGAGGCCACTAGAGCTAGAGTTTGTGAAAGACATCTTGCTATTTGGTTCACCACTCTTATATTCCGGAGGGGTGAAGACCTTGGAGGAGTCTAGTACATCATAGAGAGTTTGGGATAGACTCAAGGAGGAGGGAGACATTCTCCCATTTTCAACATTACCCACTTTCACTACATATATTGTGCTGACAGAAGTTGCTGCAGTGATGGGGGATGGCACCTTCATGGTGCAAGGGATATTCTCCATGGATTTGGAAAAAGAGAGGGTACTTCCTTTGAGGAAGGAATCCTCCATAAATTGGAGTAGATGGAGGCCACTCATGCTTACATTGGCTAAGATCAAGAGATTATTTTTGGATGGTAGCTTCTCATGGGAGGCCAACTTCCAAAATTCACCACTTCTATTTGAGCATGACCAGCTGCATGATCGGAATGGAAGCATTTTGGAGGATGACTTTGGCATGAGGGATGTCAAAGGAGAAGACAAAAACATGTGGAGAGCTTCCTATTTCAGATCTTCAGCACTGTCTCTTAGGAGGATTGATCCATATTATAGGTCTCAACTCAGAGGGATATGATAGATACATGGTGATTGGAGTGGTCATATATTCTTGTGGTAGAGTCTTCTTGACTAGAGTTTCTGAGCTCAAGAGGAAGCTGCTACATGCAACACATGTGGATTTTCTTTCCATGCACTTTGATGCATTTCATTCTTTGATGGAGGAGTTCACTTGGGAGGGCATATAGCATGATATATTTCAAAATATGGAGAGATGCACAGCCCTGATGGTGATAGAGAGGATTCCACAACCACTTCCCTACTCATTAAGGGTGAGGGAGAATTTTCAGTTGAGCCATTTCAGCTCAAGGTCCAAAGTACATGGTAGAGAAGGTACAATTTTGCATTATGATCTGTACTTCTTTAATTTATATGAGCAGCATGTTGTACCAAGGAGGATTATCCCTTCTTACAAATTATATTATGATGTAATTAAGGCCAATTGCAACATTGAGGTTTACTGTTCTATTGGTGGTTTGTGGGGGAGGCCACATGATTCTTGGTGTGCACCATTGGCACCACATTTTACTTTCACGATCCTATCTTGTAAGATGATTGTGGCAGAAAAAAAGTGGCTGGAAGGAAACTTGTTATTCTTTGTTTTGAGGTAGGAAAGGGATGCATTGCACTGGTTCCATGTGTGGAACTGTGATCCACTTTCCGGTTGTCATATGGCAGCTTGTTTTCATTTGTTTTTGCTTCAATGTATTGCTGATATTTTTATATTCATGGGGAGTTTTGTTTCGAGAGTGGGACAAGAGTTGGAGGTGCTCATTAGGAGTATGATTCTCCCTACTTTACATGTTGTATTTTTAAGGAGAAACAATGGGAAAACCATGATTGTCATATTACATCTCTTTTCTTCATGTGGGAGAAGCCATTTGGAGAACTTGGATTCTTGGAGGAGGCACTTCATGGTTGATTTGTTTTTTGGGGTAACTTGGGCCATTATTGCCATGAAATTTCAGACCAAGATCAACAAAAATCCCATACTTACCACAAATGGAGAGAGAAACAACTTGGATGGGAAAATTTAAACTCTCCAAGCAGCCCCAACATATTGCATAGACCAGGGGTTGAAGATTATTTTGATGAGCTACCTAGGATGGCTCATTTCATTTGGATGATAGAATGGGTATGGGAGACTCTTATTGGGGATGATATTCCCTATGTTTATCATCATTCATACCTTGAGGAGGCCATTGGAAAACAGGAAAGTTTACACTTACACCTTCCACTTTCTCATGATGTACACCATTTGGTTTTATATACTTGGGAGGAACGATTGGAGGGAAGATTTATTGCAGATTATGTTGAGCTATGGTGGGAAATATTGATGAGGAGGCCACAAGAAGAGGAAGGGAGGAATTTTGCTCCACCTTTACAGTTGCTTGAGGACAAGCAACATTTTGGAGGGGAGGACTTTAATATTCCAAAAATTTAGCCTTCATCTAAATGGAATATTATAGTTGATTTATCACTAGGTAGGTGAATAAATGGGTGGGGAGACTCATAAACCCCATTTTTGAAGGAATAATAACACTCATAATGTGAAAGGAGGAAGAATAAGTAGCTGGATTAAGCACCTTTGGGTGTGAACAGGGACTGGATCATGTTGATTTAGTCAACTTTGACCAAATCAACAACGTTGTCATGGAGGAGTGGCCTTTATGATGAGATAACGCAGTTTTAGTGGAGGAAAACTTGCATGAGCTTGGTGGAAAATATGGATGGGACCCAATGTTAGGAGGCTATCATGCTATATATGGAGGGGATAGAAACCATTGTTATTCATGTTTTAGTTTATCATTTGATATTGGTATGTTTAGACTTTTTCTTCCTCTTGTTGTTTAGTAGGGTTACCGTGTTGCTTAGCACAAGGGTTTTCCTGATCGGGAATCCCTACCTCATCCTCAGGGAAGGACAAGTTCTTTTAGCTGAATTTCCTCATTCTGGAATTCTAGCCAAGCTACTTCCTTCAGCTACAGTGCAGTTTTTGTTTAGAGTTGGGTTTTGTTGCAGGGTGCAACAAAGGAGGATCACATAGAGCTATTTTTGGGCTTGTTTTTCAGTGGAGAGGTAGCTTATCCATTAGAGGATCAACAAGGAGGGCCCCTGGGAATATTTTCACATATTTGGCATCAGGCCAACCATCTTCTATTCCTCACAGCATAGTCACAATTTTGAACTGCGTTATTTTTGGAGGCATTTGTTGGGAGGGTTCATTGAGCTCATTAGGAGGGTCTATTTCTGAGGAGAGGGATAAACCTTCTATTTAGAAATACCATTGGAGGAGGACATCATTATTTCAGATCTATCATAGCCTCATTTTACTTAGATCCATTTTGTAGTGACATCTCAACCCCAACGTTATTTTTCACATTGTATATTTATTTTCATTTCTAGCAATATTTTCTGGGTTGGCAAGAAATCTTGTATTAGAGCCCACATATTCTTTGCTAGGAATTTATTGTGTTTATATAAGCCATATTTCATTCATATATTTATTCAGAAGAAGCTACACTGATATAGACAGTGCTATCACTGCTCTTCGACATTCTATACAATTGCAGCATCTCATGTGATGATTGTTTTGATCATTGGAGGCTTGTTCCTATTGCTTGAGTGGCTTGTCCCTCATGATATTTTTATATATGTAAGCTGATATCTTAATAAAATGATGTATGTACATTTATCCCTCTTATTTCATGTTCAGATTTTCTACATTATACATAATTATGTTTTATATTGTTGTTATTTCCAATTTGGAATACTATAGTTCTCGGTAGAATCATATGCGTAACTAGGGTATGGAATGCTGCTGATTAGGTGATTTTGGTTCAATGACCCAAACAAAATGTCTGTGGAGTTCGACGCACCTAGAAATTATTTGTAAGTTTGCAGGTGCGGGGCGTTAGGCAGGATATTATAAATATACCCTGACTACGCATATATCAGCTTAAGCTGTTGGGCCTTACTGATGGTGTCCTCTTCATATATGGGCTTTTGTTGTGCCACATCCTTTGAAATATATACGGTGATAGTTTTCAGGAATAGGTCTAAAAAAACTCGATCTTCAAGTTTGGCTTTGCACAAACTATGACGCCACCACTATTCATGGTGATGGTCCGAGATATGGACGACGGGTTTGCCTGAAGTGGGTCAGTAATTCCATTCTATAATCGTGGTGGATGGGTAACTGAAAATAGGTCAGGAATGTAGTAGTGAGGGAACTAAAGGTTCCATGTGTAGTAGAGGGCAGCTCCACATACCATTTCGCGGTTATTCCGGTTAAGGTGCGTTGAAATAGTCTTAGTTGAATAGTATCATCAATGATGTTGTTCGACAAAACCCACAGGTGGAAAGTCATAACTTGATTTTTGAGGTCTTCCAATTGCTTCCCTTCAAGCTTTGGAATGTCTGAAGGGAGCTTCGTGGGCATGGGAGGCCATGTAGGGTTGTGTGAAATGGGGTTGTTTGTCAACTTGGTTAAATCTGGAAGGTTTAATGAAGCTAAGAAAGGTGACTGCAAGTTTGTAGCCATTGTAACTTGTGAATTTTTTTTTTTGGTTAGGTATAGGGTTTTTTTGCAACGTACCCTACTATGAGTTCACTTGGCTTCTCATATGGGTGGCACTCCTCTGTCCCCTAGGGGTTGTGGGAGGAGTGGTGTGTAGTGACCCTGTGGGGGTGTTCACCAGTGTGGCGTTTGGTGACCGACGAGGGTTCCCAACTAATGATACCCTAATAAAGGATGAACCAATAAGGGTGGCAGTTTTTCGTCTTTGATGCCTAAATGGCAAAAGACCTAGAACCCATCCTGGTAATGGGGGGAGGTCCAAAAGATGTTTAAATTGACGAGGTCTCGTTGGGTCACTTGTGGCATCGACTAGGTATGGTTTTGGAAATATTTGAGAGGATAGAGATTAAAATAAAAGTAAAAATTTGATCACATACTATTGAGGAGGTAAATCCCCTCTGTGGACAGAGGCGATCCCTACTAGCCCAGATCGGGTCTAGTAACAATCGAACACGCTACAGTGCAGGTTCCTAATTGTAAATAAACCGACTTGTGAGGAAGGCTTACCTGGAATCCAACACTGTCATTTGTAGAACAGGTGGTGCTCTCGTTCCTTTGCCCTGGCAGATCACAATCCCCACGATCTCCGTGATCAGACACCTACACATGCAAGAAACAACACAAAAGCAAGCATAAAATACAGCATATACAACTATATGTCAGTCGAAGAGGACATAAATCATGAACATGATCAAGAACAAGAGTGGAACCATAACCAATAGTCACTTAACATTAATGAGTCAAAAGAAGAATACAACCAAAACTTCGACGCTGAATTCTCCTTTAGCGAGTCGTCAGCACAACATGTCTCGATAAAGCCTGTCAGGGATGGGACAAGCCTCTCTCTCCGGATACTTGGCAATAGTCTCCTTGCTTGGATTTGGCCTTAGGGAATCAAGAAGGTTCTTGCAGCATGAAAGCTCTTGGGAACTTGGAGATTCTGGAACTAGCTTGCAAGGGAAATGGGCAAGCTTTTCTAGAAGGAGGAAGGGTAGTTGGGATCCCTATAATTGTGGGATTGGCCCTATCATCAAGGAAGTTTCCATGAGAGGTGGCAAACCACTTCCTCTCTATGGAAATCTGTAGCCAAACCACCCAACTCAAGATAGATATCAGTCCAGGAATTTGTTAGGATGAAACTTCCGCCTTTTATATTTAAAAAACACCTCTTAATATGGTTGGCGCGGGTGCGGCTCTATGACAGAGCGCCAATTGGCGCGCCCTCTTTGGAGGATTTGCCCCCTTGGCGCAAGGGCTGAACTGTGGAACCGTGCCAATGAAGAAAGAGCTATTTTTAGGGTTTTTTGCAGGGAGATGTCTTCAAGGCAATTAAAGCTCATCTTCAGAGGGATGCAATGAAAGTATTTTCAAGTCTTGTATTTGCTCATAGGTCACGGAATGAGCCCTCCAATGTGCGGGATGGGGATTGTAGGGACGGTGAAAAATTGTTGTGTAACACATACATAAAACAAAGAAAAAATAAAAGATAAATTTACCCTTTAGATTAATCCTATGTGACCAGTCAATCAAAAAATATGGTTTTTATTTTTTTTCATATGATACTCAAATCCTAGAAGAATAATGGTCCTCACATGCTCAAATTTAACTGGGCCTTGAGAATATATCTTGTGAATGCTGGAACAATGTCTTGAAAGAACTGGCGACACCCCCAGTCAACCGAAGAAAATCGACCAAGGTAAGGGTAGAGGATCTAGTGTTGCCTGCACTGTCACTTATAAGGAAGGATGCCCTAGTTTTGGCCACTAAGTACCATCATCCCATGTGAGCATTAGAGTCTTGAGATTCTTGGTAATTTAGCTACCAGTACCAAGTTTTAGACGGGTCAGGTAGCCCCAAATAATACTACACGCAATGGGTCTAAGCTTAACCCCCTCTCAATCGGGTCTCTGTTGCGCTCGGGTTTTCTTTGCCATGGGAGGATAAAGGGATTTAAAGTTCCCTAAAAATTCAACTTCTATGTTTCAATATGTAAACTGACCAAGGCAGCTTATTGGATGCATACCCCCTTGGACCTAACTTAAAATATAAATTCTCTTGTGGCCCTTATGGGGAGAATTTACTGAGTTTAGTTAAGTTACTTTTAGGTGGCTTTGATTTACTTAGGGTGTGAATGTGTGTGATAAATATGTGAAAAAGCACATAGTTTGAACATGAAAATCTGTGGTGATCCTTCTAAAAATTCCCTATTTAAACTAGGTTTGGTTGTTCCTTGCTCAAAAGTAAAACATGTATGGATGTGGGCCACTTACAATGTTTCCTAGTTAATCTAAACGATCAACTATAGGGAGATGGTGAATTATCAGTAGAGAGTGTTCATATGCTTGCCTAGGATCACCCAAGGGTGCAAAGGCTGCAGATATTACTTGCTCTCTAAGGATAATTCGATCCTGGTCCTGAATCCTAGTGCCAAAAATTGAACTAAAACTAATGGCTTTTAAACTAGGAAAAAGAAAAATATTTAGCTAAGCATGCACGGACTAGGGCCACTTAATTTGGATAATTACCTGTGTGTTTTTTAGTGCCTAAATTCACAAAACATAAATGATTTCAGAATGCAAATTAATCGCCCACTACTTAAACTATGTGTTCACTTTGCAAAAATAAACTTGAAATTTAAAACTAACGTCTAAACTACTAAAAAGAAACCAAGAGAGAGCTTTAACAAGTCACGGGACACTTAAACCAGTTCTAGCAGATTTCTTGTGGGTTTCTAGTCACTTTAAAATTAGGAAAAGAAAGGAAATAGCAACAAATTTGTGCTTCTAGTTTCTGTGCAAAAAATTCCCAGACAGGCGCGAAGTCTGCGCATAGGTCACTGCTGAACGTGTGCACTGGGGCGCATCTGTCTGTGAAAAAGTTGTGCGATTTTCTTGCAAAAGAAATTGTTAGAGCTTCTGAGCTTCAGCCTCTCACTAAGGGTGAGAAGGCAGTGAAGGAGATAAAAAGGGGTAGTTCAAGCCAACTCTAAAGCAAAGAAAGAGGTCTCTGCAAAAAGGCACAACCACATAAACTTGAATAAAATTAGTGGAGTCACCAATCCTGTGTAGGTGTGTTTGGTGCAAAAGTGTACCAAATATCACCTGCTTAAGAGGAGTGGTTTTTTTCTCTTAAGTTAGTGGTCACAAGTAGAAAATCAAGGGAGTCAAGCAAGTTAGTGAACATGCTAACAAATAAAAATACTAAATAGTGAAATAGCATGTATATTTGAAAACAAAACAAAATTAAACTAAACACATAATACAAAAGCTCTAAATAGAGTAAAAAAACTTCAATAATCCAAATTGTGGTGCTTACGTCCCCTCTTATTGAGTGATGGTAGGAATAAAGGATGAAACATTTACCCACTTTCCAAGGGGCCCTTAGAACTAGGGAGTTCTAAGACCTGATGCAAGGATGTCTTTACTTCCGAGCTACCTTGGCACAAAGTCCCTCTCTCTACTCCAAAGGACTGGAGTTGTTGGATGGCCAACAATTGAGTCCCCTCTATCTTTGTTCTGGATCACACACTGCTGGATTTCTTGGGGCAATTCTAGCCAACATAACAATGTGTTATCCCATTTTTCATCTCTTGGTGGCCTTTTATAGGATAATTCAAACTCTCCTTCCCTCTCTTGGTACATTGATGGATAGTGACCCAAGAGAGGAGGATGATTCCATTGTGTGCCACATTATTCCATTGTGTTCTCCCTTGAGGTCCTAAGGAGGTTTGGGTGGTTGTCCTTAGGTGGCCTCAAGTGTGGGATCGATTTCCTAGAATGTGCCTTGTAGTCCTGGAAAGTGACTTCCGCCACTCTTAGGTCCGTGCGGATTTTTTAGGAAAAGTCGTGCTTATCGAAGAAAAGTGTGTGCAAAGGCGCATTTTGCTGGTTTCTTCAGTGCACAATTTTATTTTCCTCTTAGACCTTAGAGATTTTTAAATACTTCATATTCTCTAATGTGCCTCAACCCTGTAAATCCTTCTGCCTGACATTTAATAATGTCATATTTTCTTGTCTGATTTTCCAGTGATAACGACTAAAATCACCATTTGGAGCCAATGTTAGTGTCAGTATGTCAATGATAAAAAATAACTCTTTCAGTTGTTTTCCTAAAGTCACAGGTCATTTTTTTAAAACTTTTTCAAACAAGTTTTCAGAAAATAATATTGATCACTGAAGAGGTCTAGGTCAAGTGTGTTGCTTTTAGGTCCCTATATTACTAGTTTAGTCCCTTATTGTTATTAGTGTAGCCCCATTGTTGTTATTGTTGTACCCTTATAACCCCAATATTGCTATTATTGTGCCCTTACATTGTTATTGTTAGGTTGGCTAGGATTATATTGTGAGCCCATGGACTCCTATATATAGAAGGAGGTTTTGGTCATTTGTATCATCCAAGAATTGTTCATTTATGTAGGTTTTAACCCTGAACAGAAATTATCTACACATGAATCTTATAACAGAAAATAAACAATAGCAAGAGCATAAAACATAAAACAAATAAACACAGAGATTTTCCCCTGGATCCCAAATCGGGACGACCAACTTGATTTTTCATTATATTCATTTTAGTGTTACAACACATATATATACATGTCGAAGCATACATAAACCCCAATCCATTAACCCTGGATTAGAACATAACCGTAGTTCCCTTGACCGGATCTACAAAAATACTAGGGGCCGAA
The DNA here is from genome assembly GCA_034641835.2 of Pinus albicaulis. Lineage (NCBI taxonomy): Eukaryota > Viridiplantae > Streptophyta > Pinopsida > Pinales > Pinaceae > Pinus > Pinus albicaulis. The sequence goes on along the minus strand of CM076572.1, from coordinate 653,757,547 downwards.
AACCATCGTACCCCAATACCATGTGCAAAACCATGCACAAAACCATGGACGTGGACTACCCGCCGGAAATTAAGGACCAAATTTTTTTTTCCGGGGCGCTGCCCTGTGACCCCCCCATTGCGCCCAGCGCAAAGGGGGGGCTATCGCCCCCCCTCTTACCCCCCCGCGCGTGCTTAGTCGTGGAAAGAATATAACACATACCCAACAATTTATGTAATGTATTGGAGGTTTCTCCCTTGAAGTGGCTGATTTATAAGGCTTTTATCTCTCTTGTATTCTATTTTTTGAGCTGGTTTCATAACATTTGGTATCTGAGCTTTGGATTCTAGGGTTTTCTACTCCAAACAGGTCATCGTGGAATTTTCGTAATAAATTTTTTTATACAAAGTTCCAGAAGCTGAAATTTGTATAGAGCGAAGCCAATATCCTGAGGAGCCTCCTATAAAAATTTCAGATCTTGGTTCGCAATATTTTTATAGATATGATCTGGGGAAGTCAAGGTTATTTTAGGCTCCCAAATTTCAACTAAAACATGTCATCATGGAATTTTTGATATAAATTTTCGTATACGAAATTTCAGAAGGTGAAATTTTTACAGTGCGAAGCTGAAATCCTGAGGAACCTCCTGTACAAATTTCAGATCTTGGTTCGCAATATTTTTTGAGATATGATCTGTGGAGTTTAGGATTGTTTCAGGCTCTCGAATTTCATCTCAAAGAGGTGACTGTGGGAAAAATATCACAACTCTCTCTTTGAACATCGGATTGGGATTATGTAAAAAGTGGCTACAATTACAAATACTTTAGTTTTTGGTATATAAATTTCAGAGCCGAAGGAGGAAACCGTGACACGTGGCAAGTCATACAAGTTTTCTCTACTAAAGCAATCCATAATTAGGTCATCGTGGGAGATTGGGCATAAATTTGCCTTGAAGAATCCAAATCAGGTCAGACCTGTGGCATTCTAAAGATAATTCAAAGGGCTAATTTAGTGCCAAATTTCAAATATTGAAGATCTGAAATCATAGAGATAATTCAGTTTCAATATCGAGCTCATCAAAAGCAAGAAAAAGGTGTGTATTTTTTTCGAATTACATAAGTCTCATTTGAAAAACATTAGTTTGAATTTATTCCAAGGGCATATTTAAGAATAGATATCAGTATTGGGTTCTAAAATTCCCCATAAAAAGAATTCAACACCCATTAAGCCTTCAAAAGTCTCTACTATGACTCATGAAGACGAAGAAACACAACATGAGATATCAAAATTACAAGAGCAAGTGCACCAGATTTCGCTATCGCAAAGAACAACAAAAATTAAATGGAAGTTTTAAAGAAAGGAGTAAAAACTGAGATGGATGGTTTGAAGAAAGGCATGGAAGCTAAGATGAATGGTTTGGAAGAAAATATGGATGACATGGAAGTGGGCATGGAAACTAAGATGGATGGCATGGAAGCTAAGATCGATGAAAAAATGAAAGACAACATGGAAAACATGAAGAATGATCTAAAAGAGGACATGGAATGTTTGGCAAGGTTGATACAAGAACTATTTCCTAATGGCGAAAATATAGTAGAGGAAACTCATGATGAGAAAAAAATAAATGTTAATCGTGATTTCATAAACTCTAATGTTGGATTAAAGAACCACCATATTCCATAGATGGATATGAGGAAGTTTGATGGCAAGCATCCCGTAACATGGATACTACGGATGGAGCAATATTTTGATCTCAATAATGTGCAAAACACACAAAAGGTACGCATTGCAACTTTACATTTAGAACAAAATGAATTTGTATGGTATCGATGGCTTTGCTCCTGTAAAAAAATTGTCACTTGGTCAATTTTTACGGAGGAAATGATAGCACATTATGAGGATACAAAAAGCAACACCTTCTTTAGCCAATTGATAAATATCAAACAAAAGGGTTCAGTGGTGGAGCACATTGAGGACTTCCAAAAATTGAATATAAGGGTAAATGATATTCCAGAGGGACACATGACTGATGTCTTCATGGGGACTTTAAAGGATAACATCCAACATGCAATTCTCTTTTGGGAACCTAATTCATTGGAGAAGGCATTCAAGTTGGCAAGGAGAAAATTGAATGTAAAATTATAGCGACAAGGAAGCCTACCACTCACATATATAAAGATGGAAGTGTTACTACTCCTAGACTTCCACAACCTACAAGGTTGACACTAGAACAATTGGAAGAAGAAAGAGAAAAAGGGCTTCACTACAGTTGTGATATAAAATACACTAAAGGTCATAAGTGTGTTGAGAAGAAATTCTTTTACATAGATTATGAAGAGGAAGAATAAAATGAGTAAGAATCTTCAAAATAAGAGGATATACATGAGGAACCAACACTAGAAGAGGAAGAAATGAGTCCGACCATATCGTGTAATGTATTGGTAGGATTTACCACTCCTAAAACTCTCAAGGTAGAAGGACATACCAAGAAGAAATAGATAATAGTGTTGATTGATTCAAATAGTACCCATAATTTTATTCATTGTAATGTAGCCAAGAAATTGAATTGTTTCCTATACCCAGCACCAAAATGTCAAGTGATGGTTGCAAATGAAGGAACTATAAATTGCTCAGGAAAATGCCATAATATCAAGCTAACCATGGGGGAATATGTATTGAATATTCCAATGCTTTCCATTCTCGTTTTATGGGAGGTGTTGATGTTGTACTAGGAGTACAATGGTTACAATCTTTGGGGACGGTAACTTTTAATTTTCAGAAATTTTCTTAGAATTCTTTTCGGAAGGAAAGAGTTGAATTATGGGGTATCGCAAGGAAAATTTGGGAAAGATAATAAGCTCTAATGTCATGACAAAGCCTACCGAATAAGTAACAACAGTAGTGCACAGTATGCTCATTAGAAGTTCCAACATCAAAATCATCTATTTCTGCAGAAATCAAAAAAGTCTTGGACAATCATTCCAAGGTGTTTGAAACTCCCAAAGGACTCCCACCTATTCATGATCATGATCATGATATTATTTTGATTCCAGGAAGTGTTC